>JAJEOU010000647.1:0-55169 GCA_021534815.1 Acrocephalus arundinaceus
GACCCATTCCCATTGATCCTAATCCCGATATTCCCGTTATTCCTGACATTCCCGACATTCCCGCCATTCCCGCTGTACCTGCTGCTGGCTCTGCTCCTCCAGGTTGAGTTTGACCTCCAGGGATTGCCGCACCTCCAGGAACGCCCTGCGCTTCCCGATCCCATTCCCACCCCCATTCCCTTTGATCCTGATCCCGTTATTTCCGATATTCTCATTATTCCCGATATTCCCGTTATTGCCGCCATTCCCGCTGTACCTGCTGCTGGCTCTGCTCCTCCAGGTTGAGTTTCACCTCCAGCGATTGCCGCACCTCCAGGAAAACCTTGCGCTTCCCAACGCCATTCCCATTCCCGACCCCATTCCCATTGATCCTAATCCCGATATTCCCGTTATTCCTGATATTCCCGTTATTCCCGACATTCCCGACATTCCCGCTGTACCTGCTGCTGGCTCTGCTCCTCCAGGTTGAGTTTGACCTCCAGGGATTGCCGCGCCTCCAGGAAGGCCTTGCGGTGCTTGCGGTCGGCCATGACGTAGGACATGGCGCCCACGGCGATGGCGCAGGCGTACACGGCCACGTTGGAGAGCAGCTGGGGAGGAGAGACACAGCGGGATTGGGATCGCCGGGAATTCCGGGATTGGGGATCGCCGGGAATTCCGGGATTGGGGATCGCCGGGAATTCCGGGATTGGGGATCGCCGGGAATTCCGGGATTGGGGATCGCCGGGAATTCCGGGATTGGGGATCGCCGGGAATTCCGGGGTGGGACACACAGGGGGTTTGGGATCGCCAGGAATGCTGGGTTGGGATAGAGGGGGGGTTTGGGATCACTGGGAATAACGGGATTGGGACAGCTGGGATTGGGGATCGCTGGGAATTCCGGGATTGGGGATTACCGGGAATTCCGGGATTGGGGATCGCCGGGAATTCCAGGATGGGACACAGGGGGTTTGGGATCGCCAGGAATGCCGGGTTGGGATAGAGGGGGGGTTTGGGATCGCCGGGAATTCCAGGACGGGACAGAGAGGGAGTTTGGGATCGCCGGGAATTCCGGGATGGGACACAGGGGGTTTGGGATCGCCGGGAATTCCAGGGTGGGACAGAGGGAATTTGGGATCGTGTGGTATTTGGGGAGAAATGGCAGGAATTTGGGATCATGGGGTATTTGGGAAAAACCAGCAGGAATTTGGGATCATGGGATATTCCGGGAAGAAACAGCAGGAATTTGGGATTGTGAGATTTTTAGGAAGAAACAGCGGGAATTTGCTATCATTGGATCTTTGGGAAAAACCAGCAGGAATTTGGGATTGTGGGATCTTTGGGAAGACACAGTAGGAATTTGGGATCATGACTATTTGGGATGAAAGAGGAGGAATTTGGGATTTTTGGGATACTCAGGGAGAAAGAGCAGAAATTTAGGATCACAGGATTTTTGGGATGAAACAGAGGGAATTTGGGATCATGGAATCTTTGAGAAAAAACAGCAGGAATTTGGGATCATGGATATTTGGGAAAAACCATCAGGAATTTGGGACCATGGGATATTCGGGATGAAAGATCAGGAATTTGGGATCACGGGATCTTTGGGAAGAAACAGCAGGAATTGGGGATCGTGGGGTATTTGGGATCACAGGATTTTGGGGATGAAAGAGCAGCAGGAATTCCAGGATGAGCCGAGCCACTGTGGCCCCGATCCTGCTGAAATCCCAAAGAACAACCCCAAAATCCACTTTGGGATAAATTCCAGGAATTCAGGGAGGAAAAACAGGAATCCCAGGAGATTCCCTGAGCTCAAAGATCCCGGAGATGTTTTGGAAAAAAGCGGCAGCCGGGGGATCCCAGGGGATTCCGGGAGAATTCCGGAGGGAAGGGAGCGGCTCCGAGCGGATCACGTGGCGCCGTTCCCTGGGAATTGCAGCCCTGGGAGCGAGAAAGTTCCGGAAAAACACGGCCGGGCTCCGGATCCAGGGGGTTCTGTTGGGGCTCCCAGAATTCCCTGGAATGGCCAAAAATTCGGGAGCGAACACGGAGGAGATCCCGGATCCCAAATCCTGCGGGAAATGTTCCCATCATGGATCCCAAATTCTGTGGGAAAAGTTCCGATCCCAAATCCTGTGGGAAAATTCCGATCCCAAATCCTGTGGGAAAAGTTCCGATCCCAAATCCTGTGGGAAAAGTTCCAACCCCAGACCCCAAATTCTGCGGGAAAAGCCCCAAACCCAAATCCTGAGGGAAAAGCTCCAATCCCAAATCCCAAATTCTGCGGGAAAGCTCCAATCCCAAATCCTAAATTCTGAGGGAAAAGCTCCAAACTCAAATCCCAAATTCTGTGGGAAAAGCTCCGATCCCAGATCCCAAATCCTGTGGGAAAAGCTCCGGTCCCAGATCCCAAATCCTGTGGGAAAAGCTCTGGTCCCAGATCCCAAATCCTGTGGGAAAAGCTCTGATCCCAAATCCCAAATGCTGTGGGAAAAGCTGCAATCCCAAATCCCAAATCCTGTGGGAGAAGTTCCGATCCCAGATCTCAAATCCTGCAGGAACAGTTCCAGTCCCAAATCCCAAATGCTGTGGGAAAAGCTCTGATCCCAGATCCCAAATTCTGTGGGAAAAGTTCCAATTCCAGACCAAAAGTCCTGCAGGAAAAGCTCCAAACCCAAATCCCAAATCCTGAGGGAAAAGCTCTGATCCCGGATTCCAAATTCTGTGGGAAAAGCTCCAAACTCAATCCCAAATCCTGAGGGAAAAGCTCCGATCCCAAACCCCAAATCCTGTGGGAAAAGTTTTGATCCCAAACCCCAAATCCTGTGGGAAAAGCTCCGATCCCAAATTCCAAATTCTGCCGGAAAAATTCCAATCCTGAATCCCAAACCCTGCCAGAAAAACTCCGATCCCGGATCCCAAACCCTGTGGGAAAATCTCCATCCTCCGGCTGATCCTAAAAATAGCCGCGCCCTCGGGAACGACCCCGGAAATTCCTGGAGTTGCCGTTCCCAAGGTTTTCCCGGCTCCGGGAAAATGATTAACTCGGAGCTGGCCCGGCCGGATATTCCCGCTTTTCCCAAATCCCAAAATCTTCCCTCGCCTCCAGATCGGCTCCAACCCAGCAGGAAAAACCGGGAATGCCGCCGGAGCCCGGATTTCTCCAATTTTTCCTCTTTGTATCCCACAAACCCCCAAAAATCAGGAAAAATCGGGAATTCCAGGGTTTTTTTTGGAGCTGCGTTTTCCAAACTCGTGGCGTGATCTCCACATTCCCAAATTATCCCCCAAAAATGAATAAATTCCCTTTTTTTTCCCTTCTTTTTTAGGCCAGGAGGAGCTGGAGCTTTCCCGGCAGCTGATCCAGGGAATCCTGAATTCCTGGGGGATTTTCCCAGAATTTTTCCATCTCCAGCTTTTTTTTTTCCCATCCTGGTCTTGGAAAACTCAGGAATATCCATAGGGGGGATAAAAAGGGATTTGGCCAAGCCACAGAATTCCCGGATTTTAGGAATAAACCCGGATTTTGGGAATAAACACAGATTTTGAGAATAAACCCAGATTTTGGGATTTGGGGATGAGGTTCCATGCCAAAACATCCCTGGAAAACAGGAATGCCACAGGAATCTGGGAATAAATCCCGATTTTTCCTCCTGGGAATGCTCCCAGGATCTGCCACATTCCATTTTTTTGGGAATTTTGGCCATTCCAAAGGGGTGTCAGTGCAGGTGGGGCCGGATGGGCGGGAATGAGGAGAAATCCAGGAATTCTGCCACGATAACTCATGGAAAACCCATGGATAACCCATGGAAAATCCATGGATAACCAATGGATAACCCATGGATAACCCATGGATAACCCATGGATAACTCATGGATAACCAATGGAAAACCCATGGATAACTCATTGAAAACCCATGGATAACTCATGGATAACTCATGGATAACGCATGGATAACCCATGGATAACTCATGGATAACCCATGGATAACCCATGGATAACCCATGGATAACTCATGGATAACTCATGGATAACTCATGGATAACCCATGGATAACCCATGGATAACCCATGGATAACCCATGGATAACCCATGGATAACTCATGGATAACTCATGGATAACTCATGGATAACTCATGGATAACCCATGGATAACTCATGGATAACTCATGGATAACTCATGGATAACCCATGGATAACCAATGGATAACTCATGGAAAACCCATGGATAACTCATGGATAACTCATGGATAACCCATGGATAACTCATGGATAACCAATGGATAACTCATGGATAACTCATGGATAACTCATGGATAACTCATGGATAACCCATGGATAACCCATGGATAACTCATGGATAACTCATGGATAACCCATGGATAACCCATGGATAATCCATGGATAACTCATGGAAAACCCATGGATAACTCATGGAAAACTCATGGATAACTCATGGATAACCCATGGATAACTAACTCATGGATAACCCATGGATAACCCATGGATAACTCATGGATAACCAATGGATAACCAATGGATAACTCATGGATAACCAATGGATAACTCATGGATAACCCATGGATAACCCATGGATAACTCATGGATAACTCATGGATAACCAATGGATAACTCATGGATAACTCATGGATAACTCATGGATAACTCATGGATAACTCATGGATAACTCATGGATAACTCATGGATAACCCATGGATAACCCATGGATAACTCATGGATAACTCATGGATAACCCATGGATAACCCATGGATAACTCATGGATAACCCATGGAAAACTCATGGATAACTCATGGATAACCCATGGATAACTCATGGATAACTCATGGATAACTCATGGATAACCCATGGATAACTCATGGATAACTCATGGATAACTCATGGATAACCCATGGATAACTCATGGATAACCCATGGATAACCCATGGATAACTCATGGATAACCCATGGATAACTCATGGATAACCCATGGATAACTCATGGATAACTCATGGAAAACCCATGGATAACTCATGGATAACTCATGGAAAATTCATGGAAACCCCAAATGCAGCCGCTCCTCTCCATCCCCGCCATTCCCACTCCATTCCCGCACCTGCCTGTCCCCATGATCCATGGAATTCCCACCATTCCCTGTCCATCCCCGCCATTCCCTGCCCATTCCCTCTCTATTCCCCTCCTGCCCGGCCAGCATCTGCCTGATCCATGGAATTCCATCCATTCCTGTCCCTTCCCACCATTCCCAACCCATTCCCACCATTCCCTTTCCATTCCCACCATTCCCTTTCCACTCCCACCCCATTCCCATCACTCCTGGCCCATTCCTTCTCCATTCCCACTATTTCCCGTCCATTCCCACCCCATTCCCTTTTCATTCTCTGCCCATTCCCACCATTCCCAGCCCCATTCCCATTCCATTCCCACACCTGCCTGGCCAGCACCCCTCGATCCATGGAATTCCCACCATTCCCAGCCCATTCCTTTTCCATCCCAGCGCCATTCCCACTCCATTCCCTGTCCATCCCCACCATTCCCACCCCATTCCCAGCCTATTCCCTGAGCATTCCCTGTCCATTCCTGCTCAGCACCCCCCTGATCCATGGAATTCCCACCATTCCCATTCCCATTCTGTTCCTGCACCTGCCTGGCCAGCACCCCTTGATCCATGGAATTCCCACCATTCCCAGCCCATTCCCTTTCCATTCCCACAATTCCCTTTCCATTCCAATTCCATTCCCTTTCCATTCCCTTTCCATTCCCACAATTCCCTTTCCATTCCAATTCCATTCCCTGTCCATTCCCAGCCCCATTCCAGCCCCATTCCTGCTCCATTCCCGCACCTGCCTGGCCAGCATCACCAGAATCATGGAATTCCCACCGTTCCCACTATTCCCTTTCCATTCCCTGTCCATCCCCAGCGTTCCCACCTAATTCCCATCCCATTCCCATCACTCCCGCCCATCCCATTCTCGCTCCATTCCCTTCTCATTCCCATCATTCCTGGCCCATTCCCTTTCCATTCCCTTTCCATTCCCACCCCATTCCCACCATTCCCAGCCCATTCCCACTATTCCTGGTCCATTCCCGCTCCATTCCCACACCTGCCAGGCCAGCACCTCCAGATCCATGGAATTCCCACCATTCCCACCCCATTCCTTCTCCATTCCCTTTCCATTCCAATTCCATTCCCATTCCCAGCCCCATTCCCGGCCCATTCCCATTCCATTCCCACACCTGCCTGGCCAGCACCTCCAGATCCATGGAATTCCCACCATTCCCGCCCCATTCCTTCTCCATTCCCTTTCCATTCCAATTCCATTCCCACCCCTGCCTGGCCAACACCTCTTGATCCATGGAATTCCCACCATTCCCACCCCATTCCTACCAATTCCAGCCCATTCCCTGTCCATTCCCACCATTCCTTTTCCATTCCCTTCCCATTCCCAGCCCCATTCCCTTTCCATCCCTACCATTCCAACCATTTCCTCTCCATTCCCATTCCATTCCATTTCCATTCCAATTCCATTCCCACCATTCCCTTTCCATCCCCACCGTTTCAACCATTCCCTCTCCATTCCATTTCCATCCCCTGCCCATTCCCATTCCATTCCCACACCTGCCAGGTGAGCGCCCCCTGATCCATGGAATTCCCACCATTCCCACCCCATTCCCACCCCATTCCCGCCCCATTCCCGCTCCATTCCCTGTCCATCCCCAGCATTCCCATTCCATTTCCACCATTCCCTTTCCATCCTCACCATTTCAACCATTCCCAGCCCAATTCCCATCCCTTTTCCCACCCCTTTTCCCCTTCCCGCACCTGCCTGGCCAGCACCACTTGATCCATGGAATTCCCACCCCATTCCCTGCCCAATTCCCACCATTCCCACCCCATTCCCTACCCCATTCCTCTTCTATTCCATTTCCATTCCCATTCCATTCTCTGTCCATTCCTTTTCCATTCCCACCCTATCCCTTTCCATTCCCATTCTATTCCAATTCCATTCCCTCTCCATTCCATTTCCATTTCCACCCCCACTATTCCCTGTCCATTCCCTTTCCATTCCCTCCCCAATCCCTTTTCCCACCTCATCTCCATTCCCGCACCTGCCAGGCCAGCACCGCTTGATCCAAGGAATTCCCTGCCCAATTCCCAGCCCATTCCCATTCCATGTCCATTCCCACCCCATTCCTGCTCCATTCCCTGCCCATTCCTTTTCCATTCCCTTTCCATTCCCACCCCATTCCCACCCCATCCCAACCATTCCCTTTCCATTCCCTGTCCATTCCCTTTCCATTCCCTGTCCATTCCCTTTCTATTCCCAACATTCCCTTTCCATTCCTTTTCCATTCCCTTTCCATTCCATTTCCATTCCCATTCTCATTCTATTCCAATTCCATTCCCTCTCCATTCCATTTCCATCCCCACCCCATTCCATTCCCATTCCCACCCCATTCCTTTTCCCCTTCCCGCACCTGCCTGGCCAGCACCCCTCAATCCATGGAATTCTCACCATTCCCAGCACATTCCCTGTCCAATTCCTTTTCCATTCCATTCCCTTTCCATTCCCATTCCATTCCCTTTCCGTTCCATTTCCATTCCATTTCCGTTCTGTTTCTATTCCAATTCCATTCCATTTCCATTCCCTTTCCGTTCCCTTTCCATTCCCACCATTCCCTCTCCATTCCCTTTCCATTCCAATTCCATTCCATTTCCATCTCCACTATTCCCTCTCCATTCCCTTTCCATTCCAATTCCATTCCATTTCCATTCCATTTCCATTCAGTTTCCATTCCATTTCCATGCCCTCTCCATTCCATTTCCATTCCCTTTCCATTCCCACCATTCCCTCTCCATTCCCTTTCCATTCCCTGTCCATTCCTTTTCCATCTCCACTATTCCCACACCATTCCCTTTCCATTCCAATTCCATTCCATTTCCATTGCATTTCCATTCCCATTCCATTCCATTTCCATTCCCTCTCCATTCCCATTCCATTCCCTTTCCATTCCCACCATTCCCTGTCCGTCCCCACCATTCCCAGCCCATTCCCTTTCCATTCCCACCATTCCCATTCCATTCCCTTTCCATCCCCACCATTCCCAGCCCATTCCCTGTCCATCCCCACCATTCCCATTCCATTCCCACCATTCCCTCTCCATTCCCTTTCCATTCCATTTCCATTCCAATTCCATTCCATTTCCATTGCATTTCCATTCAGTTTCCATTTCATTTCCATTCCCTCTCCATTCCCATTCCATTCCCTTTCCATCCCCACCATTCCCAGCCCATTCCCTGTCCATCCCCACCATTCCTTTTCCATTCCCTTCCCATTCCCAGCCCCATTCCATTTCCATTCCCACCATCCCCAGCCCAATTCCCATTCCCTTTTCCCATTCCCGCACCCGCCTGGCCAGCACCTCTCAATCCACGGAATTCCCACCCCATTCCCATCATTCCCACCCCATCCCTTTTCCCATCCCTTTTCCCCATTCCTGCACCCGCCTGGCCAGCACCTCTCGATCCATGGAATTCCCACCATTCCCGCCCCATTCCCTGTCCCGTTCCTTTTCCATTCCATTCCATTTCCATTCCCTCTCCATTCCCACCATTCCCTCTCCATTCCCTTTCCATTCCCTGTCCATTCCTTTTCCATCTCCACTATTCCCTCTCCATTCCCTTTCCATTCCAATTCCATTCCATTTCCATTGCATTTCCATTCAGTTTCCATTCCCTCTCCATTCCCATTCCATTCCCTTTCCATCCCCACCATTCCCAGCCCATTCCCTTTCCATCCCCACCATTCCCAGCCCATTCCCTGTCCATCCCCACCATTCCTTTTCCATTCCCTTCCCATTCCCAGCCCCATTCCGTTTCCATTTCCACCATTCCCAGCCCAATTCCCATTCCCTTTTCCCCATTCCCGCACCCGCCTGGCCAGCACCTCTCAATCCACGGAATTCCCACCCCATTCCCATCATTCCCACCCCATCCCTTTTCCCCATTCCCACACCCGCCTGGCCAGCACCTCTCGATCCATGGAATTCCCACCATTCCCGCCCCATTCCCTGTCCCGTTCCTTTTCCATTCCATTTCCATTCCCTCTCCATTCCCACCATTCCCTCTCCATTCCCTTTCCATTCCAATTCCATTCCCTTTCCATTGCATTTCCATGCCCTCTCCATTCCATTTCCATTCCCTTTCCATTCCCACCATTCCCTCTCCATTCCCTTTCCATTCCCTGTCCATTCCTTTTCCATCTCCACTACTCCCACACCATTCCCTTTCCATTCCAATTCCATTCCATTTCCATTGCATTTCCATTCCCATTCCATTCCATTTCCATTCCCTCTCCATTCCCATTCCATTCCCTTTCCATCCCCACCATTCCCAGCCCATTCCCTGTCCATCCCCACCATTTCTTTTCCATTCCCTTCCCATTCCCAGCCCCATTCCATTTCCATTCCCACCATCCCCAGCCCAATTCCCATTCCCTTTTCCCATTCCCACACCCGCCTGGCCAGCACCTCTCAATCCACGGAATTCCCACCCCATTCCCAGCATTCCCAGCCCATCCCTTTTCCCATCCCTTTTCCCCATTCCTGCACCCGCCTGGCCAGCACCTCTCGATCCATGGAATTCTCACCGTTCCCAGCACATTCCCTGTCCAGTTCCTTTTCCATTCCATTCCCTTTCCATTCCCATTCCATTCCCTTTCCGTTCCATTTCCATTCCATTCCCGTTCTGTTTCCATTCCCTGTCCATTCCATTTCCATTCTGTTTCTATTCCAATTCCATTCCATTTCCATTCCCTTTGCATTCCATTCCCTTTCCATTCCCTTTCCATTCCATTTCCATTCCATTTCCATTGCATTTCCATTCAGTTTCCGTTCCATTTCCATCCCCTCTCCATTCCATTTCCATTCCCTTTCCATTCCCACCATTCCCTCTCCATTCCCTTCCCATTCCCAGCCCCATTCCGTTTCCATTCCCACCATCCCCAGCCCAATTCCCATTCCCTTTTCCCATTCCCGCACCCGCCTGTCCAGCACCTCTCAATCCCCGGAATTCCCACCCCATTCCCATCATTCCCACCCCATCCCTTTTCCCATCCCTTTTCCCCATTCCCGCACCTGCCTGGCCACCTCGGCTCCGTGCCCGTCTCCCTCCCGCTCCCTGCGGAGCGCGGCGATCCCGGTGACGACCGCGTGGCCTCCGCACGACGCCGCCGTCAGCGCCAGGATCCGCGCCAGCCGCAGCGGCAGCGTCAGGAAGCAGGAGAAGGCGAAGAACGCCTGCCAGCCCACCGTGTCCACCGCCTCCGGAAAACTCCGCTGGAATTCCAGGCCCAGCAGCCCCCAGAGCTGCGCCACGATCAGCGCCCAGAGCGCGCCGGGAAGGAACTTTCTGGAAAACCTCTCGGGCAGGCAGCGGGATTTGAGGAGCAGGAAGAGGACGCCGTGGGCCAGCAGCCCGGCCAGCGCCGCCAGCGCCGGGAAGAGTTTTTCCCGGCGGGAAAAGGCGGCGCACATGGCCAGGATGTAGCAGTCGAAGAGCGCGGCGAACACCACCAGCACCAGCAGCGTCTCGTGCCGCTGGCGGCGGAAATAAGTCTGGTAGAGCTTTTCCAAGGATTCCGGGGAAAAGCGGGAATTCCGCCGGGAATGAGGCAGGCAGGGGCAGGCGGAGCAGGTGGGAGCGGCGGTTGGAGCGTCCTGGGAGCGGCGGAGCCCGTCGGGATCTGAGGGGAAACTCCAGGAATAATCGGCGGAATATTCGGCCGAGAATTCCGGCTCGGAGAAAGCGCGGGCGTTGCGCATCCTGGATGGAGGAAAATTCCCCGGGTTTTTTGGGAATTTTTTGGGGATTTTTTTTTTTATCCCAGCGGGAATTTTTAGGGATGCTTCAGCGCAGCGTCACGGGCGGCGTCGCCATCCCGCGGGGCCCGCCCGCTGCTCCAGCCGCATCGACATCCCGGGAAAACGGCGGGGTCGGGAATGCGGGGCGGGGATCAGGGACAGGCCGCGATTCCCGGCTGATTCCCGGTTCTTTTTCCCGGCTGATTCCCGGTTTTATTCCTGGCTGAATCCCGGTTCTTTTTCCCGGCTGAATCCCGGTTTTATTCCCGGATGAATCCCGGTTTTATTCCCGGTTTTATTCCCGGTTCCTTCCCGGCCGATTCCCGATTTCTTCCCAGTTTTATTCCCGGTTCCTTCCCGGCCGATTCCCGATTTCTTCCCGGTTTTATTCCCGGCCGATTCCCGGTTTCCTTCCCGGTTTTATTCCCGGCCAATTCCCGATTTCTTCCCGGTTTTTACCCGGCTAATTCCCGGTTTTCTTCCCGGCCGATTCCCGGATGAATCTCGGTTCCTTCCCGGCTGAATCCCAGTTTATTCCCGGGTTTTTTTCCCCAGCTGATTCCCGGTTTTCTCACCAGCCGATTCCCGGCGTCTTCCCGATTTTTTTTCCGTCTCTTTCCCGATTTTTTCCGGGCTGATTCCCGATTCCTTCCCGGCCGATTCCCGGTTTCTTCCCGATTTTTTCCCGGCTCTTTCCCGGTTTTTACCCGGCCGATTCCCGGTTTTCTCACCAGCCGAATCCCGATTTTTTCCGACTCTTCCCCGGTTTTTCCCCGGCCGATTCCCGATTTCTCACCGGCCGATTCCCGATTTTTCCCCGGCTGATTCCCGGCTCTTTCCCGGTTCCTTCCGCACCGATTCCCGATTTTTTTTTCCCGTTTTTTCCTCTCCCGGTGTGTTTTTTCCCGGTTTTTCCGCTCTCCCGGCCGCTTTCCCAGCTTTCCCAGCTGTGCCTCCCGCAGATGTCGCGATGCCTTCCCCGCTCCTCCTTCCCGAGATGCTTCGTTCCCGCCGGGAAGGAATCCCGGGAATCCGAGAATCCCGGGAATCCCGGAGAATCCCGGGATGCGATCCCGCCCTGATCCCGGCCGCGCTTCCCGCATCCTTTTCCCGCTGGAATTTTCCCGGCGGATCCATGGGAATAAAATAAAAAAACCCCCACAAAACCTCGGGATGGAGGCGGGAAAAGCGGGAAGGATTTTCCCGGGATTCGGGGCGGGCGGGGCCGCCTCCCGTAACCCTCGCGGTGCCGGGTCCGGGACAAAAAACCGGGAAAAAATTCCCGATTTTTTTCCATCCCCCCTGCGGGAATTGAGAGCTTGGAGGAGCTTGGAATTCCAGGAGAAAAAAATTCCTAATTTCTCGGGAATTCCCATTTTTCCCAGCCCAAATCCCATTCGTTTTTTCGGGAATTCCCACCCAATTCCCGAAAAAATTCACATTTTTTCGGGAATTCCTTCCCAAATCCCATTTTTCCCAGCCCAAATCCCTTTTTTTTTCCCTGGAATTTCCAGCCCAAATCCTTTTTTTTTTTCGGGAATTCCCAGCCATAAATCCCATTTTTCCCAGCCCAAATTCCATTTTTCGGGAATTCCTGCCCAAATCCCATTTTTCCCAGCCCAAATCCCATTTTTTTTGGGAATTCCCAGCCCAAATCCCTTTTTTTTCCCCTGGAATTTCCAGCCCAAATCCCTTTTTTTTTCGGGAATTCCCAGCCACAAATCCCATTTTTCTCAGCCCAAATCCCGGTTTTTTCGGGAATTCCCAGCCCAAATCCCTTTTTTTTGGGGGGGGGAATTCCCAGCCCAAATCCTTTTTTTTTTTTCCTGGAATTTCCAGCCCAAATCCCTTTTTTTTCCCTGGAATTTCCAGCCCAAATCCCATTTTTTTTTCGGGAATTCGCAGCCCCAAATCCCATTTTTCTCAGCCCAAATCCTGTTTTTTTTCTGGAATTCCCAGCCCAAATCCCTTTTTTTTTTTTTTCGGGAATTCCCAGCCCAAATCCCATTTTTTGGGGGGGGGAATTCCCAGCCCAAATCCCTTTTTTTTTGGGAATTCCTTCCCAAATCCCATTTTTTCGGGAATTCCCAGCCCAAATCCCAATTTTTTTTTTTGGGAATTCCCAGCCCAAATCCCTTTTTTTTTTTCGGGATTTTCCAGCCCAAATCCCTTTTTTTTTTTTGGGAATTCCTTCCCAAATCCCATTTTTCCCAGCCCAAATCCCTTTTTTTTTTGGGAATTCGTGCCAAGGAATCCCCAATAAATCCCCTCAAATTAAAAAGTCCCAACAAATCCCAAGAAATCCCAGAAAACCCCAAATAAATCCCAATAAATTCCCAATAAATCCCAACAAATCCCCCACAAACGAGGCCGGGCAGAGAAAATTCGGGAATTTGGGATTTAATTCAGAATTTTCAGGAAAAAAACCGGGAAAATCCCAAATTCCCAGCGGGGTGAGGGAAAATCTGGGAGAAAATTCCAGAAAGTTCCATAAATATTCCATAAATATTCCGTAAATGTCCTCGGGGTTGGAAGTTTTCCTGGAATTCTGAAGGTTTTTCCAGAAATTCCAAAGATTTTTCCTGGAATTCTGATGTTTCTTCTTGGAATTCCAAAGTTTTTTCCTGGAATTTTGAAGGGTCCGGGAAATTTTGGGAATTTCTGTCCTGGGAATCTTCGGAATTCCAGCAGCAATTCCTGAAGGGGAAAAATTCCTGGAAAAATGGGAAAAATACTCAGAAAAATGGGAATAATCCACAGGAAAATTGGAAAAAATCTCGGGAAAATGGGAAAAATCTTGGAAAATTTGGAATAATCCACAGGAAAAATGGGAAAAAACCTGGAAAAAAACGCGGAAAAATGGGAATAAACCAGCTAAAATAGGAAAAAACCTTGAAAAATGGGAATAACACTTGGAAAAGTGGGAATAAACCACGGGAAAATGGGAATAGCACCAGAAAATGATCCCTGGAAAATGGGAAAAAAATTGTGGTAAAATGGGAAAAATCCACAGAAAAATGGGAAAATCCTCAGAAAAATGGGAATAAAACTGGAAAAAATGGGAATGACCCCTGGGAAAATGGGAATAATGCACAGAAAAATGGGAATAATCTATGGGAAAATGGGAAAAAAAACCAAACTGGGAAAATGGGAAAAAAAAAAAGGGAAAAATGGGAATAAATCTTGGGAAAAATGGGAATAACACCGGAAAAAAAAGGGAAAAATCAACAGGAAAATAGGAATAAATATTGGAAAACTGGAATTAACATTTGGAAAAATGAGAATAAACCAGAGAGAAATGGGAATGACCCTTGGAAAAGTGGGAAAAATCCTGGAAAAACGGGAATAAATCTTGGGAAAATGGGAATAACCCACAGAAAAATGGGAGTAAGTGCTGGGAAAGTGGGAATAATCCACGGAAAAGTGGGAATAACCCCTGGAAAAATGGGAATAACACCCCAAAGACCAGGATTTTTTCCAGTGGGAAAAAAAATCGGGATTTTTTTTAAGTGGAAAAAAATAATGGGAATTTTTCCAGGCAGAAAAAAAAAAAAAAGGGAATTTTTTTCTGGTTGAAAAACAAAAAAAAATCAGGAATTTTTTCCAGTGGGGAGAAAAAAAATCGGGATTTTTTCCCATCCCAAAAAAACCAGAAATTTTTTCCAGAGGGAAAAAAAGGGAATTTTTCCAGTGGGGAAAAAAAAATAAATTGGGAATTTTTCCAGGTGAAAAAAAAAACCCACCAGGATTTTTTTCTGGGGGAAAAAAAAAAACCAGGAATTTTTTTCCAGTTGGGAAAAATAACTGGGAATTTTTTCCAGCAGATGGGAAAATTGGAATTTTTCCAGGGGAAAAAAAAAGGGAATTTTTTTTCCAGTTGGGAAAAAGAATCCAGGATTTTTTTCTGGTTGGACAAAAAAAAAAAAAAAAAGGGATTTTTTTTCAGTGGGGAAAAGAAAAAAAAAGGGAATTTTTCCCATCCCTAAAAAAACCGGGAATTTTTCCCACCCAACAAAAAATCCAGGAATTTTTTCAAGAGGGTGGAAATAAAAAAAAGGGAATTTTTTCCAATGGGAAAAAAAATAAACTGGAAATTTTTTTTCCAGGGGGAAGAAAAAAAACCTCACGGGAATTTTTTCCTATCAAAAAACCCAGGAATTTTTCTATCTGACATAAAAATCCAGGAATTTTTTCAAGAGGGGAAAAAAAAAAAATTGGGAATTTTTTTCACCCAAAAAAATCCGGGAATTTTTTCCAATGGGAAAAACGTGGGAATTTTTTCCAGTAAAAAATAAAAAAGATAATTTTTCCAGGAGGAAAAAAAAAAGGGAATATTTTGCTCAGTGAAAAACAAAAAAAGGGAATTTTTCCAGTGGGGAAAAAATAATTGGGAATTTTTCCAGGAGGAAAAAAAATGGAATTTTTTTCAGTGAGGTAAAAAAAAGGGAATTATTTTATCCTTTAAAAAAAAAAAAGGGAATTTTTCCAGTGGGAAAAAAATGGGAATTTTTTCAGTAGAAAAAAATAATGGGAATTTTTCCAGAGGAAAAAAAAAAGGGATTTTTTTTCTGGTTGGAAAACAAAAAAAAAAAAACAGGGAATTTTTTCCAGTGGAAAAAAATAATGGGAATTTTTCCGGTGGAGAAAAATAATGGGAATTTTTCCAGGGGGAACAAAAAAATGGGAATTTTTTTCAATGAGGTAAAAAAAAAAGGGATTTTTTTTCTGGTGGACCAAAAATCCAGGAATTTTTTCCAGTTGAGAAAAAAAATGGGAATTTTTTCCAGTGTGGAAGAAAAAAGGGATTTTTTTTTTTGGTTGGAAAACAAAAAAAAGGGAATTTTTCCAGGGGAAAAAAATAGAAATTTTTTCCAGTAGAAGAAAAAAAAATTTTTTTCTGGTTGAAAAATGAAAAAAAAAACAGGGAATTTTTTCCAGTGGAAAAAAATAATGGGAATTTTTCCATGAGGAAAAAAAAAATGGGAATTTTTCCAGGGGGAACAAAAAAAAAAAAAAAAAGGAATTTTTTTCTGGTTGAAAAATGAAAAAATGGGAGTTTTTTCCAGTGGGGAAAAAAAAAGGAATTTTTTTCCAGTAGAAAAAAATAATGGGAATTTTTCCAGAGGAAAAAAAAAGGGAATTTTTTTCTGGTTGGAAAACAAAAAAAAAAAAAAAAAGAAACAGGGAATTTTTTCCAGTGGAAAAAAATAATGGGAATTTTTCCAGGGGGAAAAAAATTGGGATTTTTTCCAGTGGGGAAAAAAACGGAATTTTTTCCAGTAGAAAAAAATAATGGGAATTGTTCCAGTGGAGGAAAAAAAAAAGGGAATTTTTTTCCAGTGGGGGGGGAAAAATCCGGGACTTTTTCCTATCAAAAAACCGGGAATTTTTTCCGTCCGACGTAAAAATTTTCCCAGGAATTATTTTTTTTCCGGGAATTTTTATTTTTTTCCGGGAATTTTTTCCGGGCTATTTGATGTTCTTGAGCAGCGCCGTGCGCGCGTTGCCCACGGCCTTGAAGGCGTCCTCGCTGCCCGGGGCCGCGCACTTGTCGGGGTGCAGCAGCACCGCCAGGCGCCGGTACGCCCGCGTCACCTCCTCCCTGCCGGAGAAATTTGGGATTAGATGGGAAATTCCAAAGGAATTTAAAAAAAAAACAAAAGAAATCCAAGAAATCAAAAAAAAAGGCCCCAAAATAAAAAAAATCCCAAGAAAAAATTCCAATAAATGCCTCAAATCCAAAGAAACCCCAAAATCGCAAGAAATCCCAAAATTCCAAAGAAATCCCAAGAAACCCGAAGAAATTTCAAGAAATCCCAAGAAATCCAATGAAATCCAAAGAAATCCCAATGAAATCCAAAGAAATCCCAATAAATCCCAAGAAATCCTAAGAAATCGCAATAAATCCAAAAAATCCCAAGAAATCCCAAGAAAATCCCACAAAAATCCAAAGAAATCCCAAGAAATTACAAGAAATCTCAAGAAATCCCCTAAAAATCCTAAAAAATCCCCAAAAGTCCCCAAAAAACTGTCGGGGTGCAGCAGCACCGCCAGGCGCCGGCACGGCCGCGTCACCTCCTCCCTGCCGGAGAAATTTGGGATTAGATGGGAAATTCCAAAGGAATTTAAAAAAAAAACAAAAGAAATCGAAGAAATAAAAAAAAAATAGGCCCCAAAATAAAAAAAATCCCAAGAAAAAATTCCAATAAATGCCTCAAAGCCAAAGAAACCCCAAAATCGCAAGAAACCCCAAAATTCCAAAGAAATCCCAAGAAACCCCAAGAAATTTCAATAAATCCCAAGAAATCCAATGAAATCCAAAGAAATCCCAATGAAATCCAAAGAAATCCCAATGAAATCCAAAGAAATCCCAATAAATCACAAAAAATCCTAAGAAATCGCAATAAATCCCCAAAATCCCAAGAAATCCCAAGAAAATCCCACAAAAATCCAAAGAAATCCCAAGAAATTACAAGAAATCTCAAGAAATCCCCTAAAAATCCTAAAAAATCCCCAAAAGTCCCCAAAAACTGTCGGGGTGCAGCAGCACCGCCAGGCGCCGGCACGGCCGCGTCACCTCCTCCCTGCCGGAGAAATTTGGGATTAGGTGGGAAATTCCAAAGGGAATTTAAAAAAAACCCAAAAGAAATCGAAGAAATCAAAAAAAAAAGGCCCCAAAATAAAAAAAATCCCAAGAAAAAATTCCAATAAATGCCTCAAAGCCAAAGAAACCCCAAAATTGCAAGAAACCCCAAAATGCCAAAGAAATCCCAATAAACACCAAGAAATTTCAAGAAATCCCAAGAAATCCAACGAAATCCAAAGAAATCCCAATGAAATCCAAAGAAATCCCAATAAAATCCAAAGAAATCCCAATAAATCGCAATAAATCCTAAGAAATCGCAATAAATCGCAATAAATCCAAAAAATCCCAAGAAATCCCAAGAAAATCCCACAAAAATCCAAAGAAATCCCAGGAAATCCCAAGAAATCTCAAGAAATCCCCTAAAAATCCTAAAAAATCCCCAAAAGTCCCCAAAAACTGTCGGGGTGCAGCAGCACCGCCAGGCGCCGGCACGGCCGCGTCACCTCCTCCCTGCCGGAGAAATTTGGGATTAGATGGGAAATTCCAAAGGGAATTTAAAAAAAACCCAAAAGAAATCGAAGAAATCAAAAAAAAAAGGCCCCAAAATAAAAAAAATCCCAAGAAAAAATTCCAATAAATCCCTCAAAGCCAAAGAAACACCAAAATCCCAAGAAATCCCAAAATTCCAAAGAAATCCCAAGAAATCCCAAGAAATCCCAAGAAATCCCAAGAAATCCAAAGAAATCCCAATAAATCCCAAAAAATCCTAAGAAATCGCAATAAATCCCAAGAAATCCCAAGAAATCCCAAGAAAATCCCACAAAAACCCAAAGAAATCCCAAGAAATCCCAAGAAATTTCAATAAATCCCAAGAAATCCCAAAAAATCCTGAAAAATCCCAAAATGTCCCCCAAAATTCCAATAACTCCCAAGAAATCCCCAAAAATCCCAAGAAATCCCAAGAAATTCCAAAAAATCCCCCCAAAATCCCAAGAAATCCCAAGAAATCCTCTCAAAATCCCAAGAAATCCCAACAAATCCCAATAAATCCCAAAGAATCCAAATAAATCCCCCAAAATTCCAATAAATCTCAAGATATCCCCCCAAAATCCCAACAGATTCCAACAAATTCCAATAAATGCCAAGAAATCCCAAAAAAACCCGAAAGAAATCCCCAACAAATCCCAAGAAATCCCCCAAAAGTGACCTGGAGGCTCCGGGTTTGAGGCCCAGAAGCTCCCAGCTTTTCCCATTGGAAATTCCCACTTTTCCTATGGAATTCCCATTTTTCCCGATGACCTGGATGCTCTGGGTTTGAGCCCCAGCGTTTCCCAGCTTTTCCCATGGAATTCCCACTTTTCCCATGGAATTCCCGTTTTTCTCCAGGAAATTCCCATTTTTTCACCTGGATGCTCTGGGTTTGAGCCCCAGCGTTTCCCATGGAATTCCCAGCTTTTCCCATGGAAATTCCCATTTTTCTCTAGGAAATTCCCGTTTTTTCACCTGGAGGCTCCAGGTTTGAGCCTCAGCATTTTCCAGCTTTTCCCATTGGGAATTCCCGTTTTTCTCTAGGAAATTCCCGTTTTTTCACCTGGAGGCTCCGGGTTTGAGCCCCAGCGTTTCCCATTGGGAATTCCCATTTTTCTCCAGGAAATTCCCGATTTTTCACCTGGAGGTTCCGGGTTTGAGCCTCAGCTTTTCCCATTGGGAATTCCCACTTTTCCATGGAATTCCCATTTTTTCACCTGGAGGCCCCAGGTTTGAGCCCCAGCGTTTCCCATTGGGAATTCCCACTTTTCCATGGAATTCCCATTTTTTCACCTGGATGCTCTGGGTTTGAGCCCCAGCGTTTCCCATTGGGAATTCCCATTTTTCTCCATGAAATTCCCATTTTTTCACCTGGACGCTCCGGGTTTGAGCCCCAGTGTTTCCCATGGAATTCCCATTTTTCCATGGAATTCCCGCTGACCTGGACGCTCCGGGTTTGCGCCTCAGCGTTTCCCATTGGGAATTCCCACTTTTCCATGGAATCCCGCCCACCTGGATGCCCCAGGTTTGAGCCCCAGCGTTTCCCATGGAATTCCCACTTTTCCATGGAATTCCCGCTGACCTGGAGGCCCCAGGTTTGAGCCCCAGCTTTTCCCATTGGGAATTCCCACTTTTCCACGGAATTCCCATTTTTTCACCTGGAGGCCCCGGGTTTGAGCCCCAGCATTTCCCATTGGGAATTCCCATTTTTCCATGGAATTCCCATTTTTTCACCTGGAGGCTCCGGGTTTGAGCCCCAGCGTTTCCCATTGGGAATTCCCATTTTTCCATGGAATTCCCATTTTTTCACCTGGAGGCTCCGGGTTTGAGCCCCAGCGTTTCCCATTGGGAATTCCCACTTTTGCATGAAATTCCCATTTTTTCTCCTGGATGCTCCGGGTTTGAGCCCCAGCTTTTCTCATTGGCAATTCCCACTTTTCCATGAAATTCCCATTTTTTCACCTGGATGCTCCGGGTTTGAGCGCCAGCTTTTCCCATTGGGAATTCCCACTTTTCCATGGAATTCCCATTTTTTCACCTGGAGGCCCCAGGTTTGAGCCCCAGCGTTTCCCATGGAATTCCCACTTTTCCATGGAATTCCCGCTGACCTGGACGCTTCGGGTTTGAGCCCCAGCGTTTCCCATTGGGAATTCCCACTTTTCCATGGAATTCCCATTTTTTCACCTGGAGGCTCCGGGTTTGAGCCCCAGCGTTTCCCAGCTTTTCCCATTGGGAATTCCCACTTTTCCATGGAATTCCCGCTGACCTGGACGCTTCGGGTTTGAGCCCCAGCGTTTCCCATGGAATTCCCAGCTTTTCCCATGGAAATTCCCATTTTTCTCCAGGAAATTCCCGTTTTTTCACCTGGAGGCCCCAGGCTTGAGCCCCAGCTCTTCCCATTGGGAATTCCCACTTTTCCATGGAATTCCCGCTGACCTGGAGGCCCCAGGTTTGAGCCCCAGCTCTTCCCATTGGGATTTCCCACTTTTCCATGGAATTCCCATTTTTTCACCTGGACGCTCCGGGTTTGAGCCCCAGCATTTCCCAGCTTTTCCCATGGAATTCCCACTTTTCCATGGAATTCCCGCTGACCTGGAGGCCCCAGGTTTGAGCCCCAGCGTTTCCCATGGAATTCCCATTTTCCATGGAATTCCCATTTTTTCACCTGGAGGCTCCAGGTTTGAGCCCCAGCGTTTCCCATGGAATTCCCACTTTTCCATGGAATTCCCATTTTTTCACCTGGAGGCTCCAGGTTTGAGCCCCAGCGTTTCCCAGCTTTTCCCATTGGGAATTCCCATTTTTCCATGGAATTCCTGCTGACCTGTAGGCTCCGGGTTTGAGGCCCAGCATTTCCCATGGAATTCCCACTTTTCCCATGGAAATTCCCGTTTTTTCACCTGGACGCTCCGGGTTTGAGCCCCAGTGTTTCCCAGCTTTTCCCATGGAAATTCCCACTTTTCTCATGGAAATTCCCACTTTTCCTATGGAATTCCCGTTTTTCCCAATGACCTGGATGCTCCGGGTTTGAGCCCCAGCAGCTCCCAGCTTTTCCCATGGAATTCCCACTTTTCCATGGAATTCCCGCTGACCTGGAGGCCCCAGGTTTGAGCCCCAGCATTTCCCATTGGGAATTCCCACTTTTCCATGGAATTCCCGCTGACCTGGAGGCCCCAGGTTTGAGCCCCAGCATTTCCCATTGGGAATTCCCACTTTTCCATGGAATTCCCGCTGACCTGGAGGCCCCAGGTTTGAGCCCCAGCATTTCCCAGCTTTTCCCATGGAAATTCCCACTTTTCTCATGGAAATTCCCACTTTTCCTATGGAATTCCCGTTTTTCCCAATGACCTGGATGCTCCGGGTTTGAGCCCCAGCGTTTCCCAGCTTTTCCCATTGGGAATTCCCATTTTTCTCCAGGAAATTCCCGTTTTTTCACCTGGAGGCCCCGGGTTTGAGCCCCAGCTCTTCCCATTGGGAATTCCCACTTTTCCATGGAATTCCCATTTTTTCACCTGGACGCCCCGGGTTTGAGCCCCAGTGTTTCCCATGGAATTCCCATTTTTCCATGGAATTCCCATTTTTTCACCTGGAGGCCCCGGGTTTGAGCCCCAGCGTTTCCCAGCATTTCCCATTGGGAATTCCCACTTTTCCATGGAATTCCCATTTTTTCACCTGGAGGCCCCGGGTTTGAGCCCCAGCGTTTCCCAGCTTTTCCCATTGGGAATTCCCACTTTTCCATGGAATTCCCATTTTTTCACCTGGATGCCCCGGGTTTGAGCCCCAGCGTTTCCCAGCGTTTCCCATGGAATTCCCACTTTTCCATGGAATTCCCGCTGACCTGGAGGCCCCAGGTTTGAGCCCCAGCTCTTCCCATTGGGAATTCCCACTTTTCCATGGAATTCCCGCTGACCTGGGGGCCCCGGGTTTGAGCCCCAGCGTTTCCCATGGAATTCCCACTTTTCCATGGAATTCCCGCTGACCTGGAGGCTCCGGGTTTGAGCCCCAGCGTTTCCCAGCTTTTCCCATTGGGAATTCCCATTTTTCTCCAGGAAATTCCCAATTTTTCACCTGGAGGCCCCGGGTTTGAGCCCCAGCGTTTCCCAGCTGTCCTTGCTGCCGCGGATTCTCCGGATGGCGTCCGCCTGCTCCCGCGTGTACCCGACCCCGGCGCCGCCAACGCCCGCCGGGCGCTTCCCGCCGTTCTCACACAGATCCACGATGGCCGAGTAGAAACTCTGGGAATGCCGGAGAGAAAAAAAACACGGGAAGAGTCGGGAAAGAATTTTTAAAAAAATTTAAAAAAAAAAAAAATTAAAAATTTCCTCAAAAATTTCCTAAAAAAAAAAAAATAATTTAAAAAAATTCCTGCGAAAATTAAAAAAAAATTTAAAAAATTCCTCGAAAAATTAAAAAAAATCCCTCAAAAATTAGAAAAAAATTCCCTCAAAAAACAAAAAAAAATTAAAAAAAAATTTTAAAAATCCCTGAAATTTTTTTTAAAATTCCATCAAAAAACAAAAAAAAAATTAAAAATCCTTTAAAAATTAAAAAAAAAATTCCCTCAAAAGTTAAAAAAAAAATTAAAAAAAAATTCCCTGAAAAATTTTAAAGAAGAATCTCCCCAAAAAATTTAAAATTCTAAAAAAAAAATTAAAATAAAAATTCCCCCCAAAAAATTAAAAGAATTCCCCCAAAATATTTTAAAAAAGAATTCCCCCAAAATATTTTAAAGAAAGAATTCTCAAAAAACATCTTAAAAAAAGAATTCCCAAAAAATTTCAAAAAAAGATTTAAAAAAAATTTTTTTAAAGAATTCTCCCCAAAAATTAAAAAAAAAGATCTGAAAAGAATTAAAAAAGGAGCCAAAAGTGCCCAAAAAAACCTCCCCAAAATCTCACCAAAATTCACCACCTGCATGCCCTCCCCCATTCCCGTCGGAATTCCGGGATCATTGGGAATTCCCACCTGGAACATCTCCTGGATGCCCTCCCCCATTCCCGTCGGAATTCCGGGATCTTTGGGAATTCCCACCTGGAACATCTCCTGGATGCCCTCCCCCATTCCCATTGGAATTCCGGGATAATTCCGGGATCATTGGGAATTCCCACTTGGAACATCTCCCAGATTCCCTCCCCCATTCCCATCAGAATTCCAGGATCATTCATTCCCAATTCCCACCTGGAACATCTCCTGGATGCCCTCCCCCATTCCCATCAGAATTCCGGGATAATTCTGGGATCATTGGGAATTCCCACCTGGAACATCTCCTGGATCCCCTCCCCCATCCCTTCATCCCCCGTTCCCGTTGGAATTCCGGGATAATTCCGGGATCATTGGGAATTCCCACCTGGAACATCTCCTGGATGCCCTCCCCCATTCCCATCAGAATTCCAGGATAATTCATTCCCAATTCCCACCTGGAACATCTCCTGGATGCCCTCCCCCATTCCCATCAGAATTCCGGGATAATTCCGGGATAATTCCCACCTGGAACATCTCCTGGATGCCCTCCCCCATTCCCATCGGAATTCTGGGATAATTCCGGGATAATTCCCACCTGGAACATCTCCTGGATGCCCTCCCCCATTCCCATCAGAATTCCGGGATAATTCCGGGATAATTCCCACCTGGAACATCTCCTGGATGCCCTCCCCCATTCCCAATGGATTCCCATCGGAATTCCGGGATAATTCCAGGATAATTCCCACCTGGAACATCTCCTGGATGCCCTCCCCCATTCCCAATGGATTCCCATCGGAATTCCAGGATAATTCCCACCTGGAACATCTCCTGGATGCCCTCCCCGCTCTGGGCCGAGGTTTCCCAGTAGAGGAACCCGCGGCTCTCGGCCCAGAGCCGCCCCTCGCTCTCCTCCACCACCCGCAGCTTCCCCGCGTCCACCTGGAAAACAGGGAAAAATCCATGGAAAAATCCATGGAAAAATCCATGGAAAAAACCACCCGCAGCTTCCCCGCGTCCACCTGGAAAACAGGGAAAAATCCATGGAAAAATCCATGGAAAAATCCATGGAAAAAACCACCCGCAGCTTCCCCGCGTCCACCTGGAAAACAGGGAAAAATCCATGGAAAAATCCATGGAAAAATCCATGGAAAAAACCACCCGCAGCTTCCCCGCGTCCACCTGGAAAACAGGGAAAAATCCATGGAAAACCAGGGAAAAAACCACGCGAAGCTTCCCTACATCCACCTGGGAATGAAAACATGGAAAAATCCATGGAAAAATCCATGGGAAAAACCACCCGCAGCTTCCCCGCGTCCACCTGGAAAACATGGAATAAAAACATGGAAAAATCCATGGAAAAACACATGGAAAAAACCACCCACAGCTTCCCCACATCCACCTGGAAAACAGGGAATAAAAACAGGGAAAAACATGGAAAAACATGGAAAAAATCACGCGAAGCTTCCCCGCGTCCACCTGGAAATGAAAACATGGAATAAAAACATGGAAAACAGGGAATAAACACATGGAAAACCTGGAAAAACATGGAAAAATCCATGGAAAAACATGGAAAAAACCACCCACAGCTTCCCCGTGTCCACCTGGGAATGAAAACAGGGAAAAATCCATGGAAAAACATGGAAAACATGGGAAAAACCACCCGCAGCTTCCCCGCGTCCACCTGGAAAACAGGGAAAAAAAACAGGGAAAAATCCATGGAAAACATGGAAAAAACATGGAAAAAACCACGTGCAGCTTCCCTGCGTCCACCTGGAAAACATGGAAAAATCCATGGAAAAACATGGAAAAAACATGGAAAAAACCACGTGCAGCTTCCCCACGTCCACCTGGGAATGAAAACATGGAAAAATCCATGGGAAAACATGGAAAAACATGGAAAAACCACCCACAGCTTCCCCGCGTCCACCTGGGAATGGAAAAACATGGAGAACAGGGAATAAAAACATGGAAAACATGGAAAAACCACCTGCAGCTTCCCCGTGTCCACCTGGGAATGAAAACAGGGAAAAATCCATGGAAAAACGTGGAAAACACATGGAAAAAACCACGCGCAGCTTCCCCACGTCCACCTGGGAATGAAAACATGGAATAAAAACATGGAAAACAGGGAAAAACATGGAAAAATCCATGGAAAAACGTGGAAAAAACCACCCGCAGCTTCCCCACGTCCACCTGGAAAACAGGGAATAAAAACAGGGAATAAACACATGGAAAAATATGGAAAAATATGGAAAAATATGGAAAAGGTTCCCCGCGTCCACCTGGGAATGAAACGCAGGAAAACATGGAAAAACATGGAAATTTTCCTGTGCCTCAGTTTCCCTATGGAAATTCCCTCCTATTTTCTGGGATTGGGATCGTTTTCCCAAATCTGGGAATGCTCAGGATGGAATTTTTCCCAAATTTTGTATGGGAAAAAGTGGCAGATCCAGAAATTCCCTTCATTTTTCCCGTGCCTCAGTTTCCCTCTGGAAAATTCCCTCCCATTTTCCGGGACTGGGATCGTTTTCCCATTAAAAATCCCGTTTTTTTTCCCAAATCCGGGAATGTTCAGGAGGGAATTTTCCCCAAATTTTGTAAATCCAGGAATTCCCATTCCCGTGCCTCAGTTTCCCTCTGGAAAATCCCGTCCTGCATTCCTGATTTGGGGAATTTTCCCTTTTTTTTTTCATGGAAAACGATCCCAATCCCGGAAAATGGGAGGGAATTTTTCCAGAGGGAAACTGAGGCACAAAAAAGGGATGGGAATTCCCAAAAAAAAAGGGGAGAAATTCCCTCCTGAGCATTCCCAGATTTGGGAAAAATGGGATTTTTAATGGGAAAACGATCCCAATCCCAGAAAATGGGAGGGAATTTTTCCAGAGGGAAACTGAGGCACGGGAATGGGAATTCCTGGATCTGCCTCTTTTCCCCTCCAAAAAATTGGGAAAAATTCCATCCTGAACATTCCCAAATTTAGGGAATTTTCGTTTTCACACGGAAAACGATCCCGATCCGGGAAAATTCCCATTTTCTAGGATCAGGAGCATTTTCCCATTAAAAATCCCGTTTTCCTCAAGTCTTGGAATGCTCAGGATGGAATTTTTTCCCAATTTTTGGAGCAGGAAAAGAGTCGGATCCAGGAATTCCCTTCCCTTTCCCGTGCCTCAGTTTCCCTCTGGAAAATCCCTCCCAATTTCCGGGACTGGGATCGTTTTCCATGTAAAAACAGGGAAAATTTCCCAAATCTGGGAATATCCAGGAGGGAATTTTTCCCTTTTTTTGAGGCAGATCCAAAAATTCCATTTATTCTTCCCTTTATTTTTCCATGCCTCAGTTTCCCAAGCTGGAAAAATTCCCATTTTTTCAGGATCAGGAGGGAATTTTTCCCATTTTTTTGGGAATTCCCTTTCCTTTTTTGTGCCTCAGTTTCCCTCTGGGACAAATCCCCATTTTCTGGGACTGGGATCGTTTTCCCATTAAAAATCCCAATTTTTCCCAAATCTGGGAATGTCCATGAGCGAAATTTTCCAATTTTTTTGAGGCAGATCCAGGAATTCCCTTCATTTTTCTGTGCCTCAGTTTCCCTCGGGAAAATCCCGTCCTGAATTCCTGATTTGGGGAATTTTCCCTTTTTTTTTCCATGGAAAACGATCCCAATCCCGGAAAATGGGAGGGAATTTCCAGAGGGAAACTGAGGCACGGGAAAAAAGAGGGAATTCCCATTCCTGTGCCTCGGAATTCCTGATTTCGGGAATTTCCCCTATTTTTACACGGAAAACGATCCCAATCCGGGAAAATTCCCATTTTTTTCGGGATCAGGTTGTTTTAACAGATTTTCCCATTCAGAATTCCCAGGATTTGGGGAATTTTGGGAATTTTCTCCAGACCTTGTTGGTGCAGATCCCATTTTTTCAGGATCAGGAGGGAATTTTTCCCATTTTTTTGGGAATTCCCTTCCCTTTTTTGTGCCTCAGTTTCCCTCTGGGACAAATCCCCATTTTCTGGGACTGGGATCGTTTTCCCATTAAAAATCCCAATTTTTCCCAAATCTGGGAATGTCCATGAGCGAAATTTTCCAATTTTTTTTGAGGCAGATCCAGGAATTCCCTTCATTTTTCTGTGCCTCAGTTTCCCTCTGGAAAATCCCTTCCTGCATTCCTGATTTGGGGAATTTTCCCTGTTTTTCCATGGAAAACGATCCCAATCCTGGAAAATGGGAGGGAATTTCCAGAGGGAAACTGAGGCACGGGAAAAAAGAGGGAATTCCCATTCCTGTGCCTTGGAATTCCTGATTTCAGGAATTTCCTCTATTTTTACACGGAAAACGATCCCAATCCGGGAAAATTCCCTTTTTTTTCGGGATCAGGTTGTTTTAACAGATTTTTCCATTCAGAATTCCCAGGATTTGGGGAATTTCGGGAATTTTCTCTGGACCTTGTTGGTGCAGATCCCATTTTTTCAGGATTAGGAAGGAATTTTTCACATTTTTTTTGGGAATTCCCTTCCCTTTTTTGTGCCTCACTTTCCCCCTGGGACAAATCCCCATTTTCTGGGATTGGGGCCGATTTTCCCGTTTGGAATTCCTGGGATTTTTGGGAATTTTGGGAATTTCTCTGGACCTCGTTGGTGCAGACCGGGATCGGGGATGGATTTTCCCATTCAGAATTCCCAGGATTTTTGGGAATTTCGGGATTTTCTCCGGACCTTGTTGGCGCAGACCGGGATCGGGGCAAATTTTCCCATTCAAAATTCCCAGGATTTTTGGGATTTTTGGGAAATTTGGGATTTTTTCCCGGACCTTGTTGGCACAGACCGGGATTGGGGATGGATTTTCCCATTCAGAATTCCCAGGAATTTTGGGAATTTCGGGAATTTTCTCCAGATCTTGTTGGCGCAGACCGGGATCAGGGATGGATTTTCCCATTTGGAATTCCCAGGATTTGGGGAATTTTGAGAATTTCGGGAATTTTGGGAATTTTCTCCCGGACCTTGTTGGCACAGACCGGGATCGGGGATGGATTTTCCTTATCAAAATTCCCGGGAATTTTAGGAATTTCAGGAATTTTCTCCTGGATCTTGTTGGTGCAGACCGGGATTGGGGCAGATTTTCCCCTTAGGAATTCCCAGGATTTTGGGGAATTTTGAGAATTTCGGGAATTTTGGGAATTTTCTCCAGATCTTGTTGGCTCAGACCGGGATCAGGGATGGATTTTCCCGTTTGGAATTCCCAGGAATTTTGGGAATTTCCCTGGATCTCGTTGGCACAGACCAGGACGAGGCCGATTTTCCCGTTTGGAATTCCCATTTTTTCGGGATCAGGATGTTCTAACGGGTTTTCCCATTCAGAATTTTTGGGATTTTTGGGAATTTTGGGAATTTTCTCCCGGACCTTGTTGGCTCAGACCGGGATCAGGGATGGATTTTCCCGTTTGGAATTCCCAGGAATTTTGGGAATTTCCCTGGATCTCATTGGCACAGACCGGGACGGGGCCGATTTTCCCGTTCGGAATTCCCGTTTTTTCGGGATCAGGATGTTTTAACAGGTTTTCCCGCTCAGAATTTTTGGGATTTTTGGGAATTTCGGGAATTTTCTCCTCCCGGACCTTGTTGGCACAGACCAGGATGGGGCTGATTTTCCCGTTCGGAATTCCCATTTTTTCGGGATCAGGATATTTTAACGGGTTTTCCCGTTCAGAATTCCCGGGAATTTTTGGGAATTTCGGGAATTTTCTCCCGGACCTTGTTGGCACAGACTGGGATTGGGGCAAATTTTCCCGCTCGGAATTCCCGTTTTTTTGGGATCAGGATGTTTTAACGGGTTTTCCCGTTCAGAATTCCCGGGAATTTTGGGAATTTTGGGAATTTTCTCCAGATCTTGTTGGTGCAGACCGGGATCAGGGATGGATTTTCCCGTTTGGAATTCCCAGGAATTTTGGGAATTTCCCTGGATCTCATTGGCACAGACTGGGACGGGGCCGATTTTCCCGTTCGGAATTCCCATTTTTTCGGGATCAGGATGTTTTAACGGGTTTTCCCGTTCAGAATTCCCGGGAATTTTTGGGAATTTTGGGAATTTTCTCCAGATCTTGCTGGCACAGACCGGGATCAGGGATGGATTTTCCTGTTCAGAATTCCCAGAAATTTTGGGATTTTTGGGAATTTGGGGAATTTCCCTGGATCTCGTTGGTGCAGACAGGGACGAGGCCGATTTTCCCGTTCAGAGTTTTTGGGAATTTTGGGATTTTTGGGAAATTCGGGATTTTTTCCCTGGACCTTGTTGGCGCAGACCGGGATCGGGGATGGATTTTCCTGATCAAAATTCCCGGGAATTTTAGGAATTTCAGGAATTTTCTCCTGGATCTTGTTGGTGCAGACCGGGATTGGGGCAGATTTTCCCGTTAGGAATTCCCAGGATTTGGGGAATTTTGAGAATTTCGGGAATTTTGGGAATTTTCTCCCGGACCTTGTTGGCGCAGACCGGGATCAGGGATGGATTTTCCCGTTTGGAATTCCCAGGAATTTTGGGAATTTCCCTGGATCTCGTTGGCACAGACCGGGACAGGGCTGATTTTCCCGTTCGGAATTCCCATTTTTTCGGGATCAGGATGTTCTAACGGGTTTTCCCGTTCAGAATTCCCGGGAATTTTTGGGAATTTTGGGAATTTTCTCCCGGACCTTGTTGGCGCAGACTGGGATTGGGGCAAAATTTCCCATTCAGAATTCCCAGGATTTTTGGGATTTTTGGGAATTTCGGGAATTTTCTCCTCCCGGACCTTGTTGGCGCAGACCGGGATTGGGGATGGATTTTCCTGATCAAAATTCCCAGGAATTTTAGGAATTTCAGGAATTCTCTCCCAGATCTTCTTGGTGCAGACCGGGATTGGGGCAGATTTTCCTGTTAGGAATTCCCGTGATTTTTGGAAATTTTGAGAATTTCGGGAATTTTGGGAATTTTGGGAATTTTCTCCCGGACCTTGTTGGCACAGACCGGGATGGGGCTGATTTTCCTGTTCGGAATTCCCATTTTTTCGGGATCAGGGATGGATTTTCCCATTTGGAATTCCCAGGAATTTTGGGAATTTCCCTGGATCTCGTTGGCACAGACCGGGACGGGGCCGATTTCCCCGTTCGGAATTCCCATTTTTTCGGGATCAGGATGTTTTAACGGGTTTTCCCGCTCAGAATTTTTGGGATTTTTGGGAATTTTGGGAATTTTCTCCTCCCGGACCTTGTTGGCGCAGACCGGGATTGGGGATGGATTTTCCCATTCAGAATTCCCGGGAATTTTGGGAATTTCAGGAATTTTCTCCTGGATCTTGTTGGTGCAGACCGGGATTGGGGCAGATTTTCCCATTAGGAATTCCCAGGATTTGGGGAATTTTGAGAATTTCGGGAATTTTGGGAATTTTCTCCAGATCTTGTTGGCGCAGACCGGGATCAGGGATGGATTTTCCCGTTTGGAATTCCCAGGAATTTTGGGAATTTCCCTGGATCTCATTGGCACAGACCGGGACGGGGCCGATTTTCCCGTTCGGAATTCCCATTTTTTCGGGATCAGGATGTTTTAACGGGTTTTCCCGTTCAGAATTCCCGGGAATTTTTGGGAATTTTGGGAATTTTCTCCCGGACCTTGTTGGCACAGACCGGGATTGGGGCAAATTTTCCCGCTCGGAATTCCCGTTTTTTTGGGATCAGGATGTTTTAACGGGTTTTCCCGTTCAGAATTCCCGGGAATTTTTGGGAATTCCGGGAATTCTCTCCTCCCGGACCTTGTTGGCACAGACCGGGATTGGGGCAAATTTTCCCATTCAGAATTCCCAGGATTTTTGGGATTTTTGGGAAATTCGGGATTTTTTCCCTGGACCTTGCTGGCGCAGACCGGGATCAGGGATGGATTTTCCCATTTGGAATTCCCGTGATTTTGGAAATTTTGAGAATTTCGGGAATTTTGGGAATTTTCTCCCGGACCTTGTTGGCACAGACCGGGATTGGGGATGGATTTTCCTGATCAAAATTCCCAGGAATTTTAGGAATTTCAGGAATTCTCTCCCAGATCTTGTTGGTGCAGACCAGGATTGGGGCAGATTTTCCCGTTAGGAATTCCCAGGATTTTGGGGAATTTTGAGAATTTCGGGAATTTTGGGAATTTTCTCCAGATCTTGTTGGCTCAGACCGGGATCAGGGATGGATTTTCCCGTTTGGAATTCCCAGGAATTTTGGGAATTTCCCTGGATCTCGTTGGCACAGACCAGGACGAGGCCGATTTTCCCGTTTGGAATTCCCATTTTTTCGGGATCAGGATGTTCTAACGGGTTTTCCCATTCAGAATTTTTGGGATTTTTGGGAATTTTGGGAATTTTCTCCCGGACCTTGTTGGCTCAGACCGGGATCAGGGATGGATTTTCCCGTTTGGAATTCCCAGGAATTTTGGGAATTTCCCTGGATCTCATTGGCACAGACCGGGACGGGGCCGATTTTCCCGTTCGGAATTCCCGTTTTTTCGGGATCAGGATGTTTTAACAGGTTTTCCCGCTCAGAATTTTTGGGATTTTTGGGAATTTCGGGAATTTTCTCCTCCCGGACCTTGTTGGCACAGACCAGGATGGGGCTGATTTTCCCGTTCGGAATTCCCATTTTTTCGGGATCAGGATATTTTAACGGGTTTTCCCATTCAGAATTCCCGGGAATTTTTGGGAATTTTGGGAATTTTCTCCTCCCGGACCTCGTTGGCACAGACCGGGATTGGGGCAAATTTTCCCATTCAAAATTCCCAGGATTTTTGGGATTTTTGGGAAATTCGGGATTTTTTCCCGGACCTTGTTGGCACAGACCGGGATCGGGGATGGATTTTCCTGATCAAAATTCCCGGGAATTTTAGGAATTTCAGGAATTCTCTCCCAGATCTTGTTGGTGCAGACCGGGATTGGGGCAGATTTTCCCGTTAGGAATTCCCAGGATTTTGGGGAATTTTGAGAATTTCGGGAATTTTGGGTATTTTCTCCCGGACCTTGTTGGCTCAGACCGGGATCAGGGATGGATTTTCCCGTTTGGAATTCCCAGGAATTTTGGGAATTTCCCTGGATCTCGTTGGCACAGACCGGGACGGGGCCGATTTTCCCGTTCGGAATTCCCATTTTTTCGGGATCAGGATGTTTTAACGGGTTTTCCCGCTCAGAATTTTTGGGATTTTTGGGAATTTCGGGAATTTTCTCCTCCCGGACCTTGTTGGCGCAGACGACGCCCACCAGGCTGTCCAGGCTGCCGCCCCCGTGCGGCGCCATCTCGCGGCGCATCTCGGCCAGCCACGAGTCCAGGGCCTCGAAGGAGTCGCGGCAGCCGACGTCGTAAACCAGGAGCACCCCCTGAGTGTCCTTGTAGAACTCGTTACGCACCTGGGGGAGCCGGGAAAAATTGGGAAAAAATTGGGAAAAAGTGAAAAAAAAAATTTGGGAAAAAATAAAAAAAAATTTGGGGGAAAAAATAAAAAAAAATGGGGAAAAATCTGGGAAAAAAATTGGGAAAAACTGAAAAAAAATTGGGGGGAAAATAAAAAAAAATTGGGAAAAAGTGGAAAAAAAGTTGGGGGAAAAATAAAAAAAAATTGGGGAAAAGTGGAAAAAAAGTTGGGGGAAAAATAAAAAAAAATTGGGGAAAAATCCAGGAAAAAATTTTAAAAATTTGGGGAAAAATAAAAAAAAATTGGGGAAAGAATAAAAAAAAATGGGGAAAAATCCGGGAAAAAAATTGGGAAAAATTGAAAAAATATTGGGGGAAAGAATAAAAAGAAATGGGGAAAAATCCGGGAAAAAAATTGGGAAAAATTGAAAAACATTGGGGGGAAAATAAAAAAAAATTGGGAAAAAATCCAGGGAAAAAAAAAAATTGGGGGAAAAATTTAAAAAATTGGGGAAAAGTGGAAAAAAAGTTGGGGGAAAAATAAAAAAAAAATTGGGGAAAAATCCGGGAAAAAAAAAAATTGGGGGGAAAGTGAAAAAAAAATTGGGAAAAAAATCCAGGAAAAAATTTTAAAAAATTTGGGGAAAAATAAAAAAAAAAAAATTGGGGGAAAAATTTTAAAAAATGGGGAAAAATCTGGGAAAAAAATTGGGAAAACCTGAAAAAATATTGGGGGAAAAATAAAAAAAATTGGGAAAAAATCCAGGAAAAAATAAAAAAAAATTGGGGGAAAAATTAAAAAAATTGGGAAAAAATCCGGGAAAAAAAAAGAAAATTGGGGAAAGTGAAAAAAAAATTGGGAAAAAATCCAGGAAAAAATTAAAAAAAAATTTGGGGAAAAATAAAAAAAAATTGGGGGGAAAAATTAAAAAAAAAAAAAGGGGAAAAATCCGTGAAAAAATATAAAAAATTGGGGGAAAAATAAAAAAAATTGGGAAAAAATTTAAAAATTGGGGGAAAAATAGAAAAATTGGGGAAAAATTTAAAAAATTGGGGGAAAAAGATATTTTAAAAGGGGGAAAAAAGGAAAAAAATGGGAGAAAAAAAGAAAAAAATGGGAGAAAAAGGAAAAAAATTGGGGAAAAAAGGAAAAAAATATGGGGAAAAATTTTTTTTAAAAAGGGGAAAAAAGGAAAAAATTTGGAGAAAAAAAGAAAAAATGGGGAAAATTTTAAAAAATGGGAAAAAAAATTTAAAGTGGGGAAAAAAATTAAAAATTGGGGGAAAATGAAATAAATGGGAAAAAAAATTTAAAATTGGGGAATTTTTTTTTAAATGGGGAGAAAAAAGAAAGAAATTGGGGAAATTTTTTTTTTAAATGGGGGCAAAGTGAAAAAAAATGGGAAAAAAAAATTAAAAATTGGGGGGGGAAAAGGGAAGAATTTTAAAAATGGTGGGAAAAAGTAAAAATAAAATGGGGAAAAAAGAGAAAAAATAAGAAAAATGGGGAAAAACTTTAAAAAAATGAGGAAAAAGCGAAAATAAACCAGGAGAAGGAATTTTGGGAATTGTGACCTCGTAGAAGAACGGGTGTCCGGCCATGTCGAAGATGTTCACCTTGATCTCCCGATCCCGGATCTGCACCCTGCGGAAAATCCGCCAGAATTCCCGGAATTCCGGGCCCGAACCCATCGGGAATTCTCAGAATTCTGGGCCTGAACCCACCGGGAATTCCCGGAATTCTGGGCCTGAACCCGCTGGGAATTCCTGGAATTCCAGGCCTGAACCCATCGGGAATTCCTGGAATTACGGGCCCAAACCTGCTGGGAATTCCCGGAATTCCGGGCCCAAACCCGCTGGGAATTCCTGGAATTCCAGGCCTGAACCCCCTGGGAATTCCGGGCCCAAACCCTATGGGAATTCCTGGAATTCTGGGCCCAAACCCATTGGGAATTCCTGGAATTCCAGGCCCAAACCTGCTGGGAATTCCCAGAATTCCGGGCCTGAACCCGCCGGGAATTCCCAGCCCCGGACTGGAAATCCCGGGATTTTGTTGGGAATGGATTTTTTTCCGGGCAGGAATTGTTCCCAAATTCCCAGCGAGGCTTCTCGGGGAAAACTTGGGGCTGGTCCCACTCATCCCGAATTCCTGGGGAGGAATGCTGAGCCCGCCCGGCTCCGGGCTCCCAATCCCATTATTCCCATTATTCCCATTCAATCCTGTTATTCCCATTCCCAATTCCATTATTTCCATTATTCCTATTATTCCCATCCCCATTCCCATTCCTTTTCCCTATTCCCATTGTTCCCTATTCCCATTGTTCCCAATCCCATTATTGCCATCCCAATCCCGTTATTCCCAATCCCAATCCTGTTATTCCCATTCCCATTATTCCCATTCCTATTCCCAATCCCATTATTCCAAATCCCATTATACCCATCCAAATCCCGTTAATCCCATTCTCAATCCCATCATTCCCATCCCCATTCCCATCATTCCCATTGCCATTCCCATTCCTATTTTCCCTATTCCCATTATTCCCAATCCCCATTATTCCCATTCTTCCTCCCCATTCCCATTCCCATTATTCCCATTATTCTTCATCCCAATCCCAATCCTGTTATTCCCCATCCCATTGCTATTCTCAATCCCAATCACATGATTCCCATTCCCATCCCATTATTTGCATTTCAATCCCCATTCTCATTCCAAATCCCATTATTCCCATCCCCATTCCCGTTCTCAGTCCCATTATTCCCATTATTCCCATTCCCAATCCCATTCCCCTTCCTCTCCTATCCCCATCCCCATTATTCCCAATCCCATTATTCTCTTCCGCATTCCCACCCATTCCCATTATTTCCATTCCCATTATTCCCAATCCCAATCCCATTGTTCTCATTCCCGTTCCCATTCCCATTCCCACCCCCAATCCCAATCCCATGATTCCCATTCCCATCCCACTATGCCCATTATTCCCATGCTATTCCCATTCCCATTATCACCATTCCCATTCTTCCCATTCCAATCCCCATTCCCAACCTCATTATTCCCATTCCTGTTACTCCCATTGCCATTGCCAATATTCCCATTACTCCCAATCCCATTATTCTCATTCCAAATCCCATTATTCCCATACCCATCCCCAATCCCAAACCCATTATTCCCATTCCCGTTACTCCCAATCCCATTATTCCCATTACTCCCAATCCCATTATTCCCATTACTCCCAATCCCATTACTCCCAATCCCATTATTCCCATTACTCCCAATCCCATTATTCCCATTACTCCCAATCCCATTATTCCCATTACTCCCAATCCCATTACTCCCAATCCCATTATTCCCATTACTCCCAATCCCATTATTCCCATTACTCCCAATCCCATTATTCCCATTACTCCCAATCACATTACTCCCAATCCCATTATTCCCATTACTCCCAATCCCATTATTCCCATTACTCCCAATCCCATTATTCCCATTACTCCCAATCCCATTACTCCCAATCCCATTATTCCCAATACTCCCAATCCCATTATTCCCATTACTCCCAATCCCATTACTCCCAATCCCATTATTCCCAATACTCCCAATCCCATTACTCCCAATCCCATTATTCCCATTACTCCCAATCCCATTATTACCATTACTCCCAATCCCATTACTCCCAATCCCAATCCCATTATTCCCATTCCCCATCCCCATTATTCTAATGGCCATCCCATTATTCCCATTCCTTTTTCCATCCCCATTATTCCCATTCTCATCATTCCCATCCTCATCCCCATTCCCACTCTCGTTTCCATTCCCATTCCCAATCCCATTATTCCCATTATCCCCATTATTTCCCCTATTTCCATTATTCCCAATCCCATTTCCTTTCCACTCCCATTCCCATTCCCATCCCCATTATTCCCATTGCCATCCCAATCCCAATCCCATTATTCTCTTCCCCATTCCCATCCCATTCCCGTTACTCCCAGTCTCATTATTTCCATTCCTATTATTCCCATCATTTCCATCCCCAATCCCAATCCCATTATTCTCATCCCCGTTCCTATTCCCATCCCATTCTCAATCCCAATCCCATTATTCCCATCACCATTCCCATTATTTCCACTATTCCCATTATTCCCATTCCCCTTCCTCTCCCATTCCCATCCCCATCCCATTATTCCCATTATTCCCATTGCCAATCCCATTATTCCCAATCCCATTCCCATCCCCATTATTCCCTATTCCCCATCCCATGATTCCCATCCCTGACCCCATTCCCAATCCCATGATTCCCATCCCCATGATTCCCAATCCCATTCCCATTATTCCCATTATTCCCATTCCCAATCCCAATATTCCCACTCTCATTCCCATTATTCCCATTATTCCCAATCCAAATCCCATTCCCACAATTCCCATTATTTCGACTCCCATTCCCATGCTTCCCATCCCTATTCCCAAACCCACCCCCATTTCCATTCCCAGTCCCATTCCCATCATTCCCAATCCCATTACTCCCATTATTCCCATTCCCATTCCCATCATTCCCACTCCCACCATTCCCAGTATTCCCAGTACCATTCCCGACTCTCACTTGGTGACGCCGTAGTCGATCCCGATGGTCGCCAGGTACTTGGACACGAACCTCTTCTCGCAGTAGCGTTTGATGATGCAGCTCTGGCCGGGAATAAGGCGGGAATTCCGCCGGGAATTCCTCCCGAGCCGCATTTCCCGGGAATTCCCAACGATTCCAACTTTTGGGATCGGCGCCGCTGCCCTAGAACGGCGCCAGGCCCCGCCCCCTTCCCCACCAACCAATCAGAATCGTGCATTCACTCAAAGCACCGCCCACCAACCTATCAATCACCCGCGTAGCCCCGCCTACCCAAAACAACAACAATCCGCTGCCTGGTTTTGATTGGCTGCCAGTGCGCCAATCAGCGCAAAGCGCCCACCCTCCCGCGCTTCTGATTGGTCGCCGCGCCTGCCCCTCAGCGCCCGCAGCCAATAGCAGCGCCTCACCTTGCCCACTTCGGCGTTGCCCATGGAGATGACTTTAACCCGCAGCGCCTTGCGCGGCTCCTTCCGCTTGGCCGCGTTCGCCTCCATGGCGGGCCCGGGCCCGGTGCCGCTCCCGGTGTCGGTTGGAGCGGCAGAGGCCGAAAGGAAGCGGGAATGGCGGGAGAGCGGCGCTTCCGCCTCAGCCCGGCGATCCCGCGCGAGTTCTCGCGAGATTTGCTCGGCTGCGGCAGCTGCGGCGCTTCCCCTGCTTCCCCTTCACCCCCGCGTGAGATCTCGCGAGATTTGGGCGGCGGGGGCGATCCGCCAGAGGGCGCCTGGGGGCGGTCACGTGTCCCTTGCCATTGTCATTGTCACTGTCATTGTCATTGTCACCTGCTCGGGTTCCCCTTTCTGCTTCCCTTTTCTGGTTCCCTTTTGCCTTGGGCCCCTCCCTTGGCCTCGTGCCTTGCGCTTTCCGCTATGCGCTGTTCCTGTCCCCTGTCCCTGTCCCCTGTCCTTTGTCACTTGTCACTTGTCCCTAATCCTTGTCCCCGGTCCCTGTCACTTGTCTCTGTCCCTGTCACTTGTCACTTTTCCCTGTCACTTCTCATTGTCCCCTGTCCCTTGTCCCTGTCCCATCCCTGTCCCTATCCCCGTCCCCTATCCCTGACTCTTGTCCCTGTCCCATCCCTGTCCCATCCCTGTCCCTGTCCCTGTCCCATCCCTGTCCCTGTCCCATCCCTGTCCCTGTCCCATCCCTGTCCCTGTCCCCATCCCTGTCCCTGTCCCATCCCTGTCCCATCCCTGTCCCATCCCTGTCCCTGTCCCATCCCTGTCCCCATCCCTGTCCCTGTCCCATCCCTGTCCCATCCCTGTCCCTGTCCCTGTCCCTGTCCCTGTCCCATCCCTGTCCCTGTCCCATCCCTGTCCCATCCCTGTCCCCATTCCTGTCCCATCCCTGTCCCTGTCCCTGTCCCTGTCCCTGTCCCATCCCTGTCCCTGTCCCTGTCCCTGTCCCGTCCCTGTCCCATCCCTGTCCCATCCCTGTCCCTGTCCCTGTCCCCATCCCTGTCCCTGTCCCTGTCCCTGTCCCTGTCCCTGTCCCTGTCCCTGTCCCATCCCTGTCCCTGTCCCATCCCTGTCCCTGTCCCATCCCTGTCCCCATCCCTGTCCCAGTCCCTGTCCCTGTCCCTGTCCCATCCCTGTCCCATCCCTGTCCCATCCCTGTCCCTGTCCCATCCCTGTCCCTGTCCCCATCCCTGTCCCAGTCCCTGTCCCTGTCCCCATCCCTGTCCCATCCCTGTCCCTGTCCCATCCCTGTCCCAGTCCCTGTCCCTGTCCCCATCCCTGTCCCTGTCCCATCCCTGTCCCATCCCTGTCCCCATCCCTGTCCCATCCCTGTCCCATCCCTGTCCCTGTCCCTGTCCCTGTCCCATCCCTGTCTCTCTCCCATCCCTGTCCCATCCCTGTCCCTGTCCCTGTCCCATCCCTGTCCCTGTCCCATCCCTGTCCCTGTCCCTGTCCCATCCCTGTCCCTGTCCCTGTCCCTGTCCCCATCCCTGTCCCTGTCCCTGTCCCTGTCCCTGTCCCTGTCCCCATCCCTGTCCCAGTCCCTGTCCCTGTCCCCATCCCTGTCCCATCCCTGTCCCTGTCCCTGTCCCTGTCCCATCCCTGTCCCTGTCCCATCCCTGTCCCAGTCCCTGTCCCTGTCCCCATCCCTGTCCCTGTCCCATCCCTGTCCCATCCCTGTCCCCATCCCTGTCCCATCCCTGTCCCTGTCCCTGTCCCTGTCCCATCCCTGTCTCTCTCCCATCCCTGTCCCATCCCTGTCCCTGTCCCTGTCCCATCCCTGTCCCTGTCCCATCCCTGTCCCTGTCCCTGTCCCATCCCTGTCCCCATCCCTGTCCCTGTCCCATCCCTGTCCCTGTCCCATCCCTGTCCCTGTCCCATCCCTGTCCCATCCCTGTCCCCGTCCCTGTCCCATCCCAGTCCCCATCCCTGTCCCTGTCCCCATCCCTGTCCCTGTCCCTGTCCCATCCCTGTCTCTCTCCCATTCCTGTCTAAACGAGAGGGAAAATTGCTGAGGAATGTTTATTTATAAAGTTCCCAATAAATCCCAGCAGAGATCGGCGCTGCTCTGCTCACGTTTTACCGCTCTGTATTAATTAATTAATTAATTGATTGATTGATTGATGCTCGACGTGTCGGCCGCCCCAAAATCCCGGAATGAATTCCAGAATCATGGGAATAAACGAGAGGAAAAATTGCTGAGGAATGTTTATTTATAAAATTCCCAATAAATCCCAGCAGAGATCGGCGCTGCTCTGCTCGCGTTTTACCGCTCTGTATTAATTATTAATTAATAATTAATAATTAATTGATTGCGGCTCGATACATCGGCCGAGTCAGGCTCGTTATTTCTGATCCCGGAATGAATCCCAAAGTGCCCAAATGAATCCCAGAATCCCGGAATGAATCCCAGAATCCTGGAATAAATGCCAAAACGAATCCCAGAACAAATCCCACAATCCCAGAATGAATCCCAGAATCCCAAAGGAACCTCAGAACAAATTCCGGAATCCCAAAGGGATCTCAGAGTCCCAAAATGAATCCCAAATTCCTGGAATAAATCTCAAAATCCCAAAGGTACCAAAGGAATCCTGGAATCAATCCCAGAATCCTGAATTAATCCCAAAATCCCAGAATCAATCCCAGAATCCCAAAGGAATTCCAGAATTCCAAAATGAATCCCCAAATCCTGGAATGTATCCCAGAACCCCAAACAAATCCCACACCGAATCCCAGAATGAATCCCAAAGGAACCCCAGAATCAATCCCAGAACTCCAAATTTTGGAATTCCGGGATCACAGAATCCTGGAATCTGGGAATGTCAGAGTCCTGGAATCGCAGAGTCATGAAATAATGGAATCTGGGAATTACGGAATCACGGAATCCTGGAATTCCCGAATCAGGGAATCATGGATGCACGGAATCATGGAATCCATGGATTCTGAATTCACAGAATCAGGGATCCATGGAATCCTGGAATTCTGAAATCAGCGAATCCTGGAATTCGGGAATCCGGGAATCTGGGAATTCCAGAATCAGCAATTCAAGGAATCCTGGAATTCTGGAATCATGGGATCCTCCAATCACAGAATTATGGAATCATGGATTAATGGAATCTGGGAATTATGGAACCAGGGAATCCTGGATGCATGGAATCCGGGAATTCTGGGATTCTGGAATTAGGGAACCCTGGAATTCCCGAATCGGGGAATTCTGGAAATCTGGAATCCTACGTTGATGGCATCCTGGAGTTCCGGAAACAGGGAATCCTGGAATCACGAAATCTGGGAATTCTGGAATCCTGGAATGCACAAATCCTGGAATTCTGCAACCATGGATTTCTGGAATCAGGGAATCCTGGAATTCCAGAATCAGCAATTCGGGGAATCCTGAAATTCCAGAATCAGGGATTCTTGGCATTCTTGAAATCCTGGAATTTCAGCATCAGGGATTGATGGATTCACGGAATCATGGAATTACGGATTGCCAGAATCCTGGAATTCCAGAGTCAGAGAATCCTGGAATTCCAGATTGATGGAATCCTGGAATTATGGAATCTCAGAATCCTGGAATTCCAGAATCACGGAATCCTGGAATCACAGAATCAGGGAATCCTGAAATTACAGAGTCAGGGATTGATGCAATCCTGGAATCAGGGATTCATGGAATCATGGAATTACAAAATCGGGAAAACCTGGAATTCCGGAATCAGGGAATCCTGGTATCAGGGATTGATGGATTCACAAAATCCTGGAATTCCAGATTCCCGGAATTCTGGAATTATGGAATCACAGAATCCTGGGATTTTGGAATCGGGGAGTCAGGGAATCCTGGAATTCCGGAATCAGGAATCGATGCAATCCTGGAATCTGGGATTCATGGAATCCTGGAATTCCAGAGTCACAGAATCCTGGAATGCTGGATGTATGGAATCATGGATTGATGAAATTCTGGAATTCCAGAATCCGAGAGTCCTGGAATTCCAGAATCATGGAAACCTGGAATCGGGGAATCCCAGAATTCTGGAACTCCGGGATCATGGATTAGTGGAATCCTGAATTTCTGGAATCCTGGAATTACGGAATCCTGGAATCCTGGAATCATGGATTGATGGAATCCTGGAATCCCAGAATTACGGAGTCCTGGAATTCCAATACCAGGGAATCCTGGATTCATGGAATCTGGGAATTCTGGAATTCCTGGAATCGGGGAACCCTGGAATTCCCGAATTGGGGAATTCTGGAAATCTGTAATGGATTGATGGAATTCTGGGATCAGGGAATCCTGGAATCCTGGAATTACAGAATCACAGATTCGTGGAATCCTGGAATTCCGGAATCACGGAATCCTGGAATTACAGAATCAGGGAATGATGGAATCATGGAATCCTGGAATTCCAGAATCAGGGAATCCTGGAAGCCCGGAATCCCAGAATTCCACTGCTGGGATCCAGGGATTTAAAATCCCAATCCCAATCCCACAATTCTGGGATTTTCCAGCCTTTCCTTGGACGTTCCTAGAGATTCTCTGGGAATTCCAGCCCAGCCGGGAATTCCTTCCCCAATCCCATTTTCCGCCTTTCCCAGGGAATTCCCGAAATTCCCAGATCCTGGATTGGATCCAGCCCCATCCCAGCTCCTCTCCGGGAAGGAATTTTGGGAATTCCCTGGGAATTGGGGACTCCAGGCAGGGTCTCCCTTCCCTTTTCCATCCCCGAATTCCATAAAAAATCCTTCGGGATGGATCCTGAGCATCCTTGATCCCAGAATCCCGGCCTGGTTTGGGATTTGGGATTCAAATTCCCCCCAAATTCCCCAAATTCCTCAAAATACCTCAAAATCCCCCTAATTTCCCCCAAATTCCCAAAATTCCACCAAAATTCCCCAGAATTCCACTGAAATTCCCCAAATCTCCCCAAAATCCCCCAAAATTCTCTCATATTCCCCAAAATTCCCCCAAAATTTCCCAAAAATTCCCCCCCCAAAATCCCCAAATTTCCCAAAATTTCCTCAGAAATCCCCCAAATTCAACCGAAATTTCCCAAATTTCCCAAAAATTTCCCCCAAATTCCCCAATTTTTCCCCAAGTTTCTCTGAAATTTCCCCAGAATTCCCCCCAAAATTCCCCCAAAGTCCCCAAATTTTGCCCCAAATTCACCAAAATTCCCCCAAAATTCCCCCCAAATCCCCCGATTCCCCCACATTTCCCCCAAAATTCCCCAAATTTCCTAAAATTCCCGGTTGCTATCCCAGTTTAACCCACTCTATCCCGGTTGCTATCCCGGTTATCCCTGTTGTTATCCCGGACTTTCCCACTCCCTGCTCCCATTCCAGCTTTATCCCAGTTGTTATCCCAGTCTATCCCATCCCTGATTATCCCGGTTTATCCTGGTCTATCCTGGTTGTTATCCCGGTCTATCCCAGTTGTCATCCTGGTCTATCCCAGTGTTTATCCCGGTTGTTATCCCGGTTTATCCCTGTTGTTATCCCAGTCTATCCCATTCCTGATTATCCCGGTTTATCCTGGTCTATCCTGGTTGTTATCCCAATTTATCCCGGTTTATCCCAGTTGTTATCCCAGTTTATCCCAGTTGTTATCCCAGTCTATCCCATTCCTGATTATCCCGGTTTATCTTGGTCTATCCTGGTTGTTATCCCGGTCTATCCCGGTTGTCATCCTGGTCTATCCCAGTGTTTATCCCGGTTGTTATCCCGGTTTATCCCAGTTGTTATCCCAGTCTATCCCATTCCCTGTTATCCCGGTTTATCCCGGTTTATCCCAGTTGTTATCTCAGTTTATCCCGGTTGCTATCCTGGTTTATCCCGGTTGTTATCCCACTGTATCCCAGTGTTTATCCCGGTTGTTATCCTGGTTTATCCCGGTTGTTATCCTGCTCCATCCCGGTTATCCTGGTTTATCCTGGTTTATCCCGGTTGTTATCCCGGTCTCTGCCCCTCTCTCCCGGTTGTTATCCCGGTCTATCCCAGTTTATCCCAGTTGCTATCCCGGTTTATCATCCCGGTTGTTATCCCGGTTGTGAATCCCAGTTTATCCCGGTTGTTATCCTGCTCCATCCCGGTTGTTATCCTGGGTCTATCCCGGTTCACCATCCCGGTTCTCCCCTCTCCGGGCAGGGCCTTGGGCGGGGCCGCTCCGGTCGCTGCCCCCGGGTCTATCCCGGTTGTTATCCCGGTTTATCCCGGGTTTATCCCGGTTTATCCCGGTTGCTATCCCGGGTCTGTCCCGGTTGCTATCCCGGTTGCTATCCCAGTTGCTATCCCGGTTTATCCCGGTCTATCCCGGTTTATCCCAGGTCTATCCCAGGGCGGGCCCGCTCGGTTCCCCGTCCCGGTTGTTATCCCAGGTCTATCCCGGGTCTATCCCGGTTTATCCCGGGTCTATTCTGGGGCGGGCCCGCTCGGTTCCCCGCCCCCGGTTGTTATCCCGGGTCTGTCCCGGTTTATCCCGGGTCTGTCCCGGGGCGGGCCCGCTCGGTTCCCCGCCCCCGGTTGCTATCCCGGTTGTTATCCCGGTTGCTATCCCGGTGTTTATCCCGGTGTTTATCCCGGCTCTATCCCGGTTTATCCCGGGTCTGTCCCGGGGCGGGCCCGCTCGGTTTCCCGCCCCCGGTTGCTATCCTGGTTGCTATCCCGGTGTTTATCCCGGTTGCTATCCCGGTCTATCCCGGGTCTATCCCGGGGCGGGCCCGCTGGGTTCCCCGCCCCCGGTTGCTATCCCGGTTGTTATCCCGGTTGCTATCCCGGTGTTTATCCCGGTGTCTATCCCCGGTCTATCCCTGTTTATCCCGGGTCTATCCTGGGGCGGGCCCGCTGGGTTCCCCGCCCCCGGTTGTTATCCCGGTTGTTATCCCGGTTGCTATCCCAGTTGCTATCCCGGTGTTTATCCCGGGTCTATCCCGGTCTATCCCGGTCTATCCCGGGTCTATCCCGGGGCGGGCCCGCTCGGTTCCCCGCCCCCGGTTGCTATCCCGGTGTTTATCCCGGGTCTATCCCGGTCTATCCCGGGTCTGTCCCGGGGCGGGCCCGCTCGGTTCCCCGCCCCCGGTGCCGCCCCCCGCTCGGTTCCCGCGGGCAGCGGCGGCGGCGGCGGCGGCGGCAGCGCCATGTACGGTACGGTCGGTGCCGCCGGGAAACCGGGAGCGAGAATTCCCAAAAAACCCCCCCGGAATTCCCGGGAATCACCGCCCGGAACCCCGGGAATGCTCCGGGAATGGCGGCGGGAACGGGAACGGGATCGGGATCAGCGGGATCGGGAATGCGGCCCCGACCCCCCCGCGCCTCCCGCTGGCCCCGCCCCGGCCCCGGAGCATCCCCGGGAGGGAGCCCCGAATCCCAAAAATCCCGAAAAATCCCGAAAAATCCCGAAAAAATCCCGGGATTGGGGGGTGGGAGGGGATCGGGAATCCCGAATTTATGGGGTGGGAGTGAGCGGGAATCCCGGATTTGTGGGGTGGGATCGGTTTGGGATGCGGGAATCCCAAAATCCCGGATTTGTGGGGTGGGAAGGAGCGGGAATCCCAAAAATCCCCCAAATCCCGGGATTGTGGGGTGGGAATGAGCGGGAATGCCGGATTTGTGGGGTGGGAGGGGATGGAAATCCCGAATTTATGGGGTGGGATCGGTTTGGGATTTGAGAATCCCAAATTTATGGGGTGGGAGTGAGCGGGAATCCCGGATTTATGGGGTGGGATCGATTTGGGATTTTGGAATCCCAAAGTCTGTGGGGTAGGAGCGGATCGGGGTTTGGGAATCCCGGGAATCCCAAAATCCCAAATTTATGGGATGGGATTGGAACGGGAATCCCAAATGTATGGGGTGGGAGCGATTTGGGATTTGGGAATCCCCAAATCCCGGATTTGTGGGGTGGGAGTGAACGGGAATCCCGAATTTGTGTGGTGGGAATGATTGGGAATCCCAAATCTGTGGGGTGGGAATGATCAGGAATCCCAAAATCTGTGGGGCAGGAGTGAGCAGAAACCCCAAAATCCCCAAATCCCGGATTTGTGGGGTGGGAGGGAGCGGGAATCCCGGATTTATGGGGTGGGAGCGATTTGGGATCTGGGAATCCCAAAATCCTGGATTTGTGGGGTGGGAATGATCGGGGATCCAGGAATCCCCAAAATCCCAGATTTATGGGGTGGGATCGGTTTGGGATCCCCAAAATCCCAGATTTATGGGGTGGGAATGATCAGGGAATCCCAGATTTATGGGTTGGATCATTTTGGGATCCCCCAATCCCAAATGTGTGGGGTGGGATCGGTTTGGGATGCGGGAATCCCAAAAATCCCGGATTTATGGGGTGGGAATGAATGGGAATCCCGAACTTATGGGGTGGGGATGAATGGGAATCCCGGATTTGTGGGGTAGGAATGATCAGGAATCCCAAAAATCCCAAATCCCAAATCTGTGGGGTGGGAGGGGATGAGAATCCCGGATTTGTGGGGTGGGATCGGTTTGAGATCCCCAAATCCCAAATTTATGAGGTGGGAATGATCAGGGAATCCCAAAGTCTGTGGAGTAGGAGCGGATCAGGATTTCGGAATTCCAGAATCCCAAAATCCCAAATTTATGGGATGGGATCGGTTTGGGATCCGGGAATCCCCAAATCCCAGATTTGTGGGGTGGGATAGGTTTGGGATTTGAGAATCCCAAGTTTATGGGGTTGGAATGATCAAAGAATCCCAAAGTCTGTGGGGTGGAAGTGGATCGAGGTCTGGGAATCCCAGAATCCCCAAATCCCAGATTTATGGGATGGGATGGGATCGGGAATCCCAAATTTATGGGGTGGGAGCGATTTGGGATTCAGGAATCCCCAAATCCCAAATTTATGGGGTGGGAGGGGATGGGAATCCTGAATTAATGGGGTGGGATCGGTTCGGGATTTGTGAATCCCAAATTTATTTTACGGGATCAGTTTGGGGTCAGGGAATCCCCAAATCCCAGATTTGTGGGATGGGAATGAGTGGGAATCCCAAATTTATGGGGTTGGAGTGGATGGGGAATCCCAGATTTGTGGGGTGGGATCGGTTTGGGATGTGGGAATCCCCAAATCCCGAATCTGTGGGGTGGGATCAGTTTGGGATCTGAGAATCCCAAAATCTGTGGGGTGGGAATCAGATCAGGGATCCCAAATTTATGGGGTGGGATCGGTTTGGGATCCAGGAATCCCAAAATCTTTGGGGTTGGAGTGGATTGAGGTCCGGGAATCCCAAATTTATAGGATGAGAATGATCAGGAATCCCAAATTTATGGGATGGGATCGGTTTGGGATCTGGGAATCCCAAAATCCTGGATTTGGGGTTTGTGGGGTGAGAAGGAGCGGGAATCCCAAATTTATGGGGTGGGATCGGTTTGGGATCTGGGAATCCCAAAATCCTGGATTTGGGATTTGTGGGGTGGGAAGGAGTGGGAATCCCAAATTTATGGGGCGGGATCGGTTTGGGATCAGGAATTCCCGGATTTATGGGGTGGGATTGGTTTGGGACCTGGGAATCCCCAAATCCCGGATTTATGGGGTGGGAGGGGATGAGAATCCCAAATTTATGGGGTGGGGATGATCAGGAATCCCAAATTTATGGGGTGGGAGTAGATCGGGGTCTGGGAATCCCAGAATCCCAAAATCCCAAATTTATGGGGTGGGATCGGCTTGGGGTGTGCGAAGCCCAAATTTATTTTATGGGATCGGTCTGGGATCCATGAATCCCAAAATCTGTAGGGTGGGAGCAGTCGGGATCTGGTAATCCCAAATTTATGGGATGGGATTGATTTGGGACTGGAGAACCCCAAATTTATGGGGTGGGATCAATTATGGGATAGGAAATCCCGATATTATGGGGTGGGAATGATCGGGAATCCCAGATTTTGTGGGGTGGGATCAGTTTGGGATCCGAGAATCCTAAAAATCCCAAATTTATGGCGTGGGATCAGTTTGGGATCTGGGAATCCCAAAATCTGTGGGGTGAGAGGGGATCAGGAATCCCAAATTTATGGGATGGGATTGGTTTGGAATCTGGGAATCCCAAAATCCTGGATTTGGGATTTGTGGGGTGGGAAGGAGTGGGAATCCCAAATTTATGGGGTGGGATTGGTTTGGGATCAGGAATTCCTGGATTTATGGGGTGGGATCGGTTTGGGACCTGGGAATCCCCAAATCCCGGATTTATGGGGTGGGAGGGGATGAGAATCCCAAATTTATGGGGTGGGGATGATCAGGAATCCCAAATTTATGGGGTGGGAGTAGATTGGGGTCTGGGAATCCCAGAATCCCAAAATCCCAAATTTATGGGGTGGGATGGGTTTGGGGTCAGGAATTCCCGGATTTATGGGGTCAGAGTGGATCAGGAATCCCAAATTTATGGGGTGGGATGGGTTTGGGATATGGGAATCCCAAATTTATGGGGTGGGATGGGTTTGGGGTCAGGAATTCCTGGATTTATGGGGTCAGAGTGGATCAGGAATCCCAAATTTATGGGGTGGGATGGGTTTGGGGTCAGGAAATCCCAGATTTATGGGGTGGGATGGGTTTGGGGTCAGGAATTCCCGGATTTATGGGGTCAGAGTGGATCAGGAATCCCAAATTTATGGGGTGGGATCGGTTTGGGATCTGGGAATCCCAAAATCCCAAATTTATGGGGTGGGAGCGGATCAGGATCCACAAATCCCAAATTTATGGGGTGGGATTGGTTTGGGGTCCGTGAATCCCAAATTTATTTTATGGGATCTGTTTGGGATCCAGGAATCCCAAAATCTTTGGGGTTGGAGGAATACCATCCCAAATTTATGGGATGGGAATGACCGGGAATCTCAAATTTATGGGATGGGATCAGTTTGGGATCTGGGAATCCCAAAATCCTGGATTTGGGATTTGTGGGGTGGGAGTGAGCGGGAATCCCAAACTTATGGGGTGGGATCGGTTTGGGATTCCCAAATCCCAAAATCTGTGGGGTGAGAGGGGATCAGGAATCCCAAATTGATTTTATGGGATGGGTTTGGGATCGGGAAATCCCCAAATCCCAAATTTGTGGGGTTTTGGGATATTTTGGGAAACGGGAACATCCCCAAGGAAAATCCCCAGGGATTTGGGATTTTGGGATTTTTTTTATGGGATTTGGGGTTTTTTGGTGGGATTTGGGAATTTTTTTGTGGAATTTTTGTGATTTTTTTAGTGGGATTTTTTTTGTGGGATTTGGGATTATTTTGTGGAATTTTGGGGATTTTTTAATGGGATTTTGGGATTTGTTGTAGGATTTGGGGATTTTTATGGGATTTGGGAAATTTTTGTGGGATTTTGGGGATTTTTTTGTGGGATTTTGGGATTTTTTTTGTGGGATTTTGGGAATTTTTGTGGGATTTTTTTGTGGGATTTTGGGGATTTTTTTGTGGGATTTTTCTGTGGGATTTTGGGGATGTTTTAATGGGATTTTGGGATTTGTTGTAGGATTTGGGGATTTTTATGGGATTTGGGATTTTTTTGTGGAATTTTGGGGATTTTTTGTGGGATTTGGGGAAATTTTTTTGTGGAATTTTGGGATTTTTTTGTAGGATTTTGGGAATTTTTGTGGGGTTTTTTTTTTGTAGGATTTGGGGGATTTTTTTGTGGGATTTTTGGGATTTTTATGGTGGAATTTGGGGGGTTTTAGTGGGATTTTGGGATTTTTATGGTGGGATTTTCGGGTTTTTGTGGCATTTGGGATTTTTTTTGTAGGATTTTGGGATTATTTGGGAAATGGGAACGTAACCAGGGATTTGGGATTTCCTTGTGGGATTTTTAGGGTTTTTTTGTGGGATTTTGTGGCGTTTTTCTGGCATTTTGGGTTTTTTATTGGGATTTGGGATTTTTTGGTGGGATTTTGGGGATTTCTGTGGGATTTGGGGTTTTTTGGATGAATTTCAGAGGATTTTTTTAGATTTGGGTTTTTTTTGGGAAACGGGAACATCCCCAGGGAAAATCCCCAGGGATTTGGGATTTTTCTGTGGGATTTGGGGTTTTATTATGGGATTTTAGGATTTTTTTGTGGGATTTGGGGTTTTATTATGGGATTTGGGGATTTTTTGTGGGATTTGGGGAAATTTTTTTGTGGAATTTTGGGATTTTTTGTAGGATTTTGGGATTTTCTGTGGGATTTTTTTGTGGGTTTTTTTTGGTAGGATTTGGGGGATTTTTTTGTGGGATTTTCGGGATTTTTTGGTGGAATTTGGGGGGGTTTTAGTGGGATTTTGGGATTTTTATGGTGGCATTTTCATTTTTTATGGCATTTGGGATTTTTTTGTGGGATTTTGGGATTGTTTAGGAAATGGGAATGTAACCAGGGATTTGGGATTTCCTTGTGGGATTTTTAGGGGTTTTTTGTGGGATTTTGTGGCGTTTTTCTGGCATTTTGGGTTTTTTATTGGGATTTGGGGGGTTTTGTGGGATTTGGGGTTTTTTTGTGGGATTTTGTGGCGTTTTTCTGGCATTTTGGGTTTTTTATTGGGATTTTGGGATTTTTTGTGGGATTTGGGGAAATTTTTTGTGGAATTTTGGGATTTTTTGTAGGATTTGGGGATTTTTTGTGGGATTTTTTGTGGGGGTTTTTTTTGTAGGATTTGGGGGATTTTTTGTGGGATTTTCGGGATTTTTTGGTGGAATTTGGGGGGTTAGTGGGATTTTGGGATTTTTATGGTGGGATTTTCAGGTTTTTGTGGCATTTGGGATTTTTTTTGTAGGATTTTGGGATTGTTTAGGAAATGGGAACATAACCAGGGATTTGGGATTTCCTTGTGGGATTTTTTGGGGTTTTTGTGGGATTTTGTGGCGTTTTTCTGGCATTTGGGGGTTTTTAATGGGATTTGGGGGTTTTTTGGTGGGATTTTGGGGGTAATTTTTGTGGGATTTGGGGTTTTTTGGATGAACTTTAGAGGATTTTTTTAGATTTGGGTTTTTTTGGGAAACGGGAACATCCCCAGGGAAAATCCAGGGATTTGGGGTTTCTTTTGTGGGAATTGGTGATTTTTATGGGATTTGGGATTTTTTTGTGGAATTTTGGGGATTTTTTGTGGGATTTGGGGAAATTTTTTTGTGGAATTTTGGGATTTTTTGTAGGATTTTGGGAAATTTATGGGATTTTTTGTGGGTTTTATTTTTGTAGGATTTTGGGGATTTTTTGTGGGATTTTGGGATTTTTTGTAGGATTTTGGGATTTTTTGTGGGATTTTTTTTGTGGGGTTTTTTTGTAGGATTTGGGGGATTTTTTGTGGGATTTTTGGGATTTTTTGGTGGAATTTTGGGGGGTTTTAGTGGGATTTTGAGATTTTTATGGTGGAATTTTCAGGTTTTTGTGGCATTTGGGATTTTTTTTGTAGGATTTTGGGATTATTTGGGAAATGGGAACGTAACCAGGGATTTGGGATTTCCTTGTGGGATTTTTAGGGTTTTTTTGTGGGATTTTGTGGCGTTTTTCGGGCATTTTGGGTTTTTTATTGGGATTTGGGATTTTTTGGTGGGATTTTGGGGATTTTTGTGGGATTTGGGATTTTTTGGATAAATTTTAGAGGATTTTTTTAGATTTGGGTTTTTTTGGGAAACGGGAACATCCCCATGGAAAATCCCCAGGGATTTGGGGTTTCTTTGTGGGATTTGGGGTTTTATTATGGGATTCTGGGATTTTTTGTGGGATTTGGGGAAATTTTTTTGTAGGATTTTAGGAATTTTTGTGGGATTTTTTTTGTGGGTTTTTTTTTGTAGGATTTGGGGGATTTTTTGTGGGATTTTTGGGATTTTTTTGGTGGAATTTGGGGATTTTTGGGATTTTTTGGTGGCATTTTCATTTTTTATGGTATTTGGGATTTTTTGGTGGGATTTTGGGATTATTTGGGAAATGGGAACGTAACCAGGGATTTGGGATTTCCTTGTGGGATTTTTGGGGGTTTTTGTGTTATTTTGTGGCGTTTTTCTGGCATTTGGGGGTTTTTATTGGGATTTGGGGATTTTTTTGTGGGATTTGGGGTTTTTTTGTGGGATTTTGTGGCGTTTTTCTGGCATTTTGGGTTTTTTTATTGGGATTTGGGATTTTTTGGTGGGATTTTGGGGGTAATTTTTGTGGGATTTGGGGTTTTTTGGATGAACTTTAGAGGATTTTTTTAGATTTGGGTTTTTTTGGGAAACGGGAACATCCCCATGGAAAATCCCCAGGGATTTGGGATTTCTTTGTGGGATTTGGGGTTTTATTATGGGATTTTGGGGATTTTTTGTGGGATTTGGGATTTTTTTGTGGAATTTTGGGGATTTTTTGTGGGATTTGGGGAAATTTTTTTGTGGAATTTTGGGATTTTTTTGTAGGATTTTGGCAATTTTTATGGGATTTTTTTGTGGCTTTTTTTGTAGGATTTTGGGGATATTTTGTGGGATTTTTGGGATTTTTTGGTGGAATTTGGGGGGTTTTTAGTGGGATTTTGAGATTTTTATGGTGGGATTTTCAGGTTTTTGTGGCATTTGGGATTTTTTTGGTGGGATTTTGGGATTATTTGGGAAATGGGAACGTAACCAGGGATTTGGGATTTCCTTGTGGGATTTTTTGGGGTTTTTGTGTTATTTTGTGGCGTTTTTCTGGCGTTTTGGGTTTTTTATTGGGATTTGGGATTTTTTTTGGTGGGATTTTGGGGGTAATTTTTGTGGGATTTGGGGTTTTTTGATAAATTTTAGAGGATTTTTTTGGATTTAGGGTTTTTTTTGTGGGCTTTGGGGACTTTTTGGGGAGTTTTTAGGGTTTTTATGGGATTCTTTTGAAGTTTTAGGGTTTTTTGTGGGATTTTGGGGAGGTTTGGTGGGATTTGGGATTGGTTTTTTTAGTGGGAATTTTTTTTTAATTTTTAGAGGGTTTTTGGTGGGGTTTTGGGGTTTGGGGCTGGATTTGGGGGAGTTGTTGGATTTGGGCGTTATTTTATGGGATTTTGGGACGGTTTTGTGGGATTTTGTGGCATTTGGGGTTTTTATGTGGGATTTTGGGATTTTTTTTTGGAATTTTTAGGGTTTTTTGTGGGATTTGGGGGATTTGTGGGATTTGGGGTTTATTTGTGGGATTTTGGTGTCATTTGTGGGGTGGGAACAGAGAATCCCATGGGATTTGGGGTTTTTTGGTGGAACTTTGGGGTTATTTTTGGGGCAGGAATTTCCCCAAAGAAAACCCCAAAATGGCACCGAATTTGGGGATTTTGGGGCCAAATTTTGGGATTTTTTTGCTGGGATTTTGGGGTTAGTTGTGGATTTTAGAGGGGTTTTGGGATTTGGGGTTTTTTGGTGAATTTTAGAGGATTTTTAATGGCATTTGGGGTTTTTTTTGTGGGATTTTGGGGTTATTTGTGGGGTGGGAGCAGAAAATCCCCTGGGATTTGGGGTTTTTGGTGGGATTTTTCTGGTGGAATTTTGGGATTTTTTTTGTGGAATTTTGGGATTTTTTTTGTGGAACTTTGGGGTTATTTTTGGGGCAGGAATTTCCCCAAAGAAAACCCCAAAATGGCACCGAATTTGGGGATTTTGGGCCCAAATTTTGGGATTTTTTGCTGGGATTTTGGGGTTAGTTGTGGATTTTAGAGGGGTTTTGGGATTTGGGGTTTTTTGGTGAATTTTAGAGGATTTTTAATGGCATTTGGGGTTTTTTTTGGTGGGATTTTGGGGTTATTTGGGAAACGGGAACATCCCAGGGAAAATCCAGGAATTTGGGGTTTCTTCTGTGGGATTTCGTGGTTTTTTGTGGGATTTGGGGATTTTTTGTGGGATTTTGGGGTCGTTTGTGGGGTGGGAGCAGAAAATCCCCTGGGATTTGGGGGTTTTGGTGGAATTTTTCTGGTGGAATTTCGGGATTTTTTTTGTGGAATTTTGGGATTTTTTTGTGGAATTTTGGGGTTATTTTTGGGCTGGGAATTTCCCCAAGGAAAACCCCAAAATGGCGCCAAATTTGGGGATTTTGGGGCTGAATTTTGGGATTTTGGGTCGGAATTTTGGGATTTTTTTGCTGGGATTTTGGGGTTAGTTGTGGATTTTCGAGGGGGTTTGGGATTTGGGTTTTTTGTGGGATTTGGGGGTGGTTTTGTGGGAATTTAGGATTTTTTTGGTTTAATTTGGGGTTTTTTGGTGGAAATTGGGAGGTTTTGGTGGAATTTGTTGGGAATTTTTAGGGGGTTTTGTGGGATTTTGCTGGGGGGGTTTTTTGTGGGATTTTGGGATTTTTTGTGGTGGATTTTTGGGGCCGAATTTTGGGATTTTTTTGCTGGAATTTTGGGGTTAGTTGTGGATTTTAGAGAAGGTTTGGGATTTTGGGGGTTCTTTGTGGGAATCTTGGGGTTTTTGTGGAATACTGAAGGGGTTTTGCGGGATTTGGGGTTTTTAGTAGCATTTTTGTGGGGTTTTTGGTGGAATTTTGGGATTTTTTGGGTGGAACTTTGGGGTTATTTTTGGGCTGGGAATTTCCCCGAAGAAAACCCCAAAATGGCGCCGAATTTGGGGATTTTGGGGCGGAATTTTGGGATTTTGGAACCGAATTTTGGGATTTTTTTGCTGGGATTTTGGGGTTAGTTGTGGATTTTCGAGGGGGTTTGGGATTTGGGTTTTTTGTGGGATTTGGGGGTGGTTTTGTGGGAATTTGGGAATTTTTTTGGTTTAATTTGGGGTTTTTTGGTGGAAATTGGGAGGTTTTGGTGGAATATTTTGGGAATTTTTAGGGGATTTTGTGGGATTTTGCTGGGGGGTTTTTTGTGGGATTTTGGGATTTTTTTCTGGTGGATTTTTGGGGCCGAATTTTGGGATTTTTTTGCTGGAATTTTGGGGTTAGTTGTGGATTTTAGAGAAGGTTTGGGATTTTGGGGGTTCTTTGTGGGAATCTTGGGGTTTTTGTGGAATACTGAAGGGGTTTTGTGGGATTTGGGGTTTTTAGTAGCATTTTTGTGGGGTTTTTGGTGGAATTTTGGGATTTTTTGGGTGGAATTTTGGGGTTATTTTTGGGCTGGGAATTTCCCCGAAGAAAACCCCAAAACGGCGCCGAATTTGGGGATTTTGGGGCGGAATTTTGGGATTTCGGGGCAGAATTTTGGGATTTTTTTGCTGGGATTTTGGGGTTAGTTGTGGAGTTTCGAGGGGGTTTGGGATTTGGGTTTTTTGTGGGATTTGGGGGTGGTTTTGTGGGAATTTAGGATTTTTTTGGTTTAATTTGGGGTTTTTTGGTGGAAATTGGGAGGTTTTGGTGGAATTTTTTGGGAATTTTTAGGGGGTTTTGTGGGATTTTGCTGGGGGTTTTTTTTTTGTGGGATTTTGGGATTTTTTCTGGTGGATTTTTGGGGCCGAATTTTGGGATTTTTTTGCTGGAATTTTGGGGTTAGTTGTGGATTTTAGAGAAGGTTTGGGATTTTGGGGGTTCTTTGTGGGAATCTTGGGGTTTTTGTGGAATACTGAAGGGGTTTTGTGGGATTTGGGGTTTTTAGTAGCATTTTTGTGGGGTTTTTGGTGGAATTTTGGGATTTTTTGGGTGGAATTTTGGGGTTATTTTTGGGCTGGGAATTTCCCCAAAGAAAACCCCAAAACGGCGCCAAATTTGGGGATTTTGGGGCTGAATTTTGGGATTTTTGGGTCGGAATTTTGGGATTTTTTGGTCGCTAATGAGGAGCAGCTGGAGCAGCAGCTGCGCCCGCCCCTCCCCCCTTTTCCTTTTGGGATTAAGGGGATTTGGGGGATTTGGGGGATTTGGGGGATTTGGGGATTTTGGGAAATCCGGCCCCAA
>JAJEOU010001963.1:0-22500 GCA_021534815.1 Acrocephalus arundinaceus
CCCCTAACAGAGGATCCACTAACCTCCCTTGCAATTTTTTTCCAGGAGAAAGAGAGAGAAAGGAAGGAAAAAAAAAAATCCAAAAAACTTTCCCTGAAAAAGAAGGCTGCAATTGGCAAAATCATCAGCAAAATTATGGATGAGATGCAGGATGAAAGAAAAGGGAAAAAGCGGAAAAAGGAAAAAGGAAAAAGGGGAAAAAGGGAAAAGGGGGAAAGGGAAAAAGGCCGAAAAGGGAAAAGGAAAAAGGAAAAGGGAAAAAGGAAAAAGAGAAAAGGGGATCGGAACAAGGGGGGGAAAAGGGAAGGGAAGGGAAGGAAGAAGGAAGGGAAGGCTAAGGAAGGAAGGCGAAGGAAGGACAAGGAAGCGAAAGGAAGGGAAGGGAACAAGGGAAGGGAAGGGAAGGGAAAGGGAAGGGAAAGGGAAGCGGAAGGAGGAAGGGAAGGGAAGGGAAGGAAGGGAAGGAAGGAAGGGAAGGAGGAAGGGAAGGAAGGGAAGGAGGAAGGGAAGGGAAGGAAGGGAAGGAAAAGGAAAGGAAAGGAAAGGAAAGGAAAGGAAAGGAAAAGGAAAGGAAAGGAAAGGAAAGGAAGGAAAGGAAAGGAAAGGAAAGGAAAGGAAAGGAAAGGAAGAAAGGAAAGAAAGGAAAGGAAAGGAAAGGAAAGGAAAGGAAAGGAAAGGAAAGGAAAGGAAAGGAAAGAAAGGAAAGGAAAGGAAAGGGAAGGAAAGGAAAGGAAAGGAAAGGAAAGGAAAGGAAAGGAAAGGAAAGGAAAGGAAAGGAAAGGAAAGGAAAGGAAAGGAAAGGAAAGGAAAGGAAAGGAAAGGGTGAGGATGAGGATGAGGATGAGGATGAGGATGAGGAGAAGGAGGAAAATCAGAATTCCCAAAGGGTAGAGAAAATCCCAGGAAAGCTGAGCAGGAATCCCAGCACTCCTCAGCCAGGACAACGTGTTTGGCTCATCGCTTGCATTCATGGGAAGATTTATGGCTCCTACTCCAAGAATTTCATGGATGAGTCAAGGAAAAACGTCTCGTTCCCAGATGGTGAACAGAACCACCCAGGAATGGAGCGATGGGATCATAAAAACTGGAATTATAATTATGTTTGATCCCAAATCCCATAAATCCTTGCCTGGTGACTTCAAATAAAGCTGTCCATGATTTTTCTCCTAATGGAAGGGAATCTGTGCCCTGGATTCCTTTTTTTCCCAAATCAAGGAGCAGTTGGAGCTCCAGAGGTTTTGTTCCGCGTCCATCCTCAGGTGGGAATGCCCAGCTCGGAGTGATCCCTGTCCAGGGAATGGAAATGGGGATGTGGATAACGGGAAAAGGAAAATGGAAATTTGCCTTGAAGGGATTTCCTGCTCCAGGAAATAATGTAATTCTTTATAAAATATAAATATAAATATAAATATAAATATAAATATAAATATAAATATAAATATAAATATAAATATAAATATAAATATAAATATAAATATAAATATAAATATAAAATTAATATAAATAGAAGTATAAATATAAATATAAGTATAAATAGAAGTACAAATAAAAATATATCATTATATATTATATAATATTATTTCAATTTTATTATAAAATATATTTATAAAATATAAGAATAATTATTATGTTATTTTTTAATAATAATTCCATGATGGAAATTTTGTGGAAAGCCAAATTTCCAGTTCAAATCCTGTAGAATTCCTTGCAGCTGAATTATTAATTTCCCAATAGATATACCAGGATGAGATTCTTCAAAATTAATAATTAATACAATATTTAATCTTAATTAAATAGATTTAAAAAATAGAAATTATTTCAATGAATCTATTTTCAATTAAGAAATAGATGTTAAATAAATATGGATGGGGAAATACAAAGTAAATATATATTTATTATATAAATATAATATATAATAATATATATTTATATAAATATAATATAATTAATATATATTGATTATATATTAATTAATAAATATATATTTAAATTTGAAGATGATAATAGATTGATAAATATATATTTAAATAAATAAGTTATATCAAATTAATAAATATATGTTGGATATTCCCTATTAATTCTAAATTCCTGCTCCCTCCAATCCACGTTTGGGCCACCACAATCCTACTGGAGCAGCAGGAAAACTCCTCCAGAATAAAACAAATTCCATTGATTTGGGATTGGTTTTAATTCCAGAAGTTCCTTGACCCAGCCAGTTTGGGGCAAATTTCTGTAGGAATTCAGGAATGAGCAGAAAAATTCCCGCTTCCATAGGCTGTGGAGCAATGCCAATAAAATTTCGATGATCCAACTGGGAGAGGAGCTTTGGACCCAAGTGCAAAAATTTGGATCACGTGGAAATGTTAAACCCAAGAACAAAAAAAAAACCTGGAAAAAGGAATTTTTTCCCATCATCCCACCCTTCTGTTCACCCTGTGAATATCCAGGAATGAGGAAGGGAAGAGCTTCCATCCTTTCCCTGGATTTTCAGGGCTGCCCCACTTTTCCAGCGCCGTAATTATTCCCTAAATCCAATTATTCCTGGGATCGTTATTCCAAAGCAAACATTCCTGAACGGGAAGGAAATATTTGGATTATTTTCCCTGTGGGAATTTCTGTCCTGTAGGATTTTTTCCTAGGCTTAGGTCAATCATTCGGGATTGGTTTTAATTCCAGGAATTCCTTGACCCAGCCAATGTGGGGCAAATTTCTGTGGGAATTCAGGAATGAGCAGAAAAATTCCCGCTTCCATAGGCTGTGGAGCAATGCCAATAAAATTTCCATGATCCAACTGGGAAAGGAGTTTCAGACCCAAATGCAAAGATTTGGATCATGAGGAAACATTTAACCCAAGAACTAACAAAAAAAATCTGGAAAAAGGAATTTTTTCCCATCATCCCACCCTTCTCCCTGTGAATATCCAGGAATGAGGAAAGGAAGAGCTTCCATTCTTTCCCTGGATCTTCAAGGCTGTCCCACTTCCCTAAATCCAATTATTCCCGGGATCGTTATTCCAAAGTCAACATTCCTGAACGGGAAGGAAATATTTGGATTATTTTTCCTGTGGGAAGTTCTCTCCTGTAGGATTTTTTCCTAGGCTTAGTCCAATCATTTGGGATTGATTTTAATTCCACGAATTCCTTGACCCAGCAAATTTGGGGCAAATTTCTGTGGGAATTCAGGAATGAGCGGGGAAATTCCCGCTTCCATAGGCTGTGGAGCAATGCCAGTAAAATTTCCATGATCCAACTGGGAGAGGAGCTTTGGACCCAAGTGCAAAGATTTGGATCACGTGGAAATGTTAAACCCAAGAACAAACAAAAAAGGAATTTTTTTCCTTCATCCCACCCTTCTGTTCACCCTGTGAATATCCAGGAATAAGGAAGGGAAGAGCTTCCATTCTTTCCCTGGATCTTCAAGGCTGTCCCACTTCCCTAAATCCAATTATTCCTGAGATCGTTATTCCAAAGTCAACATCCCTGAACTGGAAGGAAATATTTGGATTATTTTCCCTGTGGGAATTTCTGTCCTGTAGGATTTTTCCTAGGCTTAGGCCAATCATGGAATCATGATTGGAGGTTGGAAGAGGTTGGAAGAGGTTGGAAGGTTGGAAAAGGTTGGAAAAGTTTGGAAAAGTCTTCCAAGAGCATCAATCCAAACCTTCAACCAAATTCCCACTAAACCAAATCCCAAAGTGCTGCATCCGCTGCTTTTTAATAAATTCCAGGAATAAATTCCACTTTGTCCCAAATATCTTCCCAGGGGGAAATGATTTCCCTTGGGCATTTTTGACTTTTCTTCATTAAGGGAGACTTTTAATTTTATTATTATCAGGATTTTATTATCAATTAATTATCAGGAATTTCAGGAATTTCATTCATCAATTTATCAGGAATTTCTGCCGACTTAGAGGCAGTGGAAAAGAATTCCTCGGTGACTTTCCATGTGGAAAAATCCCAGGAAACCTGAGAAAACAGCAGGGAAAACCTGAAATTAGAGGAAATTAGAGGAATTTGCTGAAATTAGAGGAAAGCAGAGCCCGGAGGGAGAAAATGTGGAATATTCCTGGAATATCTCAATGTGGGGCTGGTTTGGACCTTTCCCATGATTTTCCTTGGGTTTTGTCCTGTTGTTTTTTGGGAATGCAGAATTCCCACGTGGCTTTACTGCTGTAACCCTTGGCCCTTCTCTCCCCATCCCGGCCTCCCCCCGCGATTCCGACGGAATTCCAGGAGTTGATGAGGACAAACACGGAGAGGAGATAACGAGGAGCTGCTCCTCCACCGCCGGGGATCGCCGAGTTCAAGGATGGGAAAGGTCCTGGATGAACCAGTCTGGAGCTGGATTTCCAGGAATCTTCCCTGGGAAGAGATTTGGAAACAGATCCAGGAATCCCTGAGGGCTGGGGGTTGGATGGGAACAGCAACACCAGCAGAATTCCCAGGATTTGTCAGATTTGGGAATCTCTGAGGCCCAAAACATCTCAGGGGGATCAAAGCCCACAGGTGCCGGATCCCAAATGAAATCCCAGATTTCCTTGGCACGAGGTGAAGGAGAGGGTCGTAGAAAATGTTTGGGATCTGCCGGATCTCAAATGAAATCCCAGATTTCCTTGACACGAGGGTCATGCAAAATGTTTGGAGATGTTCGGAAGGCTCAGAGAGTTTGGAATGTTCAGCTTGGAGAAGACAAAATTTGGGATGACCTCGCTGTGAACAAATAAATATTTGGACAATGGGAAAAGGAACGTGGAAATTTGCCTTGAAGGGATTTCCTGCCCTGGCACGAGATCCTTTTTATAAATAACTCCAAACGTTCAAATTTCCAAATGTTCAGAATTCCAAATGTTGGGATTCCAGGGTCGTCCTGCTCTGAGGAATGTGATCCCAGAGGAAATACAGAACTGTGGGGAGAGGAGATTCAGGGAATCCTGGAATTGTTTGGAAAGGACCTTGAGGATCATCCCAATCCACCCCATTCCATGGCAGGGACATTTCCCACTGTCCCAGGGTGATCCAGCATGGCCTTGGACACTTCCAGGGATCCAGGGGCAGCCACAAATCTCTGGGAATTCCAGCCCAGCCAGGAATTCCTCCCCAATATCCCAATCTGTCAGTTTGAAGCCATTCCCTGTGTCCTGTCCCTCCATCCCTTGGAAATTCTCTCTTTCCATATTTCTTGTTGACTCCTTCAGGTCCTGGAAGGTCACACCGAGCTCACCCCAAAGCTTCTCCTCTCCAGCTGAACATTCCCAGCTCTCCCAGCCTTTCCTCCCATCCCTGGGATCATCCTGGAGCCTCCTGTGGGCTCTCTGCGGCAGCTCCGACTCCTTCCCGTGCTGGATCTGGGGCTGGGATCTGCAGGTGGGACAGAATTCCAACCCTGGAGCTTCTCCCCTCATCCCTTCGGATGAGGCCAGGACAGGGTGGGATTTATGGGTCACCTCCAGCTTTGAGGAGTCTAGGCCAGGCCTGAGTAGCCCAGACAAGGCCTGAGTAGCCCAGACCAAGTCCTAAGTAGCCCAGACCAAGTTTCAGTAGCCCAGACCAGCCCTGAGTAGCCCAGATCAGCCCTGAGTAGCCCAAACCAGCCCTGAGTAGCCCAGACCTGCCCTGAGAAGCCTAAACCAGGCATGAATAACCCAGACCAAGCCCTGAGTAGCCCAGGTAAAGTTTGAGTAATCCAGACCAGTCCTGAGTAACCCAGACCAGGCCTGAGTAGCCCAGACCAAGCTCTGAGTAGCCCAGACTGGGCCTGAGTACCCCAGACCAACCCTGAGTAACCCTGACCAGCCCTGAGTAGCCAAGAACAACCGTTAGTAGCCCAGACCAAGTTTAAGTAGCTCAGACCAGCCCTAAGTAGCCCAGACCAGCCCTGAGTAACACAGACCAACACTGAGTAGCCCAGACTAGCCCTGAGTAGCCGAGACCAGGCCTGAGTAGTCCAGACCAGCCTTAAGTAGCCCAGCGCAGCCCTGAGAAGCCCAGACGAGGCCAGAGTAGCCCAGACCAAGCCCTGAGTAGCCCAGACAAGGCTTAAGTAGTCCAGACCAAGTTTGAGTAGCCCAAACCAGGCCTGAGTAGCCCAAACAAAGCCTGAGTATCCCAGACCAGCCCTGAGTAGCCCAAACCAAGCTTGAGTAGCCCAGACCGGGCCTGAGCAGCCCAGACCAAGCCCTGAGTAGCCCAGACCAAGCCCTGAGTAGCCCAGACAAGCTCTGAGTAACCCAGGCCAAGTCTGAGTAGCCCAGACCAAGTTGGAGTAGCCCAAACCAGGCCTCAGTAGCCCAGACCACCCCTGAGTAGCCCACACAAGGCTTAAGTAGTACAGACCAGGCCTGAGTAGCCCAGACCAAGCCCTGAGTAGCCCAGACCAAGCCTGAGTAGCCCAGACCAGGCCTAAGTAGCCCAGACCAGCCCTGAGTAACCCAGACCAGGCCTAAGTAGCCCAGACCAGCCCTGAGTAGCCCAGACCAGCCTTGAGTTGCCCAGACCAAGTTTGAGTAGCCCAGACCAGGCCTGAGTAACCCAGACCGAGCCTGAGTAGCCCAGACCAGCCCTGAGTAGCCCAGACCAAACTGAGAATTCCAGACCAGGCCTGAGTAGCCCAGACCAAGCTTGAGTAACCCAGACCAGGCCTGAGTAGCCCAGACCAAGCTGAGATTTCCAGACCAGGCCTGAGTAACCCAGACTGGCCCTGAATAGCCCAGACCAGCCCTGAGTAGCCCAGACCAGGCTGGAGTAGGCCAGACCAAACCTGAGTAGCCCAGACGAAGTTTGAGTAGCCCAGACGAAGTTTGAGTAGCCCAGACGAATTTTGAGTAGCCCAGACCAACCCTGAGTAGCCCAGACCAAGCCCTGAGTAGCCCAGACAAAGCTTGAGTAGCCCAGACAAGGTCTGAGTAGGCCAGACCAAACCTGAGTAACCCAGACCAAGTTTGAGTAGCCCAAACCAACCCTGAGTAGCCCAGACCAGCCCTGAGTAGCCCAGACCAAGTTTGAGTAATCCAGACCTGCCCTGAGTAGCCCAGACCAGCCCTGAGTAGCCCAGACCAAGTTTGAGTAGCCCAGACCAGCCCTGAGTATCCCAAACCAAGTCTGAGTAGCCCAGACCAAGCCCTGAGTATCCCAAACCAACCCTGAGTAGCCCAAACCAACCCTGAGTAGCCCAGACTAAGCCCTGAGTAGCCCAGACCATGTTTGAGTAGCCCAGACCTGTCCTGAGTAGCCCAGACCAAGCCCTGAGTAGCCCAGACCAGCCCTGAGTAGCCCAGACCAAGTTTGAGTAGCCCAGACCAAGCCCTGAGTAGCCCAAATCAACCCTGAGTAGCCCAAACCAACCCTGAGTAGCCCAGACCAGCCCTGAGTAGCCCAGACCAAGTTTGAGTAGCCCAGACCTGCCCTGAGTAGCCCAGACCAGCCCTGAGTAGCCCAGACCAAGCCTGAGTAGGCCAGACCAGCCTTGAGTTGCCCAGACCAAGTCTGAGTAGCCCAGACCAGGCCTGAGTAACCCAGACCGAGCCTGAGTAGCCCAGACCAGCCCTGAGTAGCCCAGACCAAACTGAGAATTCCAGACCAGGCCTGAGTAGCCCAGACCAGGCTGGAGTAGGCCAGACCAAACCTGAGTAGCCCAGACGAAGTTTGAGTAGCCCAGACAAAGTTTGAGTAGCCCAGACCAATTTTGAGTAGCCCAGACCAGGCCTGAGTAGCCCAGACCAAGCCCTGAGTAGCCCAGACCAGCTCTGAGTAGCCCAGACCAAGCCCTGAGTAGCCCAGACAAAGCTTGAGTAGCCCAGACAAGGCCTGAGTAGGCCAGACCAAACCTGAGTAACCCAGACCAAGTTTGAGTAGCCCAAACCAACCCTGAGTAGCCCAGACCAGCCCTGAGTAGCCCAGACCAAGTTTGAGTAGCCCAGACCTGCCCTGAGTAGCCCAGACCAGCCCTGAGTAGCCCAGACCAAGTTTGAGTAGCCCAGACCTGCCCTGAGTATCCCAAACCAAGCCCTGAGTAGCCCAGACCAAGTTTGAGTAGCCCAGACCAGCCCTGAGTATCCCAAACCAAGTTTGAGTAGCCCAAACCAAGCCCTGAGTAGCCCAGACCAGCCCTGAGTAGCCCAAACCAAGCCCTGAGTAGCCCAGACCATATTTCCATTTTCCATTCCAAAACAAAACCAACCCCATGGAAAATCCCCAGCCTGGTTCTGCTGGAACAAAAATCCCGATTTTTATTTTTCATCCAGGACCTGAACTCAGTTTCCCAACGCTCGGAAAAATTCGGGTGGGACCCAGACGAGCCCAAAGTCCGCGGATAACGGGAGGCCGAACATTCCGTCGGGACAGCAAATCCCAACTTTATCTCCTCGGGATAAAAGGGATAAATCGGGATTTTCCAGGTCAACACTCGGCAACTTTTACTGCCCCAGCTTGTCCCGGGTGGGGCTGGCTCAGAGGGAATTTGCAATCCATGTCCTCATCCCGGATTTCTGGGAAGTGTTTTAGGATCCCTGTACTTGAATTTCCTGGAAATGTTTGTTGGAATTTGTGGGAATTGCATCGACGGGAGGATGTGGAGGTGCAGGGCCTCATTCCCCGGTGATCCCGGGTTAGATCCATGGATCCTTGGGACAGAATTCCCATCCCTGCCACTGGATATTCAGAAAGCTCAGGAAAAAAAACCTCTGATCTTTTCCAAAATTTTCCAGAATTTGTTGGAATTTGTGGGAATTGCATCAATAGGAGTCTGTGGATGTGCTGGGCCTCATTCCCGGGTGATCCTGGGTGAGATCCATGAATCCTTGGGACAGAATTCCGATCCCCGTGACGGGATATTTGGAAAAGCCTCTGAGCTTTTCCAAACTTTTCCAAAATTTGTTGGAATTTGTGGGAATTTCATCCACGGGAGGCTGTGGAGGTGCTGGGCCTCATTCCTGGGTGATCCATCCATCCTTGGGATAGAATTCCCATCCCTGCTGGATATTCAGACAGCTCAGGGAAAATATCCCTGAGCTTTTCCAAACTTTTCCAAAATTTGTTGGAATTTGTGGAAATTGCATTGCTGGGAGGCTGTGGAAGTGCTGGGCCTCATTCCCAGGTCATCCCGGGTTAGATCCATGGATCCTTGGGACAGAATTCCCATCCCTGCCACTGGATATTCAGACAGCTCAGGGAAAATATCCCTGAGCTTTTCCAAACTTTTCCAAAATTTGTTGGAATTTGTGGGAATTGCATCCATGGGAGGATGTGGAGGTGCTGGGCCTCATTCCCGGGTGATCCTGGGTGAGATCCATGGATCCTTGGGACAGAATTCCCATCCCCACCCCTGGATATTCGGAAAAGCCTCTGAGCTTTTCCAGACTTTTCCAAAATTTGTTGAAATTTTTGGGAATTGCATGCACGGGAGGCTGTGGAGGTGATGGGCCTCATTCCCAGGTGAGATCCATGGATCCTTGGGATAGAATTGCAGTCCCCCTGCTGGATATTCAGAAAGCTCAGGGAAAAACCTCTGAGCTTTTCCAAACTTTTCCAAAATCAGGGAATTTGTGGGAATTGCATCAATGGGAGGTTTTGGAGGTGCTGGGCCTCATTCCCGGGTGATCCATGGATCCTTGGGACAGAATTCCCGTTGGATATTCAGACAGCTCAGGAAAAAACCTCTGAGCTTTTCCAAACTTTTCCAAAATTTGTTGGAATTTTTGGGAATTGCATGGACGGGAGGCTGTGGAGGTGCTGGGCCTCATTCCTGGGTGATCCATGGATCCTTGAGACAGAATTCCCATCCCTGCTGGATATTCAGACAGCTCAGGGAAAATATCCCTGAGCTTTTCCAAACTTTTCCAAAATTTGTTGGAATTTGTGGGAATTGCATCCATGGGAGGCTGTGGAGGTGCTGGGCCTCATTCCCGGGTGATCCTGGGTGAGATCCATGGATCCTTGGGACAAAATTCCCGTCCCTGCCACTGGATATTCAGAAAGTTAAGGAAAAAAACCTCTGAGCTTTTCCCGACTTTTCCAAAATCAGGGAATTTGTGGGAATTGCATCAATGGGAGGCTGTGCAGGTGCTGGGCCTCATTCCCGGGTGATCCATGGATCCTTGGGACCAAATTCCTGTCATTGCCACTGGATATTCAGAAAGTTCAGGAAAAAATCCCTGAGCTTTTCCAAACTTTTCTAAAATTTGTTGGAATTTATGGGAATTGCATTGCCGGGAGGCTTTGGAGGTGCTGGGCCTCATTCCCGGGTGATCCCTCGATCTTTCGGACAGAATTCCCATCCCTGCCGCTGGATATTCAGGAAGCTCAGAGTAAAATCCCTGAGCTTTTCCAAACTTTTCCAAAATTTGTTGGAATTCGTGGGAATTGCATCAACGGGAGGCTGTGGAGGTGCTGGGCCTCATTCCTGGGTGAGATCCATGGATCCTTGGGAGAGAATTCCCATCCCCACCGCTGGATGTTCGGAAAAACCTCTGAGCTTTTCCAAACTTTTCCAAACTCAGGGAATTCCAGAGTGAAACTGAGCAGAAAGGGATCAAATCCCTCCAAAGAATTCCCAATAAAATCCCCTCTCTGGGAATGACCCAAGCTTGGCTCAAACTCCAGCCCAAAGAAGGAATTTATTGCCCGGGTTTAAGTTTAGGCCTGGATTTTCGCAAGTTTAACTCCGCTTGCGGCTTCCGACATGAAAATCTCCTCGGAAAGGATTGGGGGGAGGCGGGGAGGAGCCAAAAATGAAATTTTTTAAATTAAAAAATGATCTTTTAAATTTTAAAATTTTAAATGGTTTTCGAAGGGACATCCAGGAAAGGGAAATCCCAGCCAGGAATTCCCGTGGAAGGTTGGGAAGCGGGATCCTGATCCAGGAATGTGAAATACATCCCAAATTCCTGTGGGTTCAAAAAGTTCAAAAGTTCAAGTTCTGCCCTTCCTCCAACCCCTCATTCCATAAAAAATTCCATCATTTTCTGAGGGATTACTGAGGAATTTTCCAAGCAGAACATTCCCAACGTTTGCCCCTTTCCTCGGCTGTTTTTTTTTTTTTTTTGGGAACGACTCCATCTCGGAATCCCAATTCAAAGGATTCAAAGTGGTTTCATTTCCGTATCTTTTATCCCATAAATTCGATTTCAAAAATTGTGGAATTAGGGAATTCCTAAGGAAATTATTAAGGAAAAGACCTCTAGGACTGAGTCCAGCCATAAACCAGCAATTCCAGGTGAAAATTTTGATATTTTGGGGGAAAAATCCCCAAAATTTTCCTGACAGGGAAATATGGGACAGAGAGCCTGGAATACGGGAAGTGGATCTGGAGCTGATTCCAGCTGATCCTCTTGGAAACGAGATGTGAGGAATTGCGGCTGGAAATTCGGGAGGGACTGGGAAAATCTGGAGCAGGGAGCTTGGATCAGAGCCTGGATTCTGCTGAGCTCCCTTCCAGCCGGAGCCAGGGTGGATTCCGGGATTGTGGGATTGTGAGATTCTGGGATTTGGGGATTTTGGAGTTGTGAGATTCTGAGTGCCATTCTGTGGTTCTGGGATTTTGGGATTGTGAGATTCTGGGATTGTGGGATTCTGTGGTTTAGGATTCTGGGATTGTGGGATTGTGGGATTCTGGTATTCTGGAATTGCGAGATTCTGTGGTTGTAGGAGTCTGGGATTCTGGGATATTGGGATTCTGGGATTTTGGGATTTTGGGATTCTGGGATATTGGGATTCTGGGATTCTATGGTTTTAGGATTCTGGAATTGTGAGATTCTGTGGTCGTAGGAGTCTGTGATTCTGGGATATTGGGATTCTGGGATTCTATGGTTTTAGGATTCTGGAATTGTGAGATTCTATGGTTGTAGGAGTCTGGGATTCTGGGATATTGGGATTCTGGGATTCAAGGACTCTGGAATTCTGTGATTCTAGGATTCTGAGATCCTGAGAGTTTGTGATTCTGGGATATTGGGATTCTGGGATTCTATGGTTTTAGGATTCTGGAATTGTGAGATTCTATGGTTGTAGGAGTCTGGGATTCTGGGATATTGGGATTCTGGGATTCAAGGACTCTGGAATTCTGTGATTCTAGGATTCTGAGATCCTGAGAATCTGAGATTCTGGGATATTGGGATTCTGGGATTCCAGGGCTCTGGAATTTTGTGATTCTAGGATTCTGAGATTCTGGAATTGTGAGATTCTGTGGTTGTAGGAGTCTGGGATTCTGGGATTCAGGGATTCTGGTATTCTGTGGTTTAGGATTCTGGGATTCTCTGAGTCTGTGGTTCTGAGATTCCGGGAGTCTGTGGTTCCGTGATTCTGGGATATTAGGATTCTGGGATTTTGGGAATTCTGGGATTCAAGGACTCTGGAATTCTGTGATTCTAGGATTCTGAGATCCTGAGAGTTTGTGATTCTGGGATATTGGGATTCTGGGATTCTATGGTTTTAGGATTCTGGAATTGTGAGATTCTGTGGTTGTAGGAGTCTGGGATTCTGGGATATTGGGATTCTGGGATTCAAGGACTCTGGAATTCTGTGATTCTAGGATTCTGAGATCCCGAGAGTCTGTGATTCTGGGATATTGGGATTCTGGGATTCTGTGGTTGTGGGATTCTGTGGTTGTAGGATTCTGGAATTGTGAGATTCTGTGGTTGTAGGAGTCTGGGATTCTGGGATTCCAGGAGTCTGTGGTTCTGTGATTCTGAGTTATTTGGATTCTGGGATTATGGGGTTCAGGGATTCTGGGATATTGGGATTCTGGGATTCCAGGACTCTGGAATTCTGTGATTCTAGGATTCTGAGATTCTGGGATTGTGGGAGTCTGTGGTTCTGTGATACTGGGGTTCTGGGATTGTGGGATTGTAGGATTCTAGGAGTCTGGGATTCTGGGATTCCGTGGTTGTAGGATTCTGAACTTGTGAGATTCTGTGGTTGTAGGAGCCTGGGATTCTGGGAGTCTGTGGTTCCGGGATATTGGGATTCTGGGTTTGGGGATTCTGGGATTCTGCGATTCTGAGATATTGGGATTCTGGGATTCTGTGATTCTAGGATTCTGAGATTCTGGGAGTCTGTGGTTCTGTGATCCTGGGATATTGGGATTCTGGGATTCTGGGATTCTAGGATTCTGATTGTCTGTGGTTCTGGGATTGTGGAATTGTGGGACTCTGGGATTCTGGGATTGTGAGATTCTGAGACTATGAGATTCTGAGATTCTGGGGTACTGAGATTATGGGATTCTGGGACTCTGGAATTCTGTGATTCTAGGATTCCAAGAGTCTGAGAGTCTGTCATGCTGTCATTCTGCGATTCTGGGATTGTGGGATTGTGGAATACCAGGACTCTGGAATTCTTTTATGATTCTGAGATTCTGGGAGTCTGTGGTTCTATGAGTTTGGGATATTGGGATTTTTGGATTGTGGGATTCTGGGTCTCTGGGATATTTGGATTCTGGGAGCCTGTGATTCTAGGATTCTGAGATTCTGGGATTCTAGGATTCTGGGATCCTAGGGTTCTGAGATTCTGGGAGTCTGTGGTTCTGTAATTCTGGGATATTGGGATTCTGAGATCCCAGTTATTGGGATTCTGGGATTCAGGGACTCTGGAATTCTGTTATTTTATGATTCTGAGATTCTGGGAGTCTGTGGTTCTGGGACTTTGGGATTCAGGGACTTTGCGATTGTGGGATTCTGGGTCTCTGGGATGTTGGGATTCTGGAATTCTGTGATCCTAGGATTCTGGGAGTCTGTGATTCTGTGGTTCTAGGATTCTGGGATTCTGAGATTCCAGGATATTGGGATTCTGGGATTCCAGGGCTCTGGAATTCTGTGATTCTAGGATTCTGGGATTCTGGGAGTCTGTGGTTCTGGGATTGTGTGATTCTGGGACTCTGAGATTGTGGGATTTTGGGATTCTGGGACTCTGTGATTCTAGGATTCTGAGATTCTGAGAGTCTGTGGTTCTGTAATTTCAGGATTCTGGAATTCTGGTTCTGGGATTCTTGGAATCTGGAATTCCAGAACCACCAGGGAGCTGCAGGCAGGCCGCTGCTCTCCAGATCCTCTGTGAATGCCCATCCCAGCTCCAGCTGCTATCCCACGATCCCGCTGAAAACGTAGGAATCCATTCCCGTGCCTTGGGATCCGCCAGGCTGGGATCAGACTCCAGTCCCAAATTCCCCTCCTGTTTTCCAGCCTCGGCTCGGCCCAGGTCAATCTTTAACTCCTCTTCCAGCGCCAACAACGACCTTCGGGATAAATGAGTAACTCCTTTCCCGCTGGGAATTCTTCCATGGATTCCTCCTCCCACCCCGCGCTCGCTTTGCCGGATCTGTTTGCTTTGCCCCTGTGTCCTTGGCTCCTGCTCATTCCCGGTTTTTTTTTTTTGGGATTAACCATTTTTTTCTGGTCCCAAAGTTCAACCCGTGCCCCTCGGGATGGAAAGAGCTAGACCTTAATTAAGGTGCTTGGGGTTAATTTATTCATGGCGTTAATCACCCCTGACAAACGAGGTCGCGGAGCTTTTCCATGGAGTTATTTTTATCTTTTTCCATGGAAATCGGGAAGGCGCAGAGGGCAGGGGGTTCACTCGGCCTGGGAGTGTCCGAGTTGTTCATCCACATCCAAAATTCCCTAAAAGTCCCTGTAGGGCCAAGGTGGCCCTCAAGGATATTCGCGGTTGGACTCAACGGTCCTAAAAGTTTTTTCCAACCTTAATTCCCATCCTTGGAATTGTCCAGCTTGGATGGAGCTTGGGATAGTGGAAGGTGTCCCTGCCATGGGAAAAGCTGGAATGGTAAATCTTGGAAAGTTCTTCCCAGTCTGAACCATTCTGTCATCCTGTGATAAAGAGAATTCCCAGATGTGATTGCCGATGGGATTGTGGAGGCCCCGGAGGGAAGCAGGATGTGCACAGGGAAGAGGGATAAATCCCATGGGAATGCTTCCTTATTTATTGTTTGCATTTTCTGATGGACATCGGGGTTTCCAGCTGGGAATTGGGATAAAGGGAATAAAATATCCCAATTTTTAGTTGGTTATTGGGATAATGGGAATGAAACATTTGGATTTCCAGCTGGATATTGGGATAAAGGGAATGAAACATTTGGATTTCCAGCTGGATATTGGGATAAAGGGAATGAAATATTTGGATTTTCAGCTGGATATTGGGATAAAGGGAATAAAACATTTGGATTTCCAGCTGGATATTGGGATAAAGGGAATGAATTTTCAAATGGATATTGGACTAAAGGGAATGAAACATTTGGATTTTCAGCTGGATTTTGGGATAAAGGGAATGAAATATTTGGATTTTCAGCTGGATATTGGGATAAAGAGAATGAAACATTTGGATTTCCAGCTGGATATTGGGATAAAGGGAATGAATTTTCAGTTGGAAGTTGGCATAAAGGGAATAAACCACCCCAATTTCCAGCTGGATATTGGGATAAAGGGAATGAATTTTCAGCTGGATGTTGGGATAAAGGGAATAAATGATCCAAATTTCCAGCTGGATATTGGGGTAAAGGGAATGAAACATTTGGATTTTCAGATGGATATTGGGATAAAGAGATAAAACATCCCTATTTTCAGTTGAATATTGGGATAAAGAACATTTGGATTTTCAGTTGGATATTGGGATAAAGGGAATGAATTTCCAGCTGGATATTGGGATAAAGAGAATAAAAGATCCCAATTTTCAGTTGGTTATTGGGATAAAGGGAACGAAACATCCCAAATTTCAGATGAATATTGGGATAAAGGGAATGAATTTTCAGTTGGAAGCTGGGATAAAGGGAACAAAACATCCCAAATTTCAACTGGATATTGAGATAAAGGGATAAAACATTGAAATTTTCAAATGGATATTGGACTAAAGGGAATGAAACATTTGGATTTTCAGCTGGATTTTGGGATAAAGGGAACGAAATATTTGGATTTTCAGCTGGATTTTGGGATAAAGGGAATGAATTTTCAGTTGGAAGTTGGCATAAAGGGAATAAAACACCCCAATTTCCAGCTGGATATTGGGATAAAGGGAATAAAACATTTGGATTTCCAGCTGGATATTGGGATAAAGGGAATGAATTTTCAAATGGATATTGGACTAAAGGGAATGAAACATTTGGATTTTCAGCTGGATTTTGGGATAAAGGGAATGAAACATTTGGATTTTCAGCTGGAAGTTGGGATAAAGGGAATAAAACATCCCAATTTTCAGTTGGATACTGGGATAAAGGGAATATTTGGATAAATATGGATATTTGGATAAAATACTTGCAGGATTCTGGAATCCCTGTGCCAAGCAACCAATCCCAGGGATCGATTTATTCCTTCATTTCTTCGGCATTGTCACCTGTGAACGGGAGAAGAAAAATTCCATTGGAATATTCCTGGGAAGCTGGGAATGAAGCCCAGCCTCAGATCCGGAGGTTTTTATCTCGAGAAGGAATTTCACACTCCCAGTGCAGCAGCTGGAATGTCAGATTCCAATGGGATGCAGAACTGGGGGGGTTTTCCTTGATTTTTTCCCTCCATTCCCTGATTTCTTGTGTCTCCAGGATGCCGAAATCAGGGCGGGTTTGCTACGGAAGAGGGAAAAATTAAAAAATAAAAACTAAAGATTTGGATTTATTTTCCCAGGACCACTGGTTTCAGAAATCCATGGAGTTCCTAAATAGATGAAATTTTGGGAATTTCTGGAGCCCCAGATCAGCTGAAATTTTTGGAATTTCTGGAGCCCCAGATCAGCTGAAATTTTGGGAATCTCTGGAGCTCCAGAAATTTTTGGAAATTTTTTGAATTTCTGGTGCCCCAGATCAGCTGAAATTTTGGGAATTCCTGGAGCCCCAGATCAGGTGAAATTTTGGGAATCTCTGAAGCTCCTGATCAGCTCAATCAGATTAATTTTTGGGAATTTCTGGAGCCCCTGATTAGCTGAAATTTTGGGAGACCCTGGAGCTCCTGATCAGGTGAAATTTTGGGAATCCCTGGAGCCCCAGATCAGCTGAAATTTTGGGAATCTCGAGTTCCTGATCAGCTGAAATTTTGGGAATCTCTGGAGCTCTTGATCAGCTGAAATTTTGGGAATCCCTGGAGCTCCTGTCAGCTCAATCAGATTAATTTTTGGGAATTTCTAGAGTTCCTGATCAGCTGAAATTTTGGGAATCCCTGGAACTCCTGATCAGGTGAAATTTTGGGAGTCCCTGCAGCCCCAGATCAGCTGAAATTTTGGGAATCCCTGCAGTTCCTGATCAGCTGAAATTCTGGGAATTTCTGGAGCTCCTGATCAGCTGAAATTTTGGGAATCCCTGGAGCTTGTGTTGCCTGATCAGCCAAAATTTTGGGAATTTCTGGAGTTCCTGATCAGCTGAAATTTTGGGAATCCCTGGACCCCCTGAGCGGCTGGAATTTTGGGAATCTCGAATTCCAGATCGGCTGAAATTTTGGGAATCCCTGCAGCCCCAAACCAGCTGAAAATTCTCATTTATTTCCACCCTCCTGAAGTTTTTAAAGCTCTTTTCTTCCCCCTGGGATCATTTTCGGGATGAGTTTTCCTCCTGGCAGCCGGAGCCGAGCTATCACTTCCAGCCAGGAACGCTGACAGCGCTCGGCTCCGTCCCTTGCCAGAATTTTTTTGGGGAGAAAATAAAACTTTTGTGCGACTCCTGGAGTGACTCATCCTGAGGGAAGGACTGCACAAGATGAGCTAAAAATAAAGACCGGGAGGAGCTCCGGAGGATCCTTGGCTGGAGGTGGGAAACTGATCCCGGCTCATCCCAAATCATTCCTGATTCCAATAGAAAAAAAAAAAAAAAAAAAGCCACTGATCCCTCTCGGATGATTTTGAGGGAGTTTTGAGGGTTTGGATGTTTTTTGGTTCGTCTTTTTTCTGTCTCTTCACAGCTAGATGGGAAGGGAGGGATTCCCTCTGGAATTCTTGGTTCCCTTAGCCGGAAATTTTGGCACATGTTGGATTTTATCCCGTCACCTGTTGGAATCCAGGATTCCTTTCCCTCCATCTCAGCTCTGTCCCCCACAGGATTTTTGGGAGATCTCCCTGCTGGGGCAAAAATTTCCCTGGTGTATTCCTTGAATCCTTTGGGCTGGGTGGACACCATTCCATGATCCTACAAGATCCAAATTCCCAATTCTGGGTTTTCCTGGATCCTGCTGAGTGGGAAGAGAGGGAAGGAGGCTCTGCCATTTTGGGGTCTCATCCCTGTGATTTTGGTGGACACCATTCCATGACCCTACAGGATTCAAATTCCTTGTTCTGCTGGGTTTTCCTGGATCCAGCTGCAGTGGGAAGAGAGGGAAGAAGGCTCCACCATTTTGGGGACCTCATTCCTATGGTTCTGGTGTTCACCATTCCATGCTCCTACAGGATCTGAGTTCCCTGTTCTCCTCATTTTTTCTGGATCCAGCTGCAGTGGGATCTGAATTCCCTGTGTTCCTGGTTTTTCCTGGATCAAACTGCTCTGGAAAGAGGGGGAAGGAGGCTCTGCCATTTGGGGGCCTCATTCCTGTGGCTTTAGCAGACACCATTCCATGATCCTACAGGATCTGAGTTCCCTGTTCTGCTCTGTTTTCTGGATCCTGCTGCAGTGGGATCTGAATTCCCCGTGTTCCTGGTTTTTCCTGGATCCAACTGCAGTGGGAAAACAGAGAAGGAGGCTCTGCTTTTGGGGGGAATCTCATCCCTGTGGTTTTGGTGGATACCATTCCATGATCCTACAGGATCTGAATTCCCTGTTCTGCTGGGTTTTCCTGGATCAAACTGAATGGGAAGAGCATGGAAGAGAGGGAAGGAGGCTCCGCCATTTTGGGGTCTCATCCCTGTGATTTTGGTGGACACCATTCCATGACCCTACAGGATTGGAATTCCTTGTTCTGCTGGGTTTTCCTGGATCCAACTGCAGTGGGAAGAGAGGGAAGAAGGCTCAGCCATTTTGGGGACCTCATTCCTATGGTTCTGGTGTTCACCATTCCATGACCCTACAGGATTTGAGTTCCCTGTTCTCCAGGATTTTCCTGGATTGAACTGAGTGGGAAGAGCATGGAAGAGAGGGAAGGAGGCTCTGCCATTTTGGGGACCTCATTCCTATGGTTTTGGTGGATACCATTCCATGATCCTACAGGATTTGAGTTCCCTGTTCTCCTGGTTTTTCCTGGATCCAACTGAGAGGGAAGAGCATGGAAGAGGGGGAAGGAGACTCTGACGTTTTGGGGTCTCATCCCTGTGTTCTGGAACTGGGTCCTGGTGGCCTTGGAAAAACACCTGGAAAACCCCAAATGACCCCAACACATCCCTGTGGTTTTGGTGGACACCATTCCATGATCCTACAGGATCTGAATTCCCTGTTCTGCTGGGTTTTCCTGGATCCAACTGAGCGGGAAGAGCATGAAAGAGAGGGAAGGAAACTCTGCCATTTTGGGGACCTCATTCCTATGGTTTTGGTGGACACCATTCCATAATCCTACAGGATCCAATTCCCAGTTCTGCTGGCTTTTCTTGGATCCAGCTGCAGTGGGATCTGAATTCCCTGTGTTCCGTGTTTTTCCTGGATCCTGCTGAGGGGGAAGAGCATGGAAGAGGGGGAAGGAGGCTCTGACATTTGGGGCACCCCATTCCTGTGGTTTTGGTGAACACCATTTCATGACGCTCCAGCATCTGAATTCCCTGTGTTCCTGGTTTTCCTGGATCCAACTGCAGTAGGAAGAGGGGGAAGGAGGCTCCGCCATTTGGGGGCCTCATCCCAGTGTTTTTGGTGGACACCATTCCATGATCCTACAGGATCTGAATTCCCTGTTCTGCTGGGTTTTCCTGGATTGAACTGAGTGGGAAGAGCATGGAAAAGAGGGAAGGAAACTATGCCATTTGAGGGATCTCATCCCTTCTGGTTTTGATGGATATCATTCCATGATCCTCCATGATCCATCCATTCCAGGATCTGAATTTCCTGTTCTCCTGTTTTTTCCTGGATCCTGCTGAGCAGGAAGAGGGGGAAGGAGGCTCCTCCATTTTGGGATCTCATCCCTGTGGTTTTGGTGGATAGGATTCCATGATCCTACATGATTCGAATTCCCTGTTTTCCTGGTTTTTCCTGGATCCTGCAGTGGGATCTGAATTCCCTGTGTTCCTGGTTTTCCTGGATCCAACTGCAATGGGAAGAGGGTGAAGGAGGCTCCACCATTTTGGGGTCTCATCCCTGTGGTTTTGGTGGATACCATTCCATGATCCTACAGGATCTGAATTCCCTGTTCTGAATTTTCCTGGATCAAACTGAATGGGAAGAGCATGGAAGAGAGGGAAGGAGGCTCTGCCATTTTGGGGTCTTATCCCTGTGGTTTTGGTGGATAGGATTCCATGATCCTACAGGATCCAAATTCCCTGTTCGCCTGGTTTTTCCCGGATCCTGCAGTGGGATCTGAATTCCCTGTGTTCCTGGCTTTTCCTAGATCCAACTGCAGTGGGAAGAGGGGGAAGGAGGCTCCACCATTTTGGGGGGGTCTCATCCCTGTGGTTTCGGTGGATACCATTTCATGATCCTACAGGATCTGAATTTGCTGTTCTGCTGGATTTTCCTGGATCCAACTGCAGTGGGAAGAGCATGGAAGAGGGGGAAGGAAACTCTGACATGTTGGGGGGGGTCTCATCCCTGTGATTTTGGTGGATTCCATTCCATGATCCTACAGGATCTGAATTCCCTCTGTTCCTGGCTTTTCCTGGATCCAACTGCTCTGGGAAGAGGGTGAAGGAGGCTCTGCCATTTTGGGGTCTCACCCCTGTGGTTTTAGTGGACACCATTCCATGATCCTACAGAATCCAAATTCCCTGTTCCGCTGGCTTTTCCTTGATCCTGCTGCTGTGGGGAGAGGGAGAAGGAGGCTCCGCCATTTTGGGGTCCTCACCCCTGTGGTTTTGGTGGATAGGATTCCATGATCCTACAGGATCCAAATTCCCCGTGTTCCTGGTTTTTCCTGGATCCCACTGCTCTGGGAAGAGGGGGAAGGAGGTTCTGCCATTTTGGGGACCTCATTCCTATGGTTCTGGTGGATACCATTCCATGATTCTACAGGATCTGAATTCCCCGTGTTCCTGGTTTTTCCTGGATCCAACTGCAGTGGGGAGAGGGGCAAGGAAACTCTGCCATTTTGGGGTCTCATCCCTGTGGTTTTAGTAGACACCATTCCATGATCCTACAAGACCTGAATTCCCTGTTATCCTGGTTTTTCCTGGATCTTGCTGAGTGGGAAGAGAGGGAAGGAGGCTCTACCATTTTGGGGGGGTCTCATCCCTGTGTTTTTGGTGGACACCATTCCATGATCCTACAAGACCTGAATTCCCTGTTCTCCTGAATTTTCCTGGATCTTGCTGAGTGGGAAGAGGGGGAAGGAGGCTCTACCATTTTGGGGTCTCATCCCTGTGGTTTTAGTGGATAGGATTCCATGATCCTACATGATTCGAATTCCCTGTTCTCCTGGTTTTTCTTGGATCCTGCAGTGGGATCTGAATTCCCTGTGTTCCTGTTTTTCCTGGATCCAACTGCTGTGGGAAGAGGGGGAAGGAGGCTCCACCATTTTGGGGGGGTCTTATCCCTGTGTTTTTGGTGGACACCATTCCATGATCCTCCATTCCATGATCCTCCATGATCCATCCATTCCAGGATCTGAATTCCCTGTGTTCCTGGTTTTTCCTGGATCCAGCTGCTGTGGGAAAAGGGAGAAAGAGGCTCTGCCATGTTGGGGGCCTCATCCCAGTGTTTTTGGTGGACACCATTCCATGATCCTACAGGATCTGAATTCCCCATGTTCCTGGCTTTTCCTGGATCAAACTGCTCTGGGAAGAGGGCGAAGGAGGCTCTGCCATTTTGGGATCTCATCCCGATGATTTTACGGGATAAGGACTCAGCAGGTGACGGAATTGATGGAACAACTCCACGCCCACCCACAGGGAGGGGAAAACCCTTTGTGTCCATCCAAGGGGATTATCCCAAATTCCCCACCCTGCTGTTCCACCGTTCCCCTCCAAGAGAGGCTGGGAATTGTGTCCCAAAATCCGCCTGTTTGAACTCGGATTGCCGAGTTTGGGATTTATTATCCTGGATGTCCAGCCAATGTAAATGTTTCCTTTCCTTCAAGCCAGCAAGGATTTGTCATATTCCTACGGATAATCCTCCCCTCCAACCACATCAAGGAGAGGGCGGCGAATTCCGGGGAGGAACAGACAATTCCCGCCCTGGGAGAAGCTGCTGTGAGTAATTCCATCTTTCTCCTCTCGGCCGGATTCCAGCTTTGATCCCAGCCCTTGACATCCCAGAACTTTTAATGATCAATGTCAATCCTTATGAATCCTAATCCTACAATTCCTACAATTCCCAGGAGTTAGCTCATCCGGGAGCAAAGGGGTTTTGGGGTCGGGAAGAGGAAGTTTCCTTTCTGGGAATCATGGATTTGACATCTCCCAAAGGTTAACTCTTCACTGTCTCCGGGAAATATTTTTTTATGGAATTTCTTCAATGTTTTCT
>JAJEOU010001963.1:27500-227759 GCA_021534815.1 Acrocephalus arundinaceus
CCTTTAAAGGCATTCAAAGGGAATTCCATGGAGATTCAAAGGGAATTCCATGGAGATTCAAAGGGAATTCCATGGAGATTCAAATGGAATTCCATGGAGAGCAAAGGCCCATCTGGAAAGAGGAAGAGCAGCAGGACTGAGCTCTCTGCTGAGATTCCAGCCCCAATTATAAATCCAGGTCTGAAAAAGACGGATAATTTTACTTGGAGCTCCCTGAACCACTCCGAATTTCATTTGAATTTGGGACTGAAACAGAATTCCAACAATATGGACACGAAATCCATCATTCCCAGCACCCTGCAGGCACTCCAGCCTTGCTCCTGAGAAAAACCGGGAGGAGAATCCCAACTTTACAAGGATCAGCGAGATCTCACAGGGGAAGATTTGTGGAGGCTCCGACTGAATCATCCTTGGCTGGGAGAATCCATTCCCAGCTCCAGAGGATCCTGGAGAAGGTGGAGGCTCCTCCCACTGGTGACCCAAATCACGCAGGCGTGAAACTGGTTTGAGCTGGAACATAAAATGGATTTATTTTGTATTTGTGGGGAAATTTTAGGTCATTTTGGAGTTTTCCAGGTGTTTTTCCATGGCCACCAGGACCCAGTTCCAGACGTTTTCCTGAAATCCTTCAAGGTGGGAAATCTTTTTAACTAAAACCGGCTGATTTTTAATAAAAGCGAACAGAAAGGGAAGGAAAAAACGGGTATGGAGTCAATTCCCAGAAAAATGGGATTGATCCACTCCCTCTTTGGGAATTTCCCCAATTTGCTGCCCTTGGAATAAAAGTCACTGAAATCACTTTTGTCGAGTTTGACCTTTTTCTCCCCAGAATTCCAGCCTCTCCCAGCCATTCCTGCAGGAACGACATTCCTGTAAAACTCCGACATTTCGAGTGATCATTAGAGAAATAATCGGAATATTTTCCTCTCAAAACCCGGAATTCCCTCATTTTTCCAGCGTTCCTTCCCATTTTTTTCCCCCCTTTTTTCCCCTTGGCACCTGAGCTGGCTCTACACCGCGGGCTTGGAATTCTGGGAAAGGAAAGGAAAGGAAAGGAAAGGAAAGGAAAGGAAAGGAAAGGAAAGGAAAGGAAAGGAAAGGAAAGGAAAGGAAAGGAAAGGAAAGGAAAGGAAAGGAAAGGAAAGGAAAGGAAAGGAAAGGAAAGGAAAGGAAAGGAAAGGAAAGGAAAGGAAAGGAAAGGAAAGGAAAGGAAAGGAAAGGAAAGGAAAGGAAAGGAAAGGAAAGGAAAGGAAAGGAAAGGAAAGGAAAGGAAAGGAAAGGAAAGGAAAGGAAAGGAAAGGAAAGGAAAGGAAAGGAAAGGAAAGGAAAGGAAAGGAAAGGAAAGGAAAGGAAAGGAAAGGAAAGGAAAGGAAAGGAAAGGAAAGGAAAGGAAAGGAAAGGAAAGGAAAGGAAAGGAAAGGAAAGGAAAGGAAAGACATCGCCAGGACAATGAATTCTTCACTCAACTTGGCTCCCTGAATCCCGGGATAAAGTTCCTGAGGAACGTGGGCCAGAAGAGGAGGGGAAAAAAAACCCAGAAAAACAAAACGGAATCCGAGAGCCCCGAGCGGCTCCCGGCCAAGCTGCAGCCACCCAAAAAATGCAGGAGCAGCACAAAAAAAAGAAGCCCGTAATTTAAGGGGAAAAAAAACTGCTGAAGGTTTGGGATTTTTAAAAGCCTTCTCTGGTTTCCTCCGGGGCAAGTAAAAAAAAAAAAAAAAAACAAAAAAAAAGGAAGAGAGAGAGAGAAAAAAAAAAAAATTCCTTGTGTTCTATTCCCTGAGTAAACAGGGATTAATTCATTGCTGGAGGATCTTTTCCCTAAAATTTGGAGGGTTTTTCCCTAATTTTTTTTTTTTTTTTGGATTGGAATGATTGATCTTTCTGAAATGTTGGATTAATCTAAAAGATTCCTGTAATTAGAGGCTTGATTTCTAATTTTGTTCTTTGGGAGAGCAGGAACCCCGGTGGCACAGCCAAGGGATATTTGAGCTGATCCAGGGGAAAATTCCTGGTGTTTTGGATGAGGAACGGATGAAATCGGAGTGGTGAGGAGGGAAGGGCTGTCCTTTAATCATTCCGTTAATTATTCCAAGGTTTCTGCCTGTGCTGAGGAATTTTCCTCATTCCCTGGGATGGAAATGAGGGAAAAAGAAAAGGAAATTTCTCCGCCGAGTTATGAGGGATGAACAACAACCAGAGAGGTTTTCCCTCAGGAAAAATGGGATTGGGAATAATGTTTGGATCCAATCCAGAATCCCAGAGTGGCTGTGGGAACAAAGTTTGGATGTTCCCATTTTTCTCCATGGGACGGATGGAATTTCCCATCATCCCCTACAGATTAAGAGGTAAATAAACCCCACGGAATCCTGGGAAATGCAGTTCAGTTTGGGAATTTCCCAGTGCTGGAAGTGATTCCATCAATTTCTTCTCCATAAAGATATTTTGGTGCTGGTCCTGAACATTTTTTAAAATAAATTTCAAGCCTGAGGGGCAAAAATTCCGGATTTTTTGTTAAAGGCCAGAAAACTCCTAAAAACAGTATGGATAAATTAAATTTCTTCTCAAAAATACAGGAAAAGTCTGAGGAGGTGCCCATGTCATTCCTAATTATTTTAAGGATGATTTTTTTCCCTTCTTTTAGAGCCACCTGTCGTGATTATTCTTTAAAAAATGAAATTGAGAATGAAATGAAATTGGAAATTGAAATTAAAAATTAAAAATAAAAAAATCCTTTTTAAATGTAAAGACCACTCCTGGCTGCTCAAATTGGGAATGTGAAGGGAATTTTGGTTGCCTGTAGAAGATGGAAAAAAGTATTTTGGGATAGGAGGAGAAAATCTCCATCCCAAATCCATTGGGAGCTGCTGCCGGGCACTGAGGATTTCATTGGAAAAAAAACCACAGGAAGGATTGGACTGAGGAGATGCAAAAATGTCCAGAAAAAATGAAAACAGTTTAAAATTAAAAAATTTAAATTCAAATCAAAAATTTAATTTTAATTAAAATTAAGCCACGGACTGATTCCAAACTTTTTTCCATCTTGGGATCTGAGGTGCAGCAGCTCCCTCAGGATGAAAGCTGAGCTCCGTTTCCAGTCTGGGGTGAGCAGGGCCTGGGATTTAAGGAGGCTGATGGATAAAATCCTGTGGAGACTGGGGCAAGGGAATATTTGTAATTGCATGGAAATTCGTGGTTGTGGAATTATCGCAGAGAGAATCCCAGGATTATTAAGGCTGGGAAAGATCTCCAGGATCCAGGATGTGCCCAATCTTCACCAGAGCCCTGAGGGGGATTCCACGTCCAGGAATTCCTTGGACGCCTCCAGGGATGGGCACTCCAAACCCTCCTGGACAATTCCAAGGCCTGACCACCCTTTCCATGGAGAAATTCCAACCTGAACCTCCCTGAGATGTGCTGGAACTGGGAGTTGATTGCTTCCCCAAAATCCTGAGGAGTTTGGGATTAAAGCCCAGGAAAATCCTCCTCTGGAGTTCCCAAATTCCTCTGGAGAGTTTTGGCAGGGCTGAGGGAGGGGCTGGAGGGGCTGGAGCAGGAATGGAGCTGGGAAAAGCGGCTCTGGCATCCAGAAAATTCTGGAATCCCCGAGGTTGGGAAAGATCTCTAGGATCACCCTGGGCCCGACCCCACCAGAGCCCTGAGGGGGATTCCACGTCCAGGAATTCCTGGGACACCTCCAGGGATGGGCACTCCAAACCCTCCTGGGCAATTCCAAGACCTGACCAAAATTTCCATGGAGAAATGATCCCAAATATCCAATTTAACCCTTCCCTGGCCCAGCCTGAGGCCGTTCCCTCTCTTCCTGTCCGTATTCCCGCAGCAGATCCCAATTCCCTCCAGTTGTCCTCTCCTTTCAGGGAATTGTGCAGAGCCAGGAGATCCTCCTGGAATCCCTTTCCCAGCTCCCTCTGCTGGGAATTTCTCCCAGATGAGTCCTGGAGCTTCTCCAGGATTCTCCACTCTCAGGGTAGAGTTTGAGTTCCTGAAATCCAGGGAAAATCACCCCAGAGTGAGACTGGAAACGGAGCTCAGCTTTCATCCCGAGGGAGCTGCCGGACCTCAAATCCCAAGATGGAAAAAGGTTTGGAATCAGTCCGTGGCTTAATTTTAATGAAAATTAAATTTTTGATTTCAATTTAAATTTTTTAATTTTAAACTGTTTTCATTTTTCCTGGACATTTTTGCATCTCCTCAGTCCAATCCTTCCTATGTTTTTTTTTCCAATGGAATCATCAGTGCCCAGTGGCAGCTCCCAATGGATTTGGGATGGAGATTCTCTCCTCCTATCTCAAGACTCTTTTTTCCCTCTCCTACAGGCAACCAAAATTCCCTTCACATTCCCAATCTGAGCAGCCAGGAGCTGTCTTTACATTTCAAAAGGAATTTTTTTATTTTTTAATTTCAATTTCATTTCAATTTTCAAATTCATTTCAACTTTCAATTTCATTTTGATTTTCCATTTCATTTTTTAAAGAGTAATCACAACAAACAGCTCTAAAAGATGGGAAAAAAAATCATCCTTAAAATAATCCACATGGAAATCTTCCTGGCCGTGTCGGCACCAGGATTTTTCTGGATGTGCATATCCCTGTTTATGCAGGCCCTTCAGGACTGCAATTCCCAATCCCTTTCCCATTTTTCCATGGGGGCGAACCCCCCAAGTGCAGCTGGATGAAACCCTGGAATAGGTGGGGTGGGATGTTGAGCCTGGAATTCCAGCTGGATGAGGAGACCCAACCAGGATGTTGGAGCGGGTGGAAGGAACACCCCACGGAAAGCGGGAATTCTCCTCTCTCCCAAACCATCCCAGCTCCAGGGATGGAGAAAAAGCTCCCAAAACTCTCCGGCCTTTTTAAGGAGAGGCCGCTGCTTTATTTACAGCTCTTGGAAAGGCCAGGAGAGCTCCGGCTCCAAGCCAAAATCCAAGTGGGAATAACATCTCCAAAGAGCAGCTTGAACTTGGAGGAGCCTCTTCTCTCCCGTCTTTCTCCTTTCCCGGAGCTGAGCGCAGCCGGAATCCGTCGGAATCCGTCTGGCACGGCTCCTTATCTCTGCCATCGGCATCCCGGACTTTTCTTGCTGACAGAAGAGGAATATTGTCCCGGGAGGCTGTGGGAACGCAGCATTCCCACCCTGCCCCAGGCGCAAATAAATCACGGCTCGAGCGTTATCTGGATCTGCAAGGGAACGGGGCAGATCCATAAAAATTTCCTGGATGGAGAGGGTCAGGGCCCTGGGCTGCAAATCTCAGCCGGCACAGGGAACAGGGAGATTGATTCCAAGAAATTCCTGATGCTGAATAAATATTAGGATTATTGGCATTAATTGATGGAGAATTAATTGCAATAATTAATTAATTATTGTGGATCTGCTGTGATTTCAGCACTGCAAACACAGATTTTTATTCCCTTCCCACCCTAACCATGGCATTAAATTAACTCATTAACCATCATTAATTAGCTCATTATCAGACCCACAGAAACAGAATTAAAACATCATTCCAAGGTGCTGAACGCCGTTTGCACAAAGGGAGACCCGACAATTCTGCTGCTGAAAATCCCCAGCCTTTCAAGGGCTGCCAATCCCAGAAGTCAAGAAGAGGGAATAAATTCCTGGCTCCGGGAACGCGTGCGAGGCCATTGTTCCCCGGGCTGTCACTCAGCGGCCTGTGGTTCCCGACAATGGAGTTGTTTTCCAAAGTTTTCCCAAAGTTTACTCTGCGGAGTCATCGCAGCCTCGTGAAATCCGACTCCCGCTGTTGCTGTGGTCGGGAAGGGAACCAGGGAGAATTCTCCTTGTTTTCCTCACGGCTGCAGCTTCGGGATTCACCCTGGGTGAGCGTTTGGGGAGGCAGCTTTAATAATCCCAGATCCCATTTTTTTTTTGTGGGAGGAATCACCTGATGGCTCATTCCAATATCCATTATCCATCCATGGAATTCAGGGATGTTCCTTGAATATTTTAGGAAAATTATTTAAACCTCCTCACCTGAAGGCTCATTCCAATATCCGTTATTGATCCACGGAATTCAGGGATGTTGGATATTGTTCCTTGAATATTTTTTTAAAAAGTTATTTAAACTTCTTCACCTGAAGGCTCGTTCCAATATCCGTTATTGATCCACGAAATCCAGGGATCTTTGTTGGATATTGTTCCTTGAATATTTAAAAAAAAAATTAAACTTCTTCACCTGAAGGTTCATTCCAAAATCCATTATTGATGCACGGAATTTAGGGATGTTGGGTGTTGTTCCTTGAATATTTTTTTTAAAAATATTTAAACTTCTTCACCTGAAAGATCATTCCAATATCCGTTATCAATCCACAGAATTCAGGGATGTTTGTTGGGTATTGTTCCTTGAATATTTAAAAAAAATAATTATTTAAATTTCTTCACCTGAAAGCTCGTTCCAATAACCGTTATCAATCCACGGAATTCAGGGATGTTGGGTATTGTTCCTTGAATATTTTAAGAAAATTATTTAAATTTCTTCACCTGAAGGCTCATTCCAATATCTGTTATCAATCCACGGAATCCAGAGATGTTGGATATTGTTCCTTGAATATTTTTTTAAAAATTATTTAAATTTCTTCACCTGAACGCCCATTCCAATATCCGTTATCAATCCACAGAATTCAGGGATGTTTGTTGGGTATTTGAGAACTTAAAAAAAAATTATTTAAACTTTTTGTGCCCCACTTTTCCATCAGAGGGGGTTTAGTTCCAGAGCATCCCACCACTGAAACCTAAAGGAGAGCTTGGACTGGGAATGGAACGGAATTTGGGATCATCACAGCTCGTAATTCCTGGCACAGGATCCCAGAATGGTTTGGGGTGAGAAGGGACCTTAAGGATTATCCCAATCCCATTCCATGGGCAGGGACACCTTCCTCTATCCCAGGGTGATCCAAGCCCTGTCCAGCCTGGCCTTGGACATTCCAGGGATCCAGGGGCAGCCACAGCTGCTCTGGGAATTCCAGCCCAGCCAGGAATTCCCAATTCCCAATCTCCCATCCATCCCTGGCAGTGGGAAGCCATTCCCTGTGTCCTGTCCCTCCATCCCCAAGCGCTTTCCTGGCTTGGATACCAAGTCTGGATATGAAAAATTGGGAAAATCTTCCCAGAAAAGCCCCGGCAGCTCCCCAGGCTTTGGTTCACCTTTTGTCTCACAGGTATTTCCATGAATGTGTATTCCCAGAAGGACACTTCAAAGGATGGAATTGCAAAGGAATCCTGGAATGGCTTGGGTTGGAAAAGATCTTAAATCCCATCCCGTGCCACCCCTGCCATGGCAGGGACACCTCCCACTGTCCCAGGGTGATCCAACCTGGCCTTGGGCACTGCCAGGGATCCAGGGGCAGCCACAAATCTCTGGGAATTCCAGCCCAGCCAGGAATTCCCAATTCCCAATTCCCAATCTCCCATCTCACCAGTGGGAAGCCATTCCCTGTGTCCTGTCCCTCCATCCCTTGTCCCCAGTCCCTCTCCAGCTCTCCTGGAGCCCCTTCAGGCCCTGCCAGGGGCTCTGAGCTCTCCCTGGAGCTTCTCCTCTCTCCAGGGGAACATTCCCAGCTCTCCCAGCCCTGGAGCAGCTCCGGGGCCTCCTCTGGATTCACTTCTAGCAGTTCCATGTCTCTCCTGTGCTGGGAGCCCCAGAGGAGGATGATTTCCCCCATAATTATTAATTTTTTTTTGACTGACCCTGACTTATGGGAACCAAAGTTTTTAGTGACCCCACAACAGTTTTTCCCAAACTTTCCATGGGATGGAGTGGGAATATTCTCAGCCTAGGCTGGAATTCTCTGACGGAAGCACAGTCAGGTTGGATGAACATTTGGAGCCAGCAGCTGATTTTGGAGGAACCCACGGAGAGCTGGGAGCCTCTGGATGAGCCCCACCCACATTTTATATCCTTTGGGATTGTCCCACCCAAATTCCAAACCCTCCCGAACCTCCCCTGCCGTGAAGCTTCATCCAGCGGAGGAAATCCAACATTTCACAGGATCACAGCAGCGATTCTGGAATTGGAGAATTCTGGAATCCAGGCTGTGAATCCGTTTGTGGGAGCCGTGGAAATGCAGGGAATTTTTGGGGATCTTTTTCTGGGAAAAAAAAATCTGGGAATTTTTTTTTTTTTTCCCTGTGCTTGGTTGTGATGAACGGAAGAAAGGAAGATTTTCCTGAACTCTGCTCCCAGACCAAACATCTCGGGAATAATTCCATTTTCCAAAGGGAAATAATGAGGTTTTGGGAGGTTTTGAGGGATGGGAACGAGGAGGTTTTGTTGTCCCAGCAGGGAGCAGTGACAGAAATTCCAGGAAAAGCTGGCACTGCATTCCAACACCTGAATATTCACGGAAAGGTGACACAAGGTCTCTGAAAACACCTTTGGCTCTCCCCTCACCTCATTAAGCCCTTGGCATTCCCTGGATTCGTGACAAAATCCCGGAATAGCGGGGACAGTTGGGGGTGGCTGGGTAAGAACGTGGCGACCTCGTTGACCTGAGGCTTCATCCTCAGCCTCGGGAATGATTGGGAAATCTCCACGGATTCCTCTCGGCCAAAGTCCGGGGGAGTGGAGCAGAATGAGGCAGGAAAGGTTTTGGTATCCTGGAGGATGAGAATTCCGGAATTTCTGTGCTGACCCCCAAGCAAACCCTGCACTGACCTGAGGCCGTGGAAAAGGCTCCCAAAATTGAGTGACAGTGCTGGGACTGTGGGTGTGCAGGTTGGATAGAAGTGTGTGATATCACAGGGTGCAAAACTGAGAGTTTAAGGGTTTAGAATACAGCGATAGATATAAAGCAAGATGGAGGATTTAGGGCGGGGGCTGAGTCCTTCTTTTTCACCTTCTCCTTCACGGGTCTGGGTGGGATTTTGGAATTGGGCAGAAAAATCCGCATTGCGGGCCAGGGGTGGTTGGATATTGGGTTAAATAATTACACAATTATTTAATTATTTTAAATGAAATAATTTTATAATATGATTTAGGTGCAAATTAAAATAATAGTTAAAGATAATTTAAGTAAAGATAATTTAGGTGTCATTTCTTAATTGGACAGTTTGTGCTTTAAAAAAATAGGAAAGAGATAAAGACAGAGCCATTTTTAACTTTGTTATTCAGAACTCACAACTTGTGAGACTGTAACAGAAATAAGAATTAATAAACACCTGAATCTGAACAAGAAAAACCATCCTGAGCATTTAATTCCAACTCTGGCAGAAAAGAAGATAAAAGTGACAGAAATGTCTGGCCAGTGTCACTCTCTCGGTTTAGTGTCCCCTCTCAGGTGTCACCCTGGGGCTCCTGGGATAAGGAATGCCAGGATTCCCTTTTCACCCCTCTCCAGCTGCACCAGAGGAATTTGGGATTAAAGAAGCCCTTGAAAGGCACAGAAAGGAGAAATTTTGGGATTTCAGGGTCGTCCTGCTCTGAGGAAGCCAGAACTGTGATCGCAGAGGAAATACAGAGCTGTAGGGAGAGGAGACTCAGGGAATCCTGGAATTGTCTGGAAACGACCTTAAGGATCATTCAGAGGGATTTTCCTCCAGTCTGAGCTGGAGTTGTCCAAGGGCAGGCTGGATGGGGCTTGGAGCACCCTGGGATGGTGGGAAGCGTCCCAGCCCATCCAGGAAAGGGATGATCCCAAAAGTCATTTCCATCCCGGAATTCTGGGATCCTCCCTGCCCTGCAGATGTGGATTTGATGGAGCAGCACCGTCCCCGCTTCCTTCCCAAAATGCAAAACCCCAAACAATCAGAAAGCCTGGAATTCTGTGGTTTTACTTTTTCTCCCATCCCGAGCCATTCCATAATCCCTGGAATTATCTTGGGAACCACCCAGGACAAGGATTTGGTGTGGCAGGAATTTTCTTCTCCATGAAAAACGTCGTTAATGATTCCTTAGGGACAGGAAAACGCTCCCTGAAAATTCCACTGCGAACTCCAGCCCCGAGTCCTGGGGTTTAACATTGACAGAGGTCGATGTTTTCCAACCCCACAGGACCAGAGCTTGGAATAAATGGAAAACCAGAAGGATTTTGGAGTGGGAATCCAGCCCGGAATAAATGATGAGGGGTTTTTTGCTGGTTCCATCCTTCGGGATGGTTGAACATTCCCTTTGTCCCACGCTTTTTCTGCTCGGGGCAGGAATTTTTAATCAGGCCTAGCTGGCACGGAGTTAATGTGTAAAGCAGGGAAAATGAACTTCCAGAGGCTGGAAAATGAAATTCCAGAGGCTGGGATCCAGCAGGGAGAGGGTTCCCAGCCCAGCTTTTCTGATCTCAGTCACAGCGTCAGGATTTGATAAAACATGAATGAATTTTGAAAAAATCAGGAATAAATTGTGCCCCCAACATTCCTTGGTTGTTCTGTGCCTGGAATTGGAACTCAGAGTTTGGGAGAAGGGATTTTTTCCATCCTGTGGTCTCCTCTGCCTGATCCAGGCAGGGAAAATGCAGAGATTCCTAAAAAAAAAAATCAGGATGTGAAAGGAGTTGGTGATCCTAGTGGATCCCAGAATCATGGAATGATTGGATTGGTTTGGATGGGATCTTAAGGATGATCCAGTGTCACCCCCTGGCTGGGCAGGGACACCTCCCACCACCCCAGGGTGCTCCAAGCGCGGTCCAGCCTGGCCTTGGACACTTCCAGGGATCTGGGAATCTGGGAATTCCATCCCAGTCCCTCCCAGGGAGGAATTCCTTCCCAATATCCCATCCAAACTTCCTTTCTGTCGGTCTGAGCCCATCCCTCTGTCCTGTCCCTCCAGTTCCTGAGGAAAATTCCCTCTCCAGCTTCCCTGGAGATCCTTTGAGCACTGGAGGATCCTTCTCCTCTCCAGGATGAGCATTCCCAGCTCTCCCAGCCTGGCTCCATAGAGAAGATGCTCCAGTGCCTTCATCAACTCCGTGGTCTCCTCTTGGATTTGCTCCAACATTCCCAGGTTCTTCTTAAACTGGGATCCTTTAGTGGGAGGCAGCGAGGGAACAGCTGGAATGGGGCCATGTCCAAATATTCCCGTGATGCCTTGGGAGGGCTGAGATGGAGCAAAGACTGGGCAGAGCTGGAGAGTAAAATAGAATTTTAAAAAAATTATAAATATAAAAATAAATAAATAAATTTATTGAAAGGCCTTGAAGGATCCACCTTGGGCAGGACAAGAGCCTGGCCAGGGCTACACCCAAGGTGGACCCAAAATGGTCACAAAGTGGACACAAAATGGGCCCAAAATGGACCCAAAATGGGCACAAATTGGACCCAAAATGGACACAAAATGCACACAAAATGGACCCAAAATGGACAAAAAATGGACACAAAATGGACCCAAAATGGGCACAAAATGGGCACAAAATGGACCCAAAATGGACACAAAATGGACACAAAATGGACACAAAAGGGTCACAAAATGGGCACAAAATGGACACAAAATGGGCACAAAATGGACACAAAATGGACACAAAATGGTCACAAAATGGACACAAAATGGTCACAAAATGGGCACAAAATGGACACAAAATGGACACAAAATGGTCACAAAATGGGCACAAAATGGTCACAAAATGGGCACAAAATGGTCACAAAATGGACACAAAATGGTCACAAAATGGACACAAAATGGACACAAAGTTGACACAAAATGGACACAAAATGGACGAACGGTCACCAGGTCTCACACTTGGATCAGTTTGGGTCCATTTGCACATTGGGGTTTCATTGTCCAATCCCAGCTCCAGCTGATGCAGTCCCACCCTTCTTGTTCTCTCCCTGCAGCCCCCGTTGTTTGTGCTTTGGGGCCTGAAAACTTGTGCCAGTTGTCCTTGGTGTGCAGCAGGAGAAGGATTTGTTTTGTGTCCGTGCTGTGTGCAGAGCCTGAAATACAGGAAAATAAAATTTAAAGCATCATCTATTGGATTTAAGTTTATCTCTGCCTAAAATCCCATTGGGAAGCACTGCCAGGATCACCTGAATTCTGCAGCTCCTGGTGGGATTTTGTTGTGCTAAAGTCGAGTGCTGTGAGCCAGGTTTAGTTAGTCTGAGCTTAGTTATGCCCTGCTCCAGAAATATTTCAATCCATTGTACCACAAACATCCCAGAATTCCAATCTGGGCCTTGATCAGCTCCATGGATCCAAATAGATAAATTTAAAATCAAAGCTGGGACTAAGGGTAAAGCTCACAGGATTCCCAGGTGCAAATTTGGGACACTGGGACATTTTTTGGGATCGCTTTGGGCTGGAACAAGGAATTTCAAGCTGGATTTAGTGAGGGAAAAGCAGGATAAAATGTGGATAATGGGGGGATAAGAGGAAATTCCAAGTGTCTCCTTTTCCTGTCAGGAATCCTCTCCAGCCTGGATCCAGCTGCTGGATGTATGGAAAGGGTCAGAAAAATCTGGGAACAATTGAGATACCTGGGAATAAATTTCCAACCTCACCATTTTCCCCTCGGGACACAAAAAATTCCCTGAAGGTTTTTCTCCTTCCCCACTTAATCTTCGATGACAAAATGAGTCATTAAAGGAAAAATCTATTAAAAATTGGAATTTTTCTTGGAGGAGGGAGGAGAAACCAGGATTGGGTTTGGGTTTTCCACACTGGGTGAGACTCCTCTGAAGCAGCAGTGACTGGAGGGAAAATCCCACGGGATGGGATTTTTCTGGATGTTTCTATGGGATCTGATCCTATGTCACATCGTGCACGGATGAACTCCCTGACCTGGATTTGGGAATGGGACAGGCACAGCCACTGGCAAGTGGGAGATGGAAACTCAGGGAAAATCCTAAATTTCCAATCTTTTTCCTGCCTGGTCGGATCCTCTCCAGATTGTGGAGCAGGAGTCAAGCCAGGGGGAAGAGGATGAGGAGCTGGAACTCCATTCCTGGTAAAATCCTCCCAAATTCCATGTTTGGGAATCTGCGCCATCCAGGCGCTTCCAAAGGATTTCCCACCAGCAGGAGGAGGGACAGGATCAGAGCCTGACTGGAGGCCGAGACAAGCGGGAATAGCAGGAGGATTTTAGGGAATAATCAGAACATTTTGGGATCAGATGAGAATCCTGTGACTGGGAGGGAGGGGTGTCCAGCGGAAACGGAGAGGGAAAATTCCGAAGGAGGCTGGAGTGAAATCCGGAGTCACACAAGGTGGCAGTGCAGATTGTCAGCAGGGGCTCGGGGACACTGGGAAGAGGCTAAAAATATTCCATGGGATCAGATGCAGCCGGAGCATCCAGGCATTGGCTGCTGGTGTCATTCCAGACAGGAATTCTGCTTGGGCGACTCCGGGTTAATCCCGAATTGTTCCCATGGATTAATGAACACCATTTCCTGATCCAATTGGGAATTTATCTGACTTTTCTATTGTCACTCTTTGGATGAGGCTGAGGGGACCTCAAGGAAGGCAGAGAAATTCCAAAATCTTGGATCCACTGCTTGGATCTGACAGCCAGGGGTGCAGGGAATGAGCTCTGTGCAGGGGAGGAACATCCAGGAAATTCCTAGGAAATCCGGATGCCATGGAATGCCAGGATCCCACAACAGATTGGGTTGGAAGGGATCACCTCATTCCAGCTTCCTGGATATTCCAATTGCCTTAGGTTGTGAGGAATGTTCATCCTGGAGAAAAGGAATTCCAGGGGAACCTTCTGGGACAGGAGGGGGCAGCCGGAGGGAATTGGGATCTGCTCCCAAGGAACGGGGACAGGAGGAGAGGGAACAGCCTCAGGTTGTTCTAGGAAAGGGTTAAATTGGATATTTGGGATCATTTCTCCATGGAAAGGGTGGTCAGGCCTTGGAATTTCCCAGGAGGGTTTAGAGTGCCTATCCCTGGAGGTGTCCAAGGAATTCCTGGATGTGGAATCCCTCTCAGGGCTCTGCTGGGATCAGGCACAGCTCGGACTTGGTGATCCCGGAGAAAAAGAAAAATAGGGAAAAAACTGGAATTTAAAAATAGAGAAAAACCTGGTAAATTAACTGGAATTACTGAGGGGAATGGGGATGAGGGCAAAGGATTCGGGATCCAACCTCGGGGATTCCAGGATTCTCTGGATGTGATTCCAGGATTCTCTGGATGCCAGAGCCGCTTTTCCCAGCTCCATTCCCACTCCAGCCCCTCCCTCAGCCCTGCCAAAACTCTCCAGGGGAATTTGGGAACTCCAGAGGACGATTTAATCCCAAACTCCTCAGGATTTTTGGGAAGTAATTAACTCCCTGATGCCATCATGGTGTCACCCCATGGGAATGGGACGCAGGAAACCCGGGAAAAGTTTTTCCCCTTGGAATTAACAGCAGGACCTTCAGTGCTTCACACACAGCATCAGAAATACAGGAAAAACATCAAAGTGGGAATAAAAAATAGGAAAGAAAATCCAGAAAAACAACCTTTATTTCTTCTCAGCTTGTTATTTCTTCTCAGCTCTGTCCCAGCTTTGGAATTCAACCCCCAGGAATTATTTCAGGGCTGTTTTCCTCACATTCCCATTCCTGGCTCCGGATAAATCCCTGATTTGTTAAAAGCTGGATGAACAAATCGGAGCAGCAGCAGCAGCAGCAGCAACACAAGTCGAGAGTTTTTTCGGGGAGGAGCCTGGGAAAAGCTCCAGCAGCCTCGAGAGGTTCCAAAGTTTTCTGCTCCACTTCTGGAAGTGGAACTTCGCTTTTGGTCGCTCGCTCTGGATTTCGCTGCCAGAAAACCACAAGGAGAATAATAAAGAAGGAAAACAACTCGTCGGGCTCGGGTTTCTGGGTGGTGACGAGGCCAATTTGCGTAAAACGTTTTGATCCCGCGTCGTTCCTTGGGCGCGGGCCACGGTTTGTGCTCGCAGAGAGCTCCGAGAAGCTCCAGAAGCGTCACCCCGAGGGCCGAGGTGGAGACAGCCCAGCACACAAAGGAAAAGGGGATTTATAAGGAGAGTTGCCTGCTGGAAAAGAAGGAAAGAGCGTTTCAGGGAGTTCTGAGGCGTTGCCAGCAAAAAGGGAGGTGGACAGAAGGAAAACCAGGCTTAGGCAGCTTTTTCTGGCTGATACTGGGCTACAAAGGGGAAAAAAATGGGAATAATTGGAATGAAATCAGGATTAATGTTTTTTTAATCAGGGAATCAGCTCCGAGTGCTAAAATAGGATCGGGTTTTGTGGGGGAAGTGTCTGCTTCCAGTGGGATGAAACACTGGGGAAATGGAGGGATGGACGGATGATGGATGATGGATGATGGATGGATGATGGATGGATGAGGGATGATGGATGGATGATGGATGGATGATGGATGGATGGATGATGGATGGATGATGGATGGATGGATGATGGATGATGGATGATTGATGGATGGATGGATGATGGATGGATGGATGATGAATGGATGGATGGATGATGGATGGATGGATGGATGATGGATGATGGATGGATGGATGATGGATGGAAGATGGATGGATGGATGATGGATGGATGGATGATGAATGGATGGATGGATGATGGATGGATGATGGATGGATCATGGATGATGGATGGATGGATGGATGGGTGGATGGATGGATGGATGATGGATGATGGATGATGGATGGATGGATGATGGATGGATGGATGGATGATGGATGGATGATGGATGGATGGATGGATGATGGATGGATGATGGAAGATGGAAGATGGAAGGATGATGGATGGATGATGGATGATGGATGATGGATGGATGGATGGATGATGGATGGATGATGGATGGATGGATGGATGATGGATGGATGATGGATGGATGGATGGATGATGGATGGATGATGGATGGATGGATGGATGGATGGATGGATGGATGGATGGATGATGGATGGATGGATGATGGATGGATGGATGGATGATGGATGGATGATGGATGATGGATGGATGGATGATGGATGGATGGATGGATGGATGATGGATGGATGGATGATGAATGGATGGATGGATGATGGATGGATGATGGATGGGATGGATGGATGGATGATGGATGGATGGATGATGGATGATGGATGATGGATGGATGATAGATGGATGGATGATGGATGGATGGATGGATGGATGATGGATGATGGATGGATGATGGATGATGGATGGATGATGGATGGATCATGGATGATGGATGATGGATGGATGGGTGGATGGATGGATGGATGATGGATGATGGATGATGGATGGATGGATGATGGATGGATGGATGATGGATGATGGATGGATGATGGATGGATGGATGATGGATGGATGGATGGATGGATGATGGATGATGGATGGATGATGGATGGATGGATGATGGATGGATGGATGGATGGATCATGGATGATGGATGGATGGATGGATGGGTGGATGGATGGATGGATGATGGATGATGGATGATGGATGGATGGATGATGGATGGATGGATGATGGATGGATGGATGGATGATGGATGGATGGATGATGGATGATGGATGGATGATGGATGGATGGATGATGGATGGATGGATAGATGATGGATGATGGATGTATGATGGATGGATGGATGATGGATGGATGGATGGATGATGGATGGATGGATGATGGATGATGGATGGATGGATGGATGGATGGATGATGGATGGATGGATGATGGATGATGGATGGATGGATGATGGATGGATGATGGATGGATGATGGATGGATGGATGATGGATGATGGATGATTGATGGATGGATGATGGATGATGGATGATGGATGGAAGATGGATGGATGGATGATGGATGGATGGATGATGAATGGATGGATGGATGATGGATGGATGATGGATGGATCATGGATGATGAATGGATGGATGGATGGGTGGATGGATGGATGGATGATGGATGATGGATGATGGATGGATGGATGATGGATGGATGATGGATGGATGGATGGATGATGGATGGATGATGGATGGATGATGGAAGATGGAAGATGGAAGGATGATGGATGGATGATGGATGATGGATGATGGATGGATGGATGGATGATGGATGGATGATGGATGATGGATGGATGATGGATGGATGATGGATGATGGATGGATGGATGGATGATGGATGGATGGATGGATGATGGATGGATGATGGATGGATGATGGATGGATGGCTGATGGATGGATGATGGATGGATGGATGATGGATGGATGATGGATGGATGATGGATGATGGATGGATGATGGATGAAGGATGGAGCAGGAATGGTTTCTCTAAACCAGGAGTTTTGTACCTGGATTTGGATCAGGAGTTTTCTATTTGCATTTGGATAGGGACGCTTCTATTTGGAGCTCAGGCCAGGTCAGGTAAAACCCCTTTCACGCAATGGATTTTTTGACATTCCCAGGCTGGGAATAACCCCGAAGCCAGGAGAGAATTTATCCAACCTGGAATGCGGAGGGAAGGCCCTGGCTGGCTCTGGAGAGCAGATCCTGCTCCTTCCCACTGCTTTTTCTGGAATGCCTGGGAAGAGCCCTGGTTTCGGCCAAAATAATGTGTGAGCCTCAACTTCCCTGAGATTGGGAAAAAGGCAGGAAAATCCATCATAATCATCCTTGGAAAAAAATAATCTTGAGTAGATATGTGCATTCGGAGCGATAAAAAAATATGAATATAACTAATAAAAAAAATTGGGGATGTAGCAGGAGGAACGAATAAAAATAGAAATATAAATAAAAAATATAAATTATATTACAGGAAATATAAAAAATATATTATAATAAAACTATGTCATATAAAGATAATATTAAATAATAATAACAATAATAAATACAAAATAGAAATTATATTATAAAATACTATAAATTATAAAAATGGTAAAGCATGTAAATATACATATATATGTACATATACATATATACATATACATATACATATGAATATACATATGAATATACATATAAATATAAATCCTAAAAATAAAAGAGAAATAAAAATCATAGAAATAAAAAATAAAAATTAATAAAAATTTAAAAATAAATAAAAATAATAAAAAATAAAAATAAAAATAAAAATAAAAATAAAAATAAAAATAAAAATAAAAATAAAAATAAAAAAATAATGCAAAGGGGGTTTTTTTTGCTGTCACTCCAAAGAATGTCCCTGCTTTATTTATGGCTTTCCAGCTGCCGGGACAAAGAGCAGAGGATTTATCTGCTCTAAATTTAGCCCCCTCAAATTCTGGCCAGCCGGAATCCCAGCAATTCCAGGGATTAGCCTGGATAAATTGTGTTTGATATGTGCTTGAGATAAGCAAAATATTCCCAGAGATAATTCCTAATCATAATGGAGGATCTGGCGGCTCAGACCTGAATCCAGAGGAGCAAAGGGAGGGAATAAATCCCTGTGGCAGAAAGTTCCTCAGCCCTGGGTTCCCATCCGAGGGTCTGGGAACGGAATTTATTCCGTGCCTGGGTTCATTTCCCACTGACATTCCCAGACAGGCAACCAAAAAATGCGCAAAATTTTGGTTTTTCACCCCAAACTGAAGGAGCCAACAGAGAAAATTTCCTGCTCTTCCCACAGAGGACAGGAAAAGAAATCCTTGGATTAAAATCCAGAGCCTGAGGAATTGAAGTTGTGTAAAAGCCTTTGGAAAAGGGGCTGGAAAATGGAGCAGGACAGGAAAGAAATCCTTGGATCAAAATCCAGAGCCTGAGGAGCCAAAGCTGTGCAAAAGCCTTTGGAAAAGGGGCTGGAAAATCCAGTTCCAACTGGGAATGGTGTCTGGTTAAACTGGGATGTGGCCGCTGGGGATGGCAGGGGATTGACAGGGATTCCCAAGGGGAAAATTGTGTCCCATCCACATTGGGATAATCCCTGGAATCAGCACGAGCAGGGGGATAAAAGGATTGGGAAAAACCCCTGGAGAAGGGCTGGGAGTGCCGATGGGTGAGGGATGGACACGCCCTGGAGGTGTCCTGGGTTGATCCCAAAATTTGGGAAGCAGGAAAAGGGGGAATTCTGCCCCTCTGCCCCTCCTCAGGTGATTCCCCACCTGAAGTGCAGCCCCAGCCCCACATCCCAAAATCCGCAGGACCTGGAGCTGGTGGAGAGATCCAGAGGAGGCCCCGGAGCTGCTCCAGGGCTGGGAGAGCTGGGAATGTCCGCCGGAGAGAGGAGAAGCTCCAGGGAGAGCTCAGAGCCCCTGGCAGGGCCTGAAGGGGCTCCAGGAGAGCTGGAGAGGGACTGGGGACAAGGGATGGAGGGAAGATGGTGGAAATTCAGGGAAGGGAAGATGAGGGGAAATTCAGGGAAGAGCAGATAGGGAGATTTAGGGAAGATGGGAAAATTTAGGAAAGGGAAGATGGGGGAATTCAGGGATGAGAAGATACAAGGGATTCAGAGTTGGGAAGATGAGGGAAATTCAAGGATGGGAAGATGGGATGGATCCAGGGAAAATGGGGAGATCCAGGGAAGGGAAGATCAGAGGAATTCAGGGTTGGGAAGATGGGGGGAATTCAGGGAAGGGAAAATTGGTGGGATTTCAGGGAAGGGAAGATAGGAAGAATTCAGGGATGGGAAGATGAGGGGATCCAGAGAAGGGAAGACCCCCTCATCTTCCCATCCCTGGATCCCCCCATCTTCCCATCCCTGAATGGAAGGGAAGGGAATTCAGGGAAGGGAAGATATGGGGATCCAGGGATGGGGAGATGGGGAGGAATTCAGGAATGGGAAGATGGCAGGAATTCAGGGATGGGGAGGAATTCAGGGATGGGAAGTTATGAGGATCCAGGGAAAGGAAGATGGCAGGAATTCAGGGAAGGGAAGATGATGGGAATTCAGGGATGGGGAGATGGGGAGGAATTCAGGAATGGGAAGATGGCAGGAATTCAGGGATGGGACCGGAAGATGTGGGAATTCAGGGAAGGGAAGATGGGAGAAATTCAGGGATGGGAAATTGACGAGAATTCAGGGAAAGGAACATTGGGGGAATTCAGGGAAGGGAAGACTGGGGGAAATCAGGGATGGGAAGATGGAGAAATTCAGGGAAGAGCAGGGGCTGATCCCTCTGTTCCACACTTCCATTCCCATCCCAATCACTTTATTCCCGGTTTGTTGACTATCAGGAGCCAATCCCAGGGAATATCCATCGGCCTCTCCCCTCGAGGCAGGCTCAGCTCTGCTCCTTGGGAGCTGGGCCTGGAAGAAGGAGCCGCCAGTCCTGAGGGGAGGATTTGTCAGCAGCGCCCCGGGATGTGATCCCTTGTAAACAGCTCGTTAAGGACTTTACATCTCCCAGGTTTTTTCCCCTCTGGCTTTTCCCTCCCACACGCCCAGCCCGGGTCATTCCCTCCACCCCCAGTTCTGTAAGAGGATCCCGAGGCCATTCCCGGGATATTTTTAAGCCTCCACAGCTGCCGGCCCCTTTTAAAGTTGTGTTTTAAGGCTGGTTCATCCTTGGCCTTCATAACTTTGCATAACCTGGAATTCTCTGGGATACGAGGGAGACATGGAGCTGATCCAAAGGCTGGAGCCAGGCTGGGAGAGCTGGGAATGTTCCCCCGGAGAGAGGAGAAGCTCCAGGGAGAGCTCAGAGCCCCTGGCAGGGCCTGAAGGGGCTCCAGGAGAGCTGGAGAGGGACTGGGGACAAGGAATGGAGGGACAGGACACAGGGAATGGCTTCCACTGGTGAGATGGGAGATTGGGAATTCCTGGCTGGGCTGGGATTCCCAGAGATTTGTGGCTGCCCCTGGATCCCTGGCAGTGCCCAAGGCCGGGTTGGATTTTGAGGCTTGGAGCAGCCTGGTATAGTTGGAGGTGTCCCTGCCCATGGAATGGGATAGAATTGGATGATCCTTAAGAACTTTTCCAACCCAAACCATCCTGGAATTCTCTGAGTCCGTTCTTCACATGCATCTTCCCCCCAGGAAAGCCAGTGAGGATCACTGCAGGGATCCTTGAATCCTTTAATCTTTGTCCTGTCCCCAAGGACAGCAGGGATAACCGTGGATACCCTCCACTCATCTCCAGAATCCTCACCCCCACAATCCTCACTGTTATTCCCAGGAATAGGAACAGGACATGGAGTGGCTTCCCACTGCCAGAGGGCAGGGATAAATGGGAGATCAGGAATTGGGAATTCCTGGCTGGGCTGGAATTCCCAGAGCAGCTGTGGCTGCCCCTGGATCCCTGGCAGTGCCCAAGGCCAGGCTGGATCACCCTGGGACAGTGGGAGGTGTCCCTGCCATGGCAGGGGTGGCACGGGATGGGATTTAAGATGTTTTCCAACCCAAAGCATTCCAGGATTCCTTTGCAATTCCATCCTTTGACACATTCCCAAACCAGGAATGGGAAGCTCTGACATTCCAGAGCTCCATGGAAATACCTGTGAGACAAAAGGTGAACCAAAGCCTGGGGAGCTGCCGGGGCTTTTCTGGGAAGATTTTCCCAATTTTTCATATCCAGACTTTGTATCCAGGCCAGGAAAGCGCCTGGGGATGGAGGGACAGGACACAGGGAATGGCTTCCACTGCCAGGGATGCATGGGAGATTGGGAATTGGGAATTCCTGGCTGGGCTGGAATTCCCAGAGATTTGTGGCTGCTCCTGCATCCCTGGAATGTCCAAGGCCCGGTTGGACACTTGGATCACCCTGGGATAATGGAAGGTGTCCCTGCCCATGGAATGGGATTGGGATAATCTTTAAGGGATTATCGGACCCCAAACCATTCTGGGATCCTATGCCAGGAATTATGAGCTGTGATGATCCCAAATTCTGTTCCATTCCCAATCCAAGCTCTCCTTTACGTTCCAGTGGTGGGATGCTCCGGGACTAAACCCCCTCTGATGGAAAAGTCGGGCACAAAAAGTTTATTAAAAATAATTATTTTTAAAATTCTCAAATACCCAACAAAGATCCCTGAATTCCGTGGATCGGTAACGGATATTGGAATGAGCCTTCAGGTGAAGAAATTTAAATAATTTTGTTATTTATTTAAAATATTCAAGGAACATCCCTGGATTCCATGGATCGATAACGGATATTGGAATGAGCCTTCAGATGAAGAAGTTTAAATCATTTTTTTTAAATATTCAAGGAACATCCCTGGATTCTGCGGATTGATAACAGATATTGGAATGAGCCTTCAGGTGAAGAAGTTTAAATAATTTATTTTTAAATCACCCTGGGACGGTGGGAAGTGTCCCAGTTTTTCTGATCCATGCTTGTAACCAGCTGGCTTCGAACCTTCCAACCCAACCCATTCCCTGATCCCACAATAAACGGGATAATCCATTTTAATTTTAATTTTCACTCATTCATTTATCGCTCCGGTGTCACATCAGGGCTGGGAATTTTGTTCTTTCCCTGCTGGAGCTGCCTGGACTTTTCCATCCCTGGATTTCCCTCTTGGAAGGAGCTGCCAAACTTTTCCGGGCAAAACCAGTGGGAATAATGTTTTTTATGGAATTTAACTGTCTTGAATAAACACTCCCCGGGATCCAGGATTCCCAAAATCTGCTAAAACAACGTGGAGGAAAAGAAAAAGAGCAGGAAACACTCTGGAAAAATGGGACAAATGCTGTGGGAGTTTCTTTTTCTCCCGTTTTAATGAGGGAATGGGTGGGAAGATTGCCAGGCTCAAACTATTTCCCATCCCACCCCTCCACTTTCCATCCATTTGGGATTTCCCTCCCTTGGATTCCGGGGAATTCCACTCTCCTGGCATGGAAAAAGAGGAATCCCAGGGAAATTTTTTTTATTTGCAGACATTCCCTGGATGTTGGGATCACGTTACAGCCGCGGATTTCTGCCAGGTGTGAGAAATGCCGGGCACAGCTGGAATTCCGTGTGCAATTCCAAGTGTTTCTCCCAGCTTTGGGATATTCCAGCACCAGCTGAAAGGATGATTTTATTTAATTTTTTTCAGGAATATCCTATGGAATAACAACCCAGGTGTTTACCAGGAGATTTAATGACTTTTCCTGGAGTAGGGAATGCCAACGTTATCCCATCTGGGATCCCATAAACCCGGCTGGCTCCTGCCAGAAATCCTGGCTCCCGTTGCTTTTGGGATGGCTGCCTCGGGACGATCCTAATTAAACCCAGCTGGGGATATTTAGGGATATTTATTTGGGGTTTGATGCTTTTTGGGGTTTTTTCTTTCCCCTTCTGTTTCATCCATGGGGATTTAAGGAATTTCCAGCCAGAGGTGCTTGGATCAGGGAACAAGGATAAAGAGGTGGAAAATCAACCAAAAAGGCTGAAATCCCAAAAAAACGGAGCCCTGGGGATTTATTCATTGTAGGGCTGTGACTGGAAAAGGAAAAACCCCAAATTTTCCCAGCTGTGGGAATGAGAGGTGGGATTAGTTCTGATTCCGGGTGGGAATTTTAACGTCCAATCCCGAGGCGGGAATAACGGCATCCCTGCTTTTCCTGACAGCGGTTTATATAAACCCAGCTTAAAACTTCCCAGCAGGCCCAAGAATTCCAGCAGCCGGGATTCATCCGGAGTTTTCCCAAACTTTCCGGCAGGAAGATGAAGTGCAGGTCAAGCTGCCACCACTGGAAATGGAATTTTTTGTACTTTGTGCCGCGGCGACAGAATTTTTATAAATGTGGGAAAAGTGGGAATGGCTCCAAACCAAAGGAGAGTGGGTTTGGATGGATTTTGGGAAGGAATTCCTTTTGCTGAGGGTGGTGAGGCTCCGGCACAGTTTTCCAGAGGAAATCTGATGTTCTTTCCCAGCTCTGCCAAAGGATGGCATTCCCGTTTCCTTGACAAAGCCAGAGGGGCGGGATTGGCGGATCCATTGGAAAAGAGCCCCAGGGATCAACGATTCCCGGTAAATCTTTTCTAATTGTGATAAAAGCTGGAATTGTTGCTCCTGGATTCCCTCAAGGGAATCCCAGGGTTCAAATCACCATAAAAAAATCCTGGGATCGTGGGAATGCCAGATTCCCATCTGGAAATCCTTCAGGAATGGGGGAAAGAGAAGGAATAAGAGGATAAGGTGGGAAGTGAGGAAGGGAAATAAAAGTGACTTTCATTTTTTAAAAATTATTTTTAATTACTAATATTTTTAATTAATAATTATTGTTCCCAAATGAAATTCCGTGGATCCAGGTGGATCAGCTGAGCTGTCACAAACCTCTCACAATGTTTGGAAAATTGCATCCGAGTCTTGTTCCAGAGTCGGGATGGGGGAAATCTCTGCTTGAAGAAATGGGAAAAACACATTTTAAAAATTAGTAAAGGATGGATTTTGAAGGCCAATGGAATTTTAATTGAATTAAAATAAATCAGGAATGTGGGAAAGAGAAGGAATAAGAGGATAAGGTGGGAAGCGAGGCAGGGAAATAAAAGTGACTTTTATTTTTTATTAATAATTATTATTCCCAAATGAAATTCCATGGAGATCAGCTGAGCTGTCACAGATCTCATCCAGTGATCAGAAATGGATCCAAGTATTGTTCCAGCTCCTGGAGTCGGGATGTGGGAAATCTGTGCTGGAAGAAAGGGAAAAATACATTTAAAAATGGGGAAAGGATGGATTTTGAAGGCCAATGGAATTTTAATTGGATGTCCAGACTAAAATGCCGTGTTTGGTGAAGGCCTGGTTCAAAAAGATCCCAAAATCCTTCAGGAATGAGGGAAAGAGAAGGAGTAAGAGGATAAGGTGGGAAGTGAGGCAGGGAAATAAAAGTGACTTTTATTTTTTATTAATAATAAAATAAATAAATTAATAATAATAATAATAATAATAATAATAATAATAATAATAATTCACGGTTGATCAGCTGAGCTGTCACAGACCTCACCCAGTGCTCGGAAAAATTAATCCAAGTCTTGTTCCAGCTCCTGGAGTCGGGATGTGGGAAATCTCTGCTGGAAGAAAGGGAAAAATACATTTAAAAGTGGGGAAATGATGGATTTTGAAGGCCAGTGGGATTTTAATTGGATGTCCAGACTAAAATGCCGTGTTTGGTGAAGGCCTCGTTCAAAAAGCTCCAAAAATCCTTCAGGAATGAGGGAAAGAGAAGGAATAAGAGGATAAGGTGGGAAGCGAGGCAGGGAAATAAAAGTGACTTTTATTTTTATTAATAATTATTATTCCCAAACGAAATTCTATGGGGATCAGCTGAGCTGTCACAAACCTCTCACAATGTTTGGAAAATTGCATCCGAATCTTGTTCCAGCTCCTGGAGTCGGGATAGGGGAAATCTCTGCTGGAAGAAAGGGAAAAATACATTTAAAAATGGGGAAATGATGGATTTTGAAGGCCAATGGAATTTTAATTGGATGTCAAGACTAAAATGCTGTGTTTGGTGAAGGCCTGGTTCAAAAAGAATCCCAAAATCCTTCAGGAATGAGGGAAAGAGAAGGAATAAGAGGATAAGGTGGGAAGTGAGGCAGGGAAATAAAAGTGACTTTTATTTTTTATTAATAATAAAAATAAATAATAATAATAATAATATTAATAATAATAATAATAATTCACAGTTGATCAGCTGAGCTGTCACAGACCTCACCCAGTGCTCGGAAAAATGAATCTAAGTCTTGTTCCAGCTCCTGGAGTTGGGATGGGGGAAATCTCTCCTGGAAGAAAGGGGAAAAATTCATTTAAAAATGGGGAAAGGATGGATTTCGAAGGCCAATGGAATTTTAATTGAATTAAAATAAATCAGGAATGTGGGAAAGAGAAGGAATAAGAGGATAAGGTGGGAAGCAAGGCAGGGAAATAAAAGTGACTTTTATTTTTTAATATTAATAATTATTATTCCCAAAAGAAATTCCGTGGATATTCAAGGTGGATCACCTTGGCCCCCCAGTCCTTTCCCAGCTCTTTTCCCACCTCCCAGGCTCTTCCAGCCAAGGTGGGAGGAGCATTCCCAGGATTTCAGGAGTTTGATCCCGGGACATTCCTGGCGTTCCTCCGTGCCCATTGTTCCCGAGCTGGTGGCTGGGGTTGGGTTACAGCCCCACCGGGAACGCGTCACAGCCCGAATTCCAGGCCCTGGAAAAGGCAGGAGAGTATTTTGGGATGTGACATCGTCCGCGTTCCACCTGTGGCATCCCAAAAAAAAAAAAAAGGCTCCGTGTTCCCTTTGGATCTTCGCTCTCCTCGGTAAAACACGGAGAACGAGGAAATGAAGAAAATGTAAAACTTTTAAATTAAAAAATTAAAATTTAAATTTAATGAAAAAAATTTAAAAGGGAATTTTCCTATTCCCGTTTCCTCCTCTTCCCACTTCATTTGGATGTTTTTATCCTTTTTTTTCTTTTCCCCCCTAATTTTAAAATTCCCTTTTGTCTAATTGTGCTAAAAGCTGGAATTTCGGTTCCTGCTGCAACTTCCCAGGGTTCAAATCACAAAAAAAAAGATGGAGAAATTTAAATTCCTTGGATCAAAGGGATCCAAATTTATGGATACGAGTAGAATTTAAATATCTATGGGAAAAAACCAGGAAGAGGACCTGGATAATTTCCCAAAGAGAATCAAAGTCCGTAATTAACAGGAATAGATCATCAGGAAGTCTGGAAAAATAATTGTTAATTGATCTTTTTAATTATTAAATAATCTTTTTTTTTTTTTTTTCCTAAAACTCCTGAATGATTGCTTTGATTTTTTCCCAGGATTTTCTGAGAAAAAAACAGGAGGAGGACCTGGATAATTTTCCAAAGATAATCAAAGTCCTTAATTAACAGAAATAGATAGATCATCAAGAAGTCTGGGAAAATAATTGTTAATTAATCTTTTTAATTATTAAATAATCTTTTTTTTTTTTTTCCAAAACCCCCTGAAGGATCCCGTTGATTTTTTCCCAGGATTTTCTGAGGAAAAAAACAGGAAGAGGACCTGAATAATATCCCAAAGAGAATTTTTAATTAATCTTTTTAATTATTAAATAATCTTTTTTTTCTTTCCTTTTTTTTTTTTTTTTTCCCCAAAACCCCTGATTTTTTTCCCAGGATTTTGGAATTTTTTTTACCGGCTTTGGAATGCCAAACCCAGATCCTGGTTTTGTCCCCGTGGTGTCTCCACATCCAAGGATCCACCAGGAACTCATTTTCCATGAAATCCCGCACACCTTCCTGAGGAAAAACACATTTTTCCTTGGATTTTGCCGTTTGGTGTTTTTAAAGTTACATTTTCTATAGAAAAAATCCTTTTAAGTCTTGATTTTGAGGAGTCTCATTTTTGATCCTTTTTTTCCTTGTCCTGATCCCAGGATTAGGGAAGGAACAGACGGATTTGTGCCGGAAAATCTCCCGTACCCACAGCTGGGATAAAGCAGAATTTTCCTTCGGAATTTTGGAATATTTGGCTGATTTGAAGCAGCTGAAGAGTGGGGCCAAAGGCAGGAATTGGGGTTTTTTTGGGAGCTGAAATTCCTACAGGAAGCAGGGATAACATTGGTCATGGAATTCGGGAGCGGGAATTTTCATCCAGGTGGAAATTCCCATTTTTCCTTTTATTTCTGTGCCCTCTCATCCCATTTTCCATGTGGATCCAACGTTTTCCACGTGGATCCAACATTTTCCCTTCTAATCCTGCTTTAACCACTCCAATGTTGAGGCAGGGATAGAAAAACTGGGAAAATCTGGCAAAAAAAAAAAAAAAATTGGGAGAGAAATTGAGATTTCTTCTAAATTCCCCATCTGGTTTTCTTTTTCTTTTTATTTTCCAAATTTCCCATCTGTTTTCTTTTTTTTTTTTTTTTTTTTTTTTAATAATTTACTTTTATTTTTAACCCACTTTGAATTTTTCTCCCAGAACCACCCTGCACACACCAGAGCATTTTGGAAAGCTCGGGAATTTCTGTTTTTAGCTGGGGTTCGCTGAAGGGTGAGGAGCAGCTGTGGTTTGGAGCTGGTTTTCCTCACCCAACATCTGTCCAGAACATCTGGACCCGGAAGAGCCAAAAAAAAAAAATCCTCATTTTTGGGTGGCAAATCTTCTGAAAATGATTTTTTTTTAATGGCTCAAGCTGTGGCAAATTCCCAGTTCCAAGGGTGGAATTCCTTTGGCGGGAAAAGTTGCACAATAATTTTATTTTTTATTTGCTTGGAATGGGAACATCTTTGACGTGTCGAGCTCTCGATTTTAAAGACGCCTGGAGAATTTCCAGGGATGGTTTGGAAGTTCTAAAAAAAAAATCTCAAATTAATTGGATTTCTGTTTTTATTTCGAACAGAAATCCCCAAAACATTCCAGAGGGGGAGGAATCGAACATCTGGAAGCAGATCTGGTTTTGCTCCAAAGAAATTGAACATCTGGAAACAAATCCGTTTGCACCCCAAATAAATCAAACATCTGGAATTGAATCAAATTTTTCCCCAAAGAAATGGAACATCTGGAAACGGATCCGTTTGTGCCCCAAAGAAATCGAACATCTGGAAACGGATCTGTTTTCGCCCCAAAGAGATTGAACATCTGGGGACTGATCACTTTTTGCTCCAAAGAAATCAAACACCTGGAAACGGATCAATTTTCACCCCAAATAAATTGAACATCTGGAAACGGATCAATTTTCGCCCCAGAGAAATCGAACATCTGGAAATGGATCCATTTTCGCCCCAGAGAAATCGAACATCTGGAACTGAATCAATTTTTGCCCCCCAAAAATTGAACATCTGGAAACTGATCCGTTTGCACCTCAGAGAAATCGAACATCTGGAAACGGATCTGTTTTTGCCCCAAAGAAATCAAACATCTGGAAACGGATCAGTTTTCGCCCCAAGGAAATTGAACATCTGGAAGCGGATTCGTTTGCACCCCAAATAAGTCAAACATCTGGAAATGGATCAGTTTTTTACCCCAAATCAATTGAACATCTTGAAATGGACCAAATTTTGCCCCAAAGAATTTGAACATCTGGAAACAAATCAATTTTTGCCCCAAATAAATTGAACATCTGGAAAGGGATCCGTTTGCACGCCAAATAAATTGAACACCTGGAAACAGATCTGGTTTTGCTCCAAAGAAATTGAACATCTGGAAACGAATCCGTTTGCACCCCAAATAAATCAAACATCTGGAATTGAATCAAATTTTGCCCCAAAGAATTCGAACATCTGGACACGGATCAAATTTTGCCCCAAAGAAATCAAACATCAAACATCTTTTGCCCCAAAAAAATTGAACATCTGGAAACGGATCCGTTTTCACCCCAAAGGAATAGAACATCTGGAAATGGATCCGTTTCCACACCGAATAAATCGAACATCTGGAAATGGATCCATTTTCACCCCAAAGAAATCAAACATCTGGAAGCGGATCCGTTTTCACCCCAAAATAAGTTGAACATCTGGAAATGGATCAAATTTTGCCCCAAATCAATCAAACATCTGGACATGGATCTGTTTTTGCCCCAAAGAAATCGAACATCTGGAAATGGATCTGTTTTTGCCCCAAAGAAATCGAACATCTGGAAATGGATCAGTTTTCGCCCCAAGGAAATTGAACATCTGGAAGCGGATTCGTTTGCACCCCAAATAAGTCAAACATCTGGAAATTGATCAATTTTTGCCCCAAAGTAATTGAACATCTGGAAACGGATCTGTTTCCACCCCGAATAAATCAAACATCTGGAAATGGATCTGTTTTCACCCCAGAGAAATTGAACATCTGGAAATGGATCAATTTTTGCCCCAAAAGAAATCAAACATCTGGAAACGGATCAATTTTTCACCCCAAAAGAAATAAAACATCTGGAAATGGATTTGTTTTGCAACCCGAATAAAATGAACATCTGGAAATGGATCAATTTTCTCCCCAAAGAAGTCAAACATCTGGAAACGGATCTGTTTTCACCCCAAATAAATCGAACATCTGGGAATGAATCTATTTTTTGCCCCAAATCATTGAATTTCGATAACCCACGATTCCATCCCAGCCAGACTGACCGTGACGCCCCGTGGCAGCATTCCCGAATTTCAGCCATGCAGATTTTGGCTGGAATTGTTTCGTTTTCCCTCAGATCCCGATTTTCTGGGCCTTAAATCCGCTTGTTTTCGGGTTTATTTTTGGGTTCAGTAGGAAACGTCTTGCTGAGTCCTGGAGAAATTTATCCTACCCCGAGGATTCCAGGGAATTTTGGACAATTCCCAGTTATTCCAGCTTCTCCTGTGGGACTCTGGAATAATTTCTTGGCATGGAGAAGTTGAGGAGGAATCTCTGCCTCAAATCCATTTGTAGGAAAAAGGATTTTTTGGGTCAGGTTTGGGGTTTTTTTGGGAGCTGATGGGATTCCAGGGATTTTCCTGGAATGGAGATGGATGAGGGATTTAGGAAAAGATTGTTGGCAGAAGGAATATTTTGAATTTGTGGAATTAGAGATTTGGTGCCTGCAGGGAATAAAATCCATCAGGCGGATGGAATGAAATATTTATTTATTTATTATTTTATTTTATTTATCTCATTAATTTTTTAAATTTATTTTATTAATTAATTTTATTTATTTAAATAAATAAATTCCCCTGGAATTTCCTTGGGTTTAGGAGAGGAACAGAATCAAATCCCAAAAGATTTAACTGGGATTTTTATCCCAGAATTTTCCGATCCAAGCAAAAATGATTTCCCATCAAATGTCAGGATGTGAGAATTTTGGATGGATCTTTCCGGAATATTCTTCTTTCCATTTTATTCTTTCTTTCTTTCTATTCATTCTTTATATATTCTTAAAGATATAAAAATGGGGAAAATCTTGGATAATCCAGAATTTTGCCCGAAAATCCAACCAAGGTGATTCCCAGCTTTTTTTTTTTTTTTTTTTTTCCCCCCGAGACCGTTTTTCCTATTATTTATTTTTAATAGGAAAAAGGAGAAGGGGAAAAAAAAATCCAAAACCAATTCCCTCAAACTCCCAAGTGTGGCTGATTTGTGGGATTTGGGATTTGGGAGGGAAGGGAAGGGAAATCTGATTTGTGGGATTTGGGAGAGAAATCTGATTTTTTGGGATTTGGGAGTGAAGGGAAATCTGATTTGTGGGATTTGGAGGAGAAAGGAAATTTGCTTTGTGGGATTTGGGAGAGAAATTTGATTTTTGGGATTTGTGAGTGAAGGGAAATTTGATTTTTGGGATTTGGGAGGGAAAGGAAATCAGATTTGTGGGATTTGGGAAAGGGAATCTGGTTTGTGGGATTTGGGATTTGGAGAAGGGAAATCTGATTTGTGGGATTTGGAAGTGAGGGGAAATCTGATTTGTGGGATTTGGGGGAGAAGGGGAATCGGATTTGTGGGATTTGGGATTTGGGAGGGAAGGGAAATTTGATTTGTGGGATATAGGAGAGAAAGGAAATCTGATTTTGGGGATTTTGGGGAGAAGGGAAAACAGATTTGTGGGATTTGTGAGTGGAGGGAAATTTGATTTGTGGGATTTGGAGGTGAAAAGAAATCTGATTTGTAGGATTCAGGAGAGAAGGGAAATCTGATTTGTGGGATTTGGGATTTGGGAGGGAAAGAAAATATCATTTGTGGGATTTGGGAGAGAAAGGAAATCTGATTAGTGGGATTTGGAGGAGAAAGGAAATCTGATTTTTGGGATTTGGGATTTGGGAGAGAAAGAAAATTTGATTTGTGGGATTTGGGATTTGGGAGTGAGGGGAAATCTGATTTGTGGGATTTGGGAGGGAAGGGAAATCTGATTTTTTGGGATTTGGGATTTGGGAAAGGAAATCTGATTTGTGGGATTCAGGAGAGAAGGAAAATCTGATCTGTGGCATTTGGGAGAGAGGAAATCTGATTTGAGGGATTTGGCGGAAAAAGGAAATCTGATTTGTGGGATTTGGAGGAGAAGGGATATTTGATTTGTGGGATTTGGGAGAGAAAGGAAATCTGATTTGTGGGATTTGGGAAAGAAGGGAAATCTGATTTGTGGGATTTGGGATTTGGGAGGGATGGGAAATCTGATTTGTGGGATTTGGGTGAAAAATCCGATTTTTGGGATTTGTGAGTGAAGAGAAATCTGATTTGTGGGATTTGGGGAAAAAAGGAAATTTGATTTGTGGGATTTGGTATTTGAGAGGGAAGGGAAATCTGATTTGTGGGATTTGGGGAAAAAAGGAAATTTGATTTGTGGGATTTGGTATTTGAGAGGGAAGGGAAATCTGATTTGTGGGATTTGGGAAAGAGGAGAAATCTGATTTGTGGGATTTGGAGGAGAAAGGAAATCTGATTTGTGGGATTCGGAGAGAAGGGAAATCTGATTAGTGGGACTTGGGGGAGAAGGGAAATTTGATTTGTGGGATTTGAGAGAGAAATCTGATTTGTGGGATTTGGGATTTTTGAGTTAAGAGAAATCTGATTTGTGGGATTTGGGTAAGAAGGGAAATCTGATTAGTGGGATTTGGGAAAGAAGAGAAATTTGATTTGTGGGATTTGGGGGAGAAATCTGATTTGTGGGATTTGGGAGAAAAAGGAAATCTGATTTGTGGGATTTGGGGGAGAAGGGAAATCTGATTTGTGGGATTTGGGAAAGAAGAGAAATTTGATTTGTGGGAATTGGGGGAGAAATCTGATTTGTGGGATTTGGGGGTGAAGGCAAATCCGTCTTTCCCATTTTTTTTGGGCTTTTCTTATCTGGCAGAGGTGGTGACGATCCCGAGGTGCTGCTGAGATCCTGCTGACATCTTTATGCCCTGATCTTTTCCAGGGCTGTTTTCCATTTGGGAATGAATTTAAAAATAAAATCTTAAACGTTTAAAACCTCTCCCTGTGGCTGATCCCAGATCCCGAATGAATTTCCATTGGAATTTTGCTGCTCTAAATGAGCAGAATCCCAAATTCCCCGGATCTGTGCTCATTCCAGAAATGTTGATTGAGGAGTTCAGAGTGAACAGGGTGAAATAAATTTAATTGATAAATTAAATTTGGGATTAAATTTATTGAATTGATTCAAATTAAACTGCGCTGGAATAAAATTAATAAATTAATTCAAATTACGCTAGGTTGGGATTAAAATTATTGAATTGATTAAAATTAAACTGAGCTGGGAATAAAATTGTTGCATTGATTCAAACTTAACTGGGCTGGAATCAAAATTATTTAATTAATTCAAAATAAACTGGGCTGGGATTAAAATTAATGAATTGACTCAAATTAAACTGAGCTGGAATTAAATTAATAAATTAATGCAAATTAAACTGGGCTACAATAAAAATTATTGAATTGATTCAAAATAAACTGGGCTGGGATTAAAATTAATGAATTGATTCAAATTAAACTGGGCTGGAATTAAAATTATTGAATTGATTCAAATTTAACTGGGTTGGAATTAAAATAAATTTGGGGAGAATGACCTGGAAATGGGAAATATCCTGGAAAAATGATCTGGAAATGGGAAAAATCCTGGAAAATCAACATGAATCTGGGAAAAATGACCTGGAAATGGGAAAAATCCTGGAAAAATGAAATAAGTCTGGGGAAAATTACCTGGAAATGGTAAATTTTCTTTGAAAATCGACATAAATCTTGGGAAAATGTCCTGGAAATGGGAAAAATCCTGGAATATTGACATAAATCTGGGAAAAATATATCTGGAAATGGGAAAAATCCTGGAAAATCAACATAAATTTGGGAAAAATGACCTGGAAATGCGAAAGATCCTTGAAAAATGACATGGAAATGGGAAATTTTTTTTGAAAAAAGACATAAATCTTGGGAAAATGATCTGGAAATGGAAAACTTTTTTGGAAAATGACCTGAAAATGGATAAAATCCTGGAAAAATGACATAAATATGGGAAAATGATCTGGAAACGTGAAAAATCCTGGAAATCTAAATAAATCTGGGAGTTTTCCCCTGCTTTTTGCTTCCAGGGAACTCTTATCAGACCCAAGCGCGGCTGGGAGCAGGAAAGCTCCGAGTGGCCGCTCTTATCTCAGTCCTGGGGTCAGGAATTTGCCCCTCGAATCCCTAAAAAGGTTTGGAAAAATCCCAGCCCTGAGGAGCCCCTGGGGCTGCGTTTTCCCCGCTCCTGGATGAGCGATCCCAGGGTTTTTTTTGGGATCTTTCCCCAGGAGAAGGGTGGTGTGTGATCCCAAAAAATAAACCCAGGTTTATCTTGGAGTGACAAAGTCAGGGAGGGAGGGGAGGGAATCCAGGGTGGAAAATCCAGCTGGGAATGTCACTGTGGGGCTGGGAATGTCACTGTGGAGTTGGGAATGTCACTGTGGAGTTGGGAATGTCACTGTGGGGCTGGGAATGTCACTGTGGGGTTGGGAATGTCACTGTGGGGCCAGGAATGTCACTGTGGAGTTGGGAATGTCACTGTGGAGTTGGGAATGTCACTGTAGGGCCGGGAATGTCACTGTGGGGCTGGGAATGTCACTGTGGGGCCAGAAATGTCACTGTGGGGCCGGGAATGTCACTGTGGGGCTGGGAATGTCACTGTGGAGTTGGGAATGTCACTGTGGGGTTGGGAATGTCACTGTGGGGCCAGGAATGTCACTGTGGGGTTGGGAATGTCACTGTGGGGCTGGGAATGTCACTGTGGGGTTGGGAATGTCACTGTGGGGCTGGGAATGTCACTGTGGGGCTGGGAATGTCACTGTGGGGTTGGGAATGTCACTGTGGGGCCGGGAATGTCACTGTGGGGTTGGGAATGTCACTGTGGGGCCAGGAATGTCACTGTGGAGTTGGGAATGTCACTGTGGAGTTGGGAATGTCACTGTTGGGCCAGGAATGTCACTGTGGGTTGGGAATGTCACGGTGGGGCTGGGAATGTCACTGTGGAGTTGGGAATGTCACTGTGGGGTTGGGAATGTCACTGTGGGGCTGGGAATGTCACTGTGGGGTTGGGAATGTCACTGTGGGGCCGGGAATGTCACTCGAGAGTTGGGAATGTCACTGTGGGGCTGGGAATGTCACTGTGGGGTTGGGAATGTCACTGTGGGGCTGGGAATGTCACTGTGGGGTTGGGAATGTCACTCGAGAGTTGGGAATGTCACTGTGGAGTTGGGAATGTCACTGTGGGGTTGGGAATGTCACTGTGGGGCCAGGAATGTCACTGTGGGGTTGGGAATGTCACTGTGGGGCTGGGAATGTCACTGTGGGGTTGGGAATGTCACTGTGGGGCTGGGAATGTCACTGTGGGGCTGGGAATGTCACTGTGGGGTTGGGAATGTCACTGTGGGGCCGGGAATGTCACTGTGGGGTTGGGAATGTCACTGTGGGGCCAGGAATGTCACTGTGGAGTTGGGAATGTCACTGTGGAGTTGGGAATGTCACTGTTGGGCCAGGAATGTCACTGTGGGGTTGGGAATGTCACGGTGGGGCTGGGAATGTCACTGTGGAGTTGGGAATGTCACTGTGGGGTTGGGAATGTCACTGTGGGGCTGGGAATGTCACTGTGGGGTTGGGAATGTCACTCGAGAGTTGGGAATGTCACTGTGGAGTTGGGAATGTCACTGTGGAGTTGGGAATGTCACTGTGGGGCTGGGAATGTCACTGTGGGGTTGGGAATGTCACTGTGGAGTTGGGAATGTCACTGTGGGGTTGGGAATGTCACTCGAGAGTTGGGAATGTCACTGTGGAGTTGGGAATGTCACTGTGGAGCTGGGAACGTCACTGTGGGGTTGGGAATGTCACTGTGGAGTTGGGAATGTCACTGTGGGGCTGGGAATGTCACTGTGGAGTTGGGAATGTCACTGTGGGGCTGGGAATGTCACTGTGGAGTTGGGAATGTCACTGTGGGGCTGGGAATGTCACTGTGGGGTTGGGAATGTCACTTTGGAGCTGGGAATGTCACTCAGGAGCTGGGAATGTCACTGTGGGGCTGGGAATGTCACTGTGGGGCTGGGAATGTCACTTTGGGGCTGGGAATGTCACTTTGGAGCCGGGAATGTCACTGTGGGGCTGGGAATGTCACTTTGGAGCTGGGAATGTCACTCGTGGAGCCAGGAATGTCACTCAGGAGCTGGGAATGTCACTCGTGGAGCCAGGAATGTCACCCGGGATGTCCCTGGCCAGGATCAAACCCACCTGGATCCAGCCTTGTCCAGAATCATTTTTGAGCCGGAGCCAGGCCTGGCTTAAATCCCCCTCCCAAATCCCTTTTCCAGGGACGCGTTAATCGGGAACAATGCCGGGATCCCAGGCCGGATCCAAAATAGCCACGGCCACTCTTGTCCTTTTTTAGCCGCGTCCCCATTGTCGCCGGGGCCACATGACGGCCCTGGGAGGGACCAGGTGACAATTCCAGCCAGGATAAAGACCCAGCCTGGGATTTTTTTCCAGCAGCAGCAGCAGCAGCTCCTCTGTCTCCTGCCTTTCCCAAGTTTTTCCTGTTCCTCCTTCCCGAATTTCCAGCCATGGCTCCCAAGAAGCCCGAGCCCAAGAAGGCCGAGCCCAAGAAGGAGGAGCCCAAGCCGGCGCCGAAGCCGGCGGAGCCGGAGCCCAAGAAGGAGCCGGAATTCAACCCGGCCTCAGTCAAGGTGGGTGGGTGGGTGCTGAGGGTGGGGTGGGAATAGTTGGGAATGTCCTCGGGAATTCACTGGGAATTGGGTTGGTGCCCGAAATGGAATTTGGGGTGAACGTGGCGAGGAGCGAGGGGATCCCTCTGAGAGCAGTTGTGCTGTGGGGTTGTCCTGTGGGAAATGTCCTTTGGGAAGAATAATTGTCTTTTGGGGATTGTTCTTTGGGAATTGTCCTTTGGGAATTGTGCTTTGGGAATTGTGCTTTGGGAATCGTCCTGTGGGAAAAGTGATTTTCCTTTGGGAAAAAGGGAATTGTGCTTTGGGAAAAAGGGAATTGTGCTTTGGGAAAAAGGAATTGTGCTTTGGGAAAAGGGATTGTCCTTTGGGGATTGTCCTTCGGGAAAAGGGATTGTCCTTTAGGAAAAAGAATTGTCCCTTGGAAATTGTGCTTTGGGAATTGTGCTTTGGGAATTGTCCTTTGGGAATTGTGCTTTGGGAATCGTCCTCTGGGAAAAGTGATTTTCCTTTGGGAAAAGGGAATTGTGCTTTGGGAAAAGGGATTGTCCTTTGGGAAAAGGGAATTGTGCTTTGGGAAAAGGGAATTGTGCTTTGGGAAAAGGGATTGTCCTTTGGGAATTGTGCTTTAGGAATTGTGCTTTAGGAATTGTACTTTGGGAAATAGGATTGTCCTTTGGGTAAAAGGATTGTCCTTTGGGAATTGTCCTTTGGGAATTGTCCTTTGGGAATTGTCTTTTAGAAAATGGAGTTATTGTCCTTTGGGGGAAAGGATTGTCCTTTGGGAAAAGGGATTGTCCTGTGGGGATTGTGCTTTAGGAATCATGCTTTGGGAAAAAGAAGTGCCCTTCTGATTTGTCCTTTGGGAACTTTTCTTTGGCAATTGTCCTTTGGGAATTGTCCTTTGGGAAAAAGGATTGTCCTTTGGGAATTGCACTTTGGGAATAAAAGATTATCCTTTGGGAAAAGGATTTTTCCTTTGGAGATTGTCCTTTGGGAAAAAGAATTGTCCTTTGAGGATCGTCCTTCGAGGACTGTCCATCAGGAAAAGGGACTGTCCTTTGGGGTTTGTCTTTTGGAGATTGTTCTTTGTGATTTGACCTGTGGCAATTGTCCTTTGGGAAAACAGAATTGTCCTTTGGGAATTGTCCTTTGGGAGTTGTCCTTTGGCAATCGTTTTTTGGGAAAGAGGATTGTCCTTTGGGAAAAGGGATTGTCCTTTGGGAATTGTCCTGTGGGAATTGTCCTGTGGGAATTGTGCTGTGGGAATTGTTTTTTGGGAAAGGCATTGTCCTTTGGGAATTGTCCTTTGGAAAAAAGGATTGTCCTGTGGGAATTGTACTTTAGGAACTGTCTTTTGGGAACTGTCCTCTGGAAAAAAGGATTTTCTTTTGGGAAAAAGGATTGTCCTTTGGGAATTGTCCTGTGGGAATTGTCATTTGGGAAAAAGGATTGTCCTTTGGGAATTGTCCTGTGGGAATTGTCCTTTGGGAAAAGGGACTGTCCTTTGGGAATTGTCCTTTAGGAATTGTCCTTTGGGAACTGTCCTTTAGGAATTGTCTTTTGGGAATTGTCCTTTGGAAAAGGTCGTTGCCCTGGGAAAAAGAAGAGGAGTTTTGCGGGATCTCATTTTAGTGGGAATTTGGAGTAGAAAATCACCGAGCCAGGGAATCCCAGAATCCTGGGACGGTTGGGATTAGGGCACACCTGCAATCCCAATCCCATTCCATGGGCAGGGACTCCTCCCATTATCCCAGACTGCTCCAGCCTGGCCTTGGACATTCCAGGGATCCAGGGGCAGCCACAAATCTCTGGGAATTCCAGCCCAGCCAGGAATTCCTTCCCAAAATCCCATCTCACCAGTGGGAAGCCATTCCCTGTGTCCTGTCCCTCCATCCCTGAGCGCTTTCCTGGCCTGGATACAAAGTCTGGATATGAAAAATTGGGAAAACCTTCCCAGAAAAACCTCGGCAGCTCCCCAGGCTTTGGTTCACCTTTTGTCCAACAAATATTTCCATGGAAGTCTGGAATTTCAGAGATTCCCATTCCTGGTTTGGGAATGTGTCAAAGGATGGAATTGCAAAGGAATCCTGGAATGGTTTGGGTTGGAAAAGATCTTAAATCCCATCCCAATCTTTATTCTTTTTAATCGAAACAATTCCATGCTCCACAAATTTATTTTTATCTTGGAAAAAAATTAATTCCTACTTTTTAAAAAATTCACTCTGCACCGTTATTTGGGAAAATTCTTATTTTTCGCAAAATTTTTTGGCATCACTCCAAAAATCTTTTTTTTTTTTTTTAATCGAAACAATTCCATGCTCCACGAATTTATTTTTATCTTGGAAAAAAATTGAATTCTTGGATTTTTTTAATATTGCAGCATTATTTGGGAAAGTTCTTATTTTTCACAGAATTTTTTTATTTTTTCCCTTCTGCCCAATTTGGAATCACAAAGCTTACAAATATTATAAATATTATATTTAAATCACAGAGTTCTTATCCCATTTTTCAGGTGCTCAAATGAAATCCATTCTTGTTTCCATAATCTATGGATTAAAATAAAGTTTGGAAAATCAACCTCGTACCCAAACAAAATATTCAAAATCCATTTTTTAATGGGGATGTCTCCAATTATTTCTGTTTATGCCCAGATTTTATTGGTTGTGTTTGGAATTTTGAAGCTTTTTTTTCTTTTCCCACTTTTCCCACATTTTTTTGTCTCACCTTTTCCCACTTTTCCCACATTTTTCTCTCACCTTTTCCCACTTTTCCTACATTTTTCCCTCATTTTTTGCCACTTTCTTCTCTCACCTCTTCCCACTTTTCCCACTTTTTTCCCCTCAACTTTTCCCACATTTTTCCTCTCACCTTTTCTCACTTTTCCCACATTTTTTCCCTGTTTTTCCCAGTTTTCCCACTTTTTTCCCCTCACCTTTTCCCACTTTTTTACTTCTCTCACATTTCCCCACATTTTTTCCTCACCTTCTCCCACTTTTCTCACTTTTTTCCCCTCACCTTTTCCCACTTTTTTCCTTCACCTTTTCCCACTTTTCCCACATTTTTCTCCCTCACCCTTTCCCACTTTTCCTACTTTTTTCTCTCACCTTTTCCCACATTTTTTCTCTCAGCTTTTCCCACTTTTCCCACTTTCCCCCTCACCTTTTCCCACACTTTTTTTCTCACCTTTTCCCACTTTTCCCACTTTTCCTCCTCACATTTTCCCACTTTTCCCCCTCACATTTTACCACTTTTTTCCCCTCACCTTTTCCCACTTTTTTCCCCTCACTTTTCCCCACATTTTCCCCTCAACTTTTCCCACTTTTTTTCTCACCTTCTCCCACTTTTCCCACATTTTCCCCCTCACCTTTTCCCACTTTTCTCACAATTTTCTCTCACCTTTTCCCACTTTTCCCACATTTTTCCCTCACCTTTTCCCACTTTTCCCACTTCTCTTCTCTCACCTTTGAACAATTCATTTCTGCCTTTTCCCAAAGATCCGGGCTCATCCCTTGGAAAATTTTTAATATTTTTTAAGGAAATATTTTTCTAGGATCATCCCCGACCTTTTTCTTCTGAGGAACAAATTGTCCCGAAAAGTTTGGTAGAAAAAAAATTTCCTCTTTTCCACCCATTTAATTCATACCCACCTGGAAAATCTTTAGGAGGGAGTTATAAAATAAATATTTCCCTAGGAATATATTTTACTTCCATGAAAAACAATCGGAAAAACGGGATTAATGAATGGATTTAAGGGAAAACGGATTTAAATCCTCAATAACGAACAAGGAGAAAACCTCTGGAATTTTATCCCTTGGGACGGCGCCAAATTCCAAATCCGGGTGGGCTGAGTCACCCTTGGGTGACGCCGGGCTGGGATCAAGGCGGGAATTTGGGAATTCGGGCGCCGCTAAAGTTGGACGCGGTGACATCGACGTCCCGGGTCTGGTGACTGGGATAAAAATGTTCTGGGAATTCCGGAAAAACTTTAAAAAATGGGATAAGAACTCTTTAATATTTATATAATATTTAAAAAAATGGGATAAGAACTCTATTATTTATATATAATATTTATAATGATTTATAAATATTATATATAAATAAAATATATTTTTATATATTATATATTAAAAATATATAAACAAATTATATTTATATATACAAATATATAAATTAAATTAAAATATTATAATAATAAATTATATATTATATAAATAATATATATAATATATTTATTATATATATAATATATAAAATATAAAATATAAAATATAAAATATAATATATAATATATAATATATAATATATTTATATTTATGTTTATTATATTTATATTTTATATATATTTATTACATAAATAATGAATATATATTATATATAAATATATAAAACATATATATATGATTTTGTATATAATATTATATATAACATTTATAATTTACAAATATTCTATATTATATATAGAATATATATTATTTATAATGTTTGTAACCTTCACAATTCTAAATTATGCTGAATGGGAAAAAATAAAAATTTCTGTGAAAAATAAGATTTTTCCCAAATAATGGTGCAGTATATTTATAATATTTGTAGCCTTAATAATTCCAAATTGTGCTGAAGAGGAAAAGTAAAAAATTTCCGCGAAAAGCAAAAATTTTCCCAAATAATGGTGAAATATTAAAAATGCATTTATATTAAAATATTAAAATATTTAAAAATTCAGAAATTTAATTTTTTTTCCCCAAGATCAAAATAAATTCGCAGAGTGCGGAATTGTTTCAATTGAAAAAAATAAAGATTTTTTTTGAATTATGCCAAAAAAATCAGTAGAAAAATAAGGATTTTCCCAAATAATGGTGCAGAGTAATATTAATAAAGCAGAAATTTAATTTTCCAGTATAAAAATAAATTCATAGAGCACGGAATTGTTTTGATTGAAAAAAATAAAGATTTTTTTGGAGTGAGGCCAAAAAATTCCGTGGAAAAATAAGGACTTCCCCAAATAATGGTGCAATATTAAAAATTCGGGAATTCAATTTTTTCCCAAGATCAAAATAAATTCATGGAACACGGAATTTTTTATTTTTTGAAAAAAACAAAGATTTTTTTGGAGTGAGGCAAAAAAAATAAGGACTTTCCCACATAATTGTGCAATATTAAAAAATGCAGGATGTCATTTTTCCCAAAAAAAAAAAATTCCAAAAATCAAAATAAATTCATGGAGCATATTTCAATTAAAAAAAAAAATTTTTTTTTGGAGTGATGCCAATTTGGCTTTGGGTTTTTTTTTTTAATGACAACTGATCCCTGCTCCCCTTGATCCCACAACATCCCCAAATCCCGGTGGATATTCCCACAAAGTCACCGTGTCCTGGACCATCCCTGTCCTTGAGGGGAAAAAAAGCAGCCAGGATTTATTTTTTGGGGAGAAATTTTGGGAATCTTTTCCCTGAAAAACCCGGCAGGGATTTTGGGAAGGAAAAGCTTCTTCCCATTTTTTTTCCACGTAGAAATAAAGATGGAAAAAGCAGCCAGGAAAAGCGGAAATGTTGAATTTAGCCCCGGGAATTCTGAATCCTTCTGGATTTTCCTGCTCAGCTCCAGAGCTCAGAGAATTCCATGGGCAGAAAGTTGGAAAAAGGGGGAAGCTTTTTTTGGGATTTTGGGGAGCTTTTCCCGGGAGAGATGGATTGAATTTTTTAAATTCAATTTTAATTAATTAATTAAATTTCATTTCAATTTTAATTTTAATTTTTTTTTAATTGAATTTTTATCCCACCCCGGGGATGGGATAATTCGACTTTATCCCGGGGGCAATTCCAGCTCCTAAAAATTCCATCTCTAGGAGCTGGAACTCTTTGAAATATTCCTGCTTTTCCCCTGGAATTTTCCTGGAAAATAACCAGGAATGAGCTGCCCAGGATAACGGGATGAGGTGGTGACAGCAGAGCTCTGCAGAGTTCCCAAAATAACTCTTCCCTAATCCAGCCCCACTTCCACAGGGGCCAAAACTTGGGAAAACGATCGAATCCCAAAAGTTTTGGGTTAGGATCACCCCAATCTGCCCCAGGAACAACTCCCGCTATCCCAAATTCCTCCCAATTCCATCCGACCCGGCCTTGGATGTTCCAGGGATCCAGGGGCAGCCACAAATCTCTGGGAATTCCATCCCAGCCAGGAATTCCTTCCCAAAATCCCGCCCAGCGCCGCCCTCTGGAATTCGAAGTGCAGGCAGAAAAAAATAAGGAATAAAGGAATAAGGAATAAATAAGGAATTAATTTTGTGGGGTTTTTAGGCAGCCGCGACCCCCGCGTGACCTTGACAGAAATTCTGCTTCGTTTTCCTCTTCCTGAAATATTTGGAATGAAATGTTTAATTCCAGCTTTGGAATTCAAGCCGGAATTAAGGGTTGATTTCGGTTTTAACTCCCCTTTCCTGTTGGAATTCTTGGAGTTTGGATCAATGCTCATCCCAGAGCTCTGGAAGAGTCGAAATCCATCATAATTACAGAGAGAAGTGGTGGGAGAGGGGTGATGGGAATGTTGGGCGTTAATAGGGTTAAAAAGGTTTTAGTGGAAGGAAAAAAACCCCGCACGAGGGTGGAATCCAAATGTAACCTCAGCCCCGGGATGCTGATCCTGATGGTTTTCCTGGCCTCTTTCCAGCTCCTGCATTTCTGTCTCCTGGAGCAGCGTCCCGAGGGATCAGTAAAAAAAAACCTCGAAACAACAACAACAAAAATTCACAAAAAACACCTCAAAAAACACCAGAAAAAAAAACCCACAAAAAAAACCCCCAACAAAATAAAGAAATTAAAATCCCCTAAACACCCCCCCAAAAAAGAAATCAAAATCCCCTAAAAAGAAAAAACCCAACAAATAAAGAAATTAAAATCCCCTAAAAAAACCCCAACAAAATAAAGACAATAAAATCCCCTAAAAAAATAAAAAACAAAATAAAGAAATTAAAATCCCCTAAACCCCCCCCCAAAATGAAGACATTAAAATCCCCTTAAAAAAACCCCAAAAAATAAAGAAATTAAAATCCCCTAAAAAAACCCCCCAACAAAATAAAGAAATTAAAATCCCCTAACCCCCCCAAAAATAAAGAAATCAAAATCCCCTAAAAAACCCCCAACAAAATAAAGAAATTAAAATCCCTTTAAAAAACCCCAACAAAATAAAGAAATTAAAATCCCCTAAAAAACCCCCAACAAAATAAAGAAATTAAAATCCCTTTAAAAAACCCCAACAAAATAAAGAAATTAAAATCCCCTTAAAAACACCCAACAAAATAAATTAAAATCCCCCAACCCCCCCAACAAAATGAAAAAACTAAAATCCCCCTAAAAAATCCCCCAACAAAATAAAGAAATTAAAATCCCCTAAAAAAACCCCAACAAAATAAAGAAATTAAAATCCCCTAAAAACCCTCCCCAGCAAAATAAAGAAATTAAAATCCCCTAAAAAAACCCCTAACAAAATAAAGAAATTAAAATCCCATAAAAAAAACCCCAACAAAATAAAGAAATTAAAATCCCCTAAACCCCCCCCAAAATAAAGAAATCAAAATCCCCTAAAAAGAAAAAACCCCAACAAAATAAAGACATTAAAATCCCATTAAAAAACCCCCAACAAAATAAATTAAAATCCCCCAACCCCCCCACAAAATGAAAAAACTAAAATCCCCCTAAAAAATCCCCCAACAAAATAAAGAAATTAAAATCCCCTAAAAAAACCCCTAACAAAATAAAGAAATTAAAATCCCATTAAAAAAACCCCAACAAAATAAAGAAATTAAAATCCCCTAAACCCCCCCAAAATAAAGAAATCAAAATCCCCTAAAAAGAAAAAACCCAACAAAATAAAGAAATTACCATCCCCTAAAAAAAACCCCAACAAAATAAATTAAAATCCCCCAACCCCCCCCACAAAATGAAAAAAACTAAAATCCCCCTAAAAAATCCCCCAAGAAAATAAAGAAACTAAAATCCCCTAAAAAAAACCCTAACAAAATAAAGAAATTAAAATCCCCTAAAAAATCCCCAACAAAATAAAGAAATTAAAATCCTGTAAAAAAAAAAAAAAAAAGAAATTAAAATCCCCCCAAAAAACCGAACAAAATAAAGAAATTAAAATCCCCTTAAAAACACCCCCAACAAAATAAAGAAATTAAAATCCCCTAAAAAACCCCTAACAAAATAAAGAAATTAAAATCCCCTAAAAAAAATAAAAAACAAAATAAAAAAATTAAACTCCTCTAAAATCCAACCTCCTCTTCCTCCCAAACCATCCCTGCCACTGCCAAATGAAAATCCTGCTGCTCATTCCCGGCTTCCTCAGCGTCCAATCAAAAACCAGGAATGTTGTTCCCCCCTTGGAAAGGCTCCATTGTCCAAATCCTTCGCCCCGACTGCTGGGTGACAACAGATTTATTAATAGGGCTGATGTCAGGCTTAGCTCTGCCCGGCTTAGTGCTGGGTTTATTGGGATCGATAAAAATTCCGGGAGGTTGGAATGACGTCAGCGGGGCTGAGGGTGGAGTTGATCCAATCCTGGAAACTCCAGCACAAAAGCAGGGAAAGAATCCGGATCCAGCTGAATGATGATGAATAAAATTTCATCTTTCTCGGAGATGGGGAAAGCTGGGATGGCGCTGATGGAAAAGTTTGGGATTTGGATGTTGGATATCCTCGCGGAATGTGAAGCGTTGTCCGTGTTGATGCCTTGGGAAGGATGAGATGGAGCAGAGACTGGGCAGAGATGGAGAATAAAATAGAATTAAAAAAAAATATAAATATAAAAATAAACAAATAAATTTATTGAAAGGCCTTGAAGGATCCACCTTGGATACAACAAGAGCCTGGCCAGGGCTACACCCAAGGTGGGCCCAAAATGGACACAAAATGGTCACATAATGGGCCCAAAATGGACCCAGAAGGGACACAAAATGGACACAAAATGGTCACAAAATTGACACAAAATGGACACAAAATTGACACAAAATCGACATAAAATTGTCACAAAATTGACACAAAATTGTCACAAAATGTTCCCAATATGGACACAAAATGGGCACAAAAGGGGCCGAAAATGGACACAAAATGGACACAAAATGGTAACAAAATGGTCACAAAATGGTCACAAAATGGTCACAAAAGGGTCACAAAATGGACCCAAAATGGACACAAAAGGGACCGAAAATGGACACAAAATGGTCACAAAAAGGTCCCAAAATGGTCCCAAAAAGGTCCCAAAATGGTCCCAAAATGGACCCAAAATGGACACAAAATGGTCACAAAAGGGGCCCAAAATGGACACAAAATTGGCCGAAAATGAACACAAAATGGGCACAAAATGGTAACAAAATCGACATAAAATTGTCACAAAATTGACACAAAATTGTCACAAAATGTTCCCAGTATGGACACAAAATGGGCACAAAAGGGGCCCAAAATGGACACAAAATGGTCACAAAATGGTCACAAAAAGGACCCAAAATGGTTCCAAAATGGACACAAAATGGACACAAAAGGGACCCAAAATGGACACAAAATGGTAACCAAATGGTCACAAAATGGACACAAAAAGGACCCAAAATGGACACAAAATGGACACAAAATGAACAAACAAAAAGAGAGCTGAGTGACCCTGACTGTGAGCTCAGAGCTGCACCCTGGGCAGCACAGAGCCTGAAATACAGGAAATAAAACTTTATTTGTCAGGGCAGGACAAAAATGGGAATTTCTCTGTCTCCCGTATGGATTTGGAGCAAACTCCACCAATGGCAGCCTTGGGGAGAGAGAGGCTTCAATGGGAATGTCCTGGCTTTAAAATCTCCATTCCCAATGGAAAAAAAATGGAAAAAAATTGGGAAAAAAATTGAAAAAATTGGAAAAAAAGAGGAAAAAATTGGAAAAAAATAGAAAAAAAGAGGAAAAATGGAAAAAAATGGAAATATGGGGGAAAATGGGGAAAAAATGGGGAAAAAATGGAAAAATTTGGAAAAAAATGGGAAAATTTGGGGAAAAATGGGAAAAATGGAAAAAATGAAAAAATTGAAAAACGGGGAAAAAGCGGAAAAAATGGAAAAATGGAAAAAATGGAAAAAATTGGAAAATTTTGGAGAAAAAAATTGTAAAACGGGGGAAAAGGGGAAAGAATGGGAAAAAAGGAAAAAATGGGGAAAAATAAAAAAGGGGGGAAATGGGAAAAAATGGGGAAAATGGAAAAAAATGGAAAATTTTGGAAACATTTGGAAAAATTTGGAAAAATTTGGAAAAATTTGGAAAAATTTGGAAAAAGTGGAAAAATGGAAAAAAATTTTTAAAAGGAAAAAATTTGAAAAAATGGGAAAAAAATGGGGGAAAATGGAAAAAATTGGAAAATTTTGGAAAAAAATGGAAAAAAAATTGAAAAAATGGAAAAAAATGAATTTTTTTTTTTTTTAAAAAAAGGAAAAAATGGGAAAAAATGGGAAAAAAAGGGGAAAAAATGGAAAAGAATGACAGGGAGAACTCAGTTCTTCTGCATAAGATCCCTTTTGCCAGGATATTTTTCCCAATTAAAATCCCAAGGGAAGTCATCCTGGTGTCCATGTAGAGTCATGGATTCATTTAGGGTGGAAAAGTCCTCGAAGATCTCCAGATCCAACAATTAATCCAAGGCCATCATTGTCCCCAAGTGCCACATCCACGCGGATCTTAAATCCCTCCAGGATTGCAGCCTCCACCTCCGTCCTGGCAGCTGGGCCAATCTTTTCTTCCCAATCTTTTTTTTGGGAAGATTTATTCCCAAAATCCGACCTGAACCCTCTCTTGTGACCAAGTGTCCGCGGCTGGGTCGGGCAGGCTGGAATTGCGGGAGGTGAATCCTCAAAACCCCCTTGCGATCATAAAACTGAGACTAAACCAATTCCTTTTTATCCAGTTCGTTTCCCCCTTTCTTATCAGTTTTCTTATCAGTTTTTTTGTCTCTTCCAGGTGGAATTCAGCCCCGACCAGATCGAAGGTGAGGGAGATTTTTTTTCTCTCTTCTGGGCTCAGGGAAGTGTTGGGATGAGCAGGGTTGGGATTTTGGAACAGCTTTGGGAAAGCTGAGCTTTAATTCCCATTTTTTCTCCCATTTCCCCTCAAAATCCTTCCCTCCCAAAGAAAATCATGGAATTCACATCCCATTTCTAGGAGTTACACCCTAAAACCAACCCAAATATGTTTTTTTTCTTGAGGAAAAATCCACCAATATCAACATTTTCAAAGGAAAACCCTCAGAGAATTTTTCCCACCTTCCATCAGAACTTAACGCGTTCCAGCTCTCCTCAATCCTGCAAAAAATTGGATTTGGATGGAATTCCTTTATCCTCTCAAAGCCAAACGTCAGCGTTGATTTCCAAGCCCAAGAAATTGATCCCAAAATCTCCTGCCCCAAATCCTGGGAACCCTGGGACTGCAGCTGTTGGGGTTTTTTCACTCCAAACCAGCCTGGTTTTTATGGGATCATTGATGGACGGGATCAAACATCTGGCGGGATTTGAGGATTTATCTTTGGGCTTCGAACCCCTAAAAGATGGGATCGGAGTTAATTAGAAACTGGGGGGAAATCAATCAGGGAGATGTTTAATTATTTTTATATTTATATATATATTATTTTATATATTATATATATATAATATATATATATATAAAAATTATGATATATATAATAGATGATATATATAATATAATATAATATAATATAATATAATATAATATAATATAATATAATATAATATAATATAATATAATATAATATAATATAATATAATATAATATAATATAATATAATATAATATAATATAATATAATATAATATAATATAATATAATATATATTTTTAATATATTTATATTTTATATATTTATATTTTTATCTATTTTTATATTTATTTTTATATTATATATATTATATTTTTTATATTTATATAATTATATATATAATTTATAATAATATAATATATATATTATATATTTTTATATTTTTATTTTTTTATTTATTATTATTTAGGTTTATGTTTTTATATATAATTATTTATATTATATTATATTATATTATATTATATTATATTATATTATATTATATTATATTATATTATATTATATTATATTATATTATATTATATTATATTATATTATATTATATTATATTATATTATATTATATTAATTATATTCCCATTGTTTTTCCCCTGCTGAGCCCCGGCGAATCCCAGGAATATTGGGTGTTCCCAACATTCCCAAAGCAGTTGGAATTCCATCCTCTGGGTTGGATATTCCTGGTCCTTCACCATCGATTTGGGGTTCTGGACCTTTTAAAACTCCCCAAATTCTTAATTTTTTAAATTTATTTTACTGAGGAAAATGTTTTGTGGGATCTGAAAGGATTTGTGGATTTTTTTGGTCCCTCAAATTTTGCTCCAGGAGAAGAACTGATGTTTTTTAAAACTCCCCAAATTCTTAATTTTTAAATTTATTTTACTGAGGAGAAGGTTGTGTGGGATCTGAAAGGATTCATGGATTTTTGGTCCCCCAAAATGTGGCTCTAGGAGAAGAATTGATGTTTTTTAAAACTCCCCAAATTCTTATTTTTAAAATTTATTTTACTGAGGAAAAGGTTGTGTGCCATCTGAAAGGTTCCAAGGAAATTTTGGTCCCCCAAAATGTCACTCCAGGAGAAGAACTGATGTTTTTTAAAACTCCCCAAATTCTTTTTTTTTAAATTTTATTTTACTGAGGAAAAGGTTTTGTGGGATCTGAAAGGATTCAAGGAATTTTTTGTCCCCCAAAATGTTGCTCCAAGAGGAGGATTGATGTTTTGATGTGAAGCTTTTAAAACTCTCCAAATTCTTTTTTTTTTAAATTTATTTTACTGAGGAAAAGGTTTTGTGAGATCTGAAAGGATTCATGGATTTTTTTTTTTTTGTCCCCCAAAATGTTGCTCCAGAAGAAGAATTGATGTTTTTTAAAACTCCTCAAATTCTTTTTTTGTTAAATTTATTTTACTGAGGAAAATGTTTTGTGGGATCTGAAAGGTTCCAAGGAAATTTTGGTCCCCCAAAATGTCACTCCAGGAGAAGAACTGATGTTTTTTAAAACTCCCCAAATTCTTTATTTTTAAATTTATTTTACTGAGGAAAAGGTTGTGTGGGATCCAAAAGGATTCAAGGAATTTTTGGTCCCCCAAAATGTTGCTCCAGGAGAAGAACGGATGTTTTTTAAAAATCCCCAAATTCTTTTTTTGTTAAATTTATTTTCCTGAGGAAAATGTTTTGTGGGATCTGAAAGGATCCATGGACTTTTTTGGTCCCCCAAAATGTTGCTCCAGGAGAAGAACCGATGATTTTTAAAACTCCCCAAATTCTTATTTTTTAAATTTATTTTACTGAGGAAAATGTTTTGTGGGATCTGAAAGGTTCCAAGGAAATTTTGGTCCCCCAAAATGTCACTCCAGGAGAAGAACGGATGTTTTTTAAAACTCCCCAAATTCTTTTTTTTTTTTAAATTTATTTTACTGAGGAAAATGTTTTGTGGGATCTGAAAGGATTCAAGGAATTTTTGGTCCCCCAAAATGTCGCTCCAGGAGAAGAACTGATGTTTTGGGGTGAAGCTTTATGGAACATTCCCATTTTTACGTGTCCTGCTCCTCACCCCCTGTGGCAACATCAATTCAGGACAAATTTTTTTTGGATTTGGGCCTCCCCAGCTCCCGGAATTGTTGGGAAGGAGGGAACAGGAGCTGTTCCAGATGGGCAGACAGGCAGTAATTAGGAAGCTGAAAATAGCCACTGCTCCTGCCACAGGGAGGGCAAAGGGACACCGAGGTGGCCTTGGGGCTGGGGTGGGAATGTGGCCGAGTCAGCAAATGCAAATGAAAAGATTTAAAATAGCAGGGGGGGAAAAAAAAACCCGAACAAACAACTCCAAAAAAAACCCCTCACCAAAAAACCCCAAATAAACAAAACAAAGCAAAAAAAAAAAAAAAAAAAAAAAAAAAAAATTTAAAAAAAACCCCACACCAAAAAACCCCAAATAAACAAAACAAAGCAAAAAAACCCCCAAAAAAACAAAACAAAAAAACCCATTAAAAAAAACCCAACAACAACAAAAATCCCCCCAAATCCCCAAAAATATCAACCCAAACTCCTGGAAATGTGAGCCAGGGATTTTTAAAGATTTTATCCTTTATCTTTGTTCTTTAATTTTATCTTTTATCCTTTAACTTCATCCTTTATATTTTATAGTTTGTCCTTTATCGTTTATAGTTTATAGTTTATTCTTTATCCTTTATCTTTTATTTTTTAATTTTATCCTTTAACTTCATCCTTTATATTTTATAGTTTATCCTTTATCTTTTATAGTTTATCCTTTATCTTTTATAGTTTATCCTTTATATTTCATAGTTTATCCTTTATCTTTTATAGTTTATTCTTTATCTATCCTTTATTTTTTATTTTTTAATTTTATCCTTTATCCTTTAACTTCATCCTTTATATTTTATAGTTTATCCTTTATATTTTATAGTTTATCCTTTATCGTTTATAGTTTATTCTTTATCGTTTATAGTTTATTCTTTATCCTTTATTTTTTAATTTTATCCTTTATCCTTTAACTTCATCTCTTTTTTTTTGTTTGTTTGTTTTTTGTTTGTTTGTTTGGTTGGGTTTTTTTGGTTTTTTTTTGTTGGAGCTGGGAAAAGATCTCTGGCCCCAATTCCAGGAAAATCCATGATTGCCCTCTGCTGGAATGAGGGGCTGAGAAAGGAGGAAAAATCCGGGACAGAGAGGAGGGAAGAGGAGAATGGAAAGGAGAAAACGAGGGAATGTTAATTAATTCCTAATTAGGAGGTTTCAATCATTCACGTTCCATTTCCAGGAGTTACGCCCCCAAAATAGCCCAAATCTGGGTTTTTATTTAGGGAAAAAACACCGAAATTGACATTTTTAAAGGAAAACCTTCAGCTCTGCTACAGAGGATTTGGAAGAATCAGGAAGTTGTTTGGAAGGGTTGGATGAAGGAGGAAACGAGGGAAAAATGAAGGGAAGGAATTGGGGAAAATCTGGGGTGCAGAATGTGTGGCTGAATCATGAATCAGGATTTTGGGAAAAGAGGAATAATCCCCTGGAGTTCAAAAATGAAGAGAAAGAAAGTAAGAGCAGCACAAAGATTTAAAATCCTTAATTTAAATTTACAGCTTTAATTTTAAATCTTTAATTTAAAATTTAGAGCCAAAGGGATTTTTTGTGCTCAGTTGTGGGTGGTGCACTGGGAAATCAGGGATTGATGCATTGGGAAGGATGAGGTGGAACAGAGACTGGGCAGAGCTGGAGAATAAAATAGAATTTAAAAAACATATATAAATATAAAAATAAATAAATAAATTTATTGAAAGGCCTTCAAGGATCCACCTTGGGCAGGACAAGAGACTGGCCAAGACTACACCCAAGGTAGGTCCAAAATGGGCACAAAATGGACCCAAAATGGGCACAAAATGGACCCAAAATGGGCACAAAACGGACCCAAAATGGACCCAAAATGGTGACAAAATGGACACAAAATGGGCACAAAACGGACCCAAAATGGGCACAAAACGGACCCAAAATGGACCCAAAATGGTGACAAAATGGACACAAAATGGGCACAAAACGGACCCAAAATGGACACAAAATGGATCCAAGGTGGTCCCAAAATGGTCACAGAATGGACACAAAATGGTCACAAAATGAACACAAAATGGGCACAAATTGGGCACAAAATAGGCACAAGTTTTACACAAAAGGGACCCAAAATGGTCACAAAATGGACCCAAAATGGGCACAAAATGGGCCCAAAATGGGCACAAAATGGGCCCAAAATGGACACAAAATGGACACAAAATGGACCCAAAATGGGCACAAAATGGGCACAAAATGGACACAAAATGGGCCCAAAATGGACCCAAAATGGGCCCACACTGACTGTGAGCTCAGAGCTGCAGCCCTGGGCAGAACAGAGCCTGGAATACAACTGAAAATAAAATAAAAAGCATAAAAGGGAAATAAAACTGAAGGCGTCAGGATAACAGTGAGGTTAAAGGATTAAGGATAAAGTTAAAGGATAAAATTAAAGGATAAAGGATAAATGGTAAATGATAAAGGGTAAAGTTAAAGGATAAAGGATAAAATCAAAGGATAACGGATGAAGTTAAAGGAAAAAGGATAAAATTAAAGAATAAAGGATGAAATTAAAGGATGACATTAAAGAACAAAGGACAAAGGGAAAAGAGTAAAGGATAAAGGATAAAATTAAAGGATAAAGTTAAATGATAAAGGATAAATGATAAAGGATAAAATTAAAGAATAAAGAATAAAATTAAGGGATAAAGGATGAAGTGAAAGGATAAAGGATGAAGTGAAAGGATAAAGGATAAAATTAAAGGATAAAGGATAAATGGTAAATGATAAAGGACAAATGTTAAAGGATAAAGGATAAATGGTAAATGATAAAGGACAAATGTTAAAGGATAAAGGATAAATGGTAAATGATAAAGGACAAAGGATAAAATTAAAGGATAAAGGATAAAACAAAAGAATAAAGGTAAAGGATAAAGGAAAAAGGATAAAATTAAACAATAAAGGATAAAGGATAAAGTTAAAAGATAAAGGAAAAAGGAAAAAAAGAAAAGGGAAAAAGGGAAAGGGAAAAAGGGAGAAGGAAAAAATAAAAGGGAAAAAGGGAAAAGGAAAAAGGAAAAAGGAAAAAGGAAAAAGGAAAAAGGAAAAAGGAAAAAGGAAAAAGGAAAAAGGAAAAAGGAAAAAAATTAAAGAATAAAGGATGAAGTTAATAACAGTAAACAACAAAGGATAAAGGATAAAGGATAGCATTAAAGGATAAAGGATTAACACTAAATTATAAAGGGTGAAGGTAAAGGATAAAGGAAAAAGGATAATATTAAGGGATAAAGGATGAAGTTAAAGGTTAAAGGATGAGGTTAAAGGATAAAGGAAAAGGATAAAGGATGAAGTTAAAGGACGAAGTTAAAGGATAAAGGATAAAGTTAAAGAATAAAGGATAACAGTAAAGGATAAAATTAAAGGATAAAGGATGAGGTTAAAGGATGAAGTTAAAGGATAAAGGATGAAGTTAAAGGATAAAGGATAAAGGATAAAGTTAAAGGATAAATTATAACAATAAAGGACGAAGTTAAAGGATGAAGTTAAAGGTTAAAGGATAACAGTAAAGGATAAATGATGAAGTTAAAGGATGAATTAAAGGATAACAGTAAAGGATAACGGGCTGTTCCTGCTGCTCCCTGGGATCCTGCCCTGACCCTGCAATCCCAGCAGGAAAGGGGAGCCTGAGGACTGGAGAATCTGGAGAGTTCTGTGCTGGATCCTGCAGTGACCCCATGGCAATCACGGAACCATTCCCCTTGGAAAGGATCCCTGAGCCCATCGATCCCAACCTCTGTCCCGAGTCCCACATCCAAAATCCTCCGGCACCACATTCCTGGGGATCATTGGTGGGAAGGGGAACCTCTCCCTTGGGAATGTTCTCAGCAGGATCCTGCCCTGGGGGCACCTCTGGGGTGCTTGTCCAGCCCTGGGGTGTTTGTCCAGCCCTGGGGTGTTTGTCCAGCCCTGGGGGCACCTCTGGGGTGTTTGTCCAGCTCTGGGGTGTTTGTCACGCTCTGGGGCACCTTTGGGGTGTTTGTCTGTCCCTGGGTGTCCCTGGGTGTCCATATGTGTCCTTTGGATGTCCCTGTCTCTCTGTCTGTCCCTGGGTGTCCCTGTCTGTCCCTGGGTGTCCCTGTCCATCCCTGTGGGTCCCTGTCTGTCCCTGTCTGTCCCTCTGTCTGTCCCTGCTGTCCCCCTGTCTGTCCCTGTCTGTCCCTGTCTGTCCCTGGGTGTCCCTGGGTGTCCCTCTCTGTCCCTGCTGTCCCTCTGTCTGTCCCTGTCTGTCCCTGCTGTCCCCCTGTCTGTCCCTGGGTGTCCCTGTGTGTCCCTGTCTGTCCCTGTCTGTCCCTGTCTGTCCTTCTGTCTGTCCCTGCTGTCCCTGTCTGTCCCTGCTGTCCACCTGTCTGTCCCTGTGTGTCCCTGTGTGTCCCTGTCTGTCCCTGTCTGTCCCTGGGTGTCCCTGCTGTCCCCCTGTCTGTCCCTGTGTGTCCCTGTCTGTCCCTGGGTGTCCCTGCTGTCCCTGTCTGTCCCTGCTGTCCCCCTGTCTGTCCCTGTGTGTCCCTGTCTGTCCCTGTCTGTCCCTGTCTGTCCCTGGGTGTCCCTGCTGTCCCCCTGTCTGTCCCTGTGTGTCCCTGTCTGTCCCTGGGTGTCCCTGTCTGTCCCTGTCTGTCCCTGCTGTCCCCCTGTCTGTCCCTGTCTGTCCCTGGGTGTCCCTGTCTGTCCCTGTCTGTCCCTGTCTGTCCCTGTCTGTCCCTGGGTGTCCCTATCTGTCCCTGTCTGACCCTGCTGTCCCTGTCTGTCCCTGCTGTCCCTCTGTCTGTCCCTGTGTGCAGGGAGGATCAGAGCAGGCCCAGGCTCTGCTCCAGGCCCAGCAATGGCAGCAGAGGAAGGGGCAGGGGCTGATCCCAGGAATTTCCCTGCACAGGAGGCACAACTCGTGCCCCGGGCAGTGCCCAGCCCTGAGCAGAGCCCGGAGGGGCTCTGGGGTCTCCCTCACCGGGGATATCCCAGAATTTTCTGGATGTTTTCCTGTGCCCTGAGCTCTGGGATGGTCCCTTTCCAACCTGTCCCATTCTGGAATTCCAGGATAAGTTTTTCCATGCACCTTCACCTTCCCCTGCCAATTAACGGCTTGTTGGGTGACATTCCCATTTTTTTTCCTGGAATATCCCAGCTCTGGCTCCTAGAGGTGCTCCTGGAGCTCCAGGCACTGGAAAACTCCCAAGGCCAAAAATTCCTCCTGTTTTCCACACTCTCCGACCTTCACCGAGTCGGAAATTCCACGGGAAAAACATTTGGACCTCTCTGAGCGCATTTCCAGGAAAACACGGAAAAGGAGGAGCACAAACATTGACGATATTTTCATCCAAATTTTTCCCAAACCTCTCGGGCAGTTAACAAGGGAAAAGTTTAAATTAGAAGAACCAATTAGAGATTGGATTTATCTTCATCCGAGGGAGTAATGGGATGAATTTCTCCTCACCTTTTTTGTTTTTCTCCTGCTTTTCCAGAATTCAAGGAAGCGTTTTCCCTCTTCGACCGCACGCCCAAGTCGGAGATGAAGATCACCTACGCCCAGTGCGGAGACGTCCTGAGGGCTTTGGGGCAGAACCCCACCCAGGCTGAGGTCATGAAACTGCTGGGCAGACCCAAACCCGAAGGTTGGTGGCCTCCTCCACTGATTTTGGGAAAGGGCATTCTCGGAATTTTCCCTGGAGAAGGGGAGGTCTCCATTTGCTGAGTGGAGCAGCCTCTAAAATTTCCAGTCAGAAGGGAGGAAAAATCGGTCTGCCAGTCAAAATAATTGTCCCAAATTGAGGGGAATTAATTAATTTCACAGCCCTGGGCACCCATGCAATTTAAAATGACAAATTTTGCCTTTTAAAATTGCGTTTATGGAGGAATTCATGAGTTTTTCCTAAAAACACATCCAGAAAAACAAAGGAATAACCTGGATGTAAGGACACGGATTATTCCACGAAAGATGGGTGGGGAGGCCTGGAATGATTGCAGTGATATCCGTCTGTATTCCGTATTTCCATGTTCTTCTCTCCCTTATATCCAGCATTTATTCCCACATTTCTGTGCTCATGTGGATATCCCATGGTTAATTCCCAGCTCTCCCAGAATCCCCCTAGAATTCCATTCCCAAACTCTTCTCCCTATTTTATCCAACATTTTTCACAACAGTTCTGCCCTCACAGTGGATATCCCATTGTTACTCCCAACTGTCCCAGAATCCTCCCAAACTTCCATTTCCATGTTCTTCTCTCTTCATTAATTCCATGGTAAATTCCCAACTCTCCCAGAATACCCACAGACTTCCATTTCAAAGTTTTTCGCTTTTTTTATGCAACGTTTTTCACGAAAGCTCTGCCCTCATGGTGAATATTCCATGGTTAATTCCCAGCTCTCCCAGAATCCCTCCAAATTTCCATCCCCAGGCTCTTTCCCTCCTTTGATCAACATTTATCCCCACAGACCTTCTACCCCATGCTGAATATCCCATTATTATTCCCAACTCTCCAGAATCCCTCAGATTTCCATTTCCAGGCTCTTCTCTCCTTTGATCCAATATTTATCCCCACAGATCTCCTACCCCATGGCGGACACCCGGCCGTTACTCCCAGAATCCTCCCAAATTTCCATTCCCAGGCTCTTCCCTCCCTTTTCCCAACATTTATCACCACAGATCTTCCACCCCATAGTGGACATCCCATGGTTAATTCCCAACTCTTCCAGAATCCCCCCAAAACTTCCATTTCCATTCTTTTCTCTCTTCATTCATTAATTCCATGGTTAATTCCCAACTCTCCCAGAATCCTCCCAAACTTCCATTTCCAGACTCTTCTCTCCTTTGATCCAACATTTATCACCACTGATCTTCTTCCCCATGATGGACATCCCATGGTTATTCCCAACTCTCACAGAATCCCCCCAGACTTCCATTTCCACTCTTTTCTCTCTTCATTCATTAATTCCATGGTTAATTCCCCGCTCTCCCAGAATTCCCCCAAATTTCTATTTCCAGGCTCTTCCCTCCCTTTATCCAACATTTATCCCCACATTTCTGTGCTCATGTGGATATCCCATGCTTATTCCCAACTCTCCCAGAATTCCCCCAAAATTCCATTTCCATTCTCTTCTCTCTTCATTCATTAATTCAATGGTTAATTCCCAGCTCTCCCAGAATCCCCTCAAATTTCCATTTCCAGGCTCTTCTCTTTCTATTTTATCCAACATTTATCACCACAGTTCTGCCCTCACATTGGATATCCCATTGTTAACTCCCAACTCTCCCAGAATCCCCCCAAATTTCCATTCCCAGGCTCTTCCCTCCTTTTATACAACATTTATCCCCACAGATCTTCTGCCCCATGGTGGATATCCCATTGTTACTCCCAGAATTCCCTCAAACCTCCATTCCCAGGCTTTTCTCTCCCTTTTATCCACATTTATCCCCACATTTCTGTGCTCATGTGGATATCCCATGGTTAATTCCCAGCTGTCCCAGAATCCTCCCAAACTTCAATTTCCAGGCTCTTCTCTCCCTTCATTGAACATTTATCCCCACAGATTTTCTACCCCATGATGGACATCCCATGGTTATTCCCAACTCTTTCAGAATCCCCCAAATTTCCATTCCCAGGCTCTTCTCTCCCTTTATCCAACATTTATCCCCACAGATCTCCTACCCCATGGTGGATATCCCATTGTTACTCCCAGAATCCTCCCAAATTTCCATTTCCAGGCTCTTCCCTCCCTTTATCCAACATTTATCCCCACAGATCTTCCACCCCATGGTGGACATCCCATGGTGATTCCCAGCCCTCCCAGAATCCCCACAAATTTCCATTCCCAGGCTCTTCTCTCCCTTTTATCCAAACTTTTACCACTGTAGTTTTGCCCTCACAGTGGATATCCCATGGTTATTCCCAACTCTCACAGAATCCTCCCAAATTTCCATTTCCAGGCTCTTCTCTCCCTTTATCCAACACTTATCCTCATATTTCTGTGCTCATGCTGGATATCCCATTGTTATTCCCAACTCTCACAGAATCCCCTCAAATTTCCATTTCCGTGTTCTTCTCTCTCTATTTTATCCAACATTTATCACCACAGTTCTGCCCTCACATTGGATATCCCATAGTAAATTCCCAACTCTTCCAGAATCCTCCCAAAATTCCATTCCCAGGCTCTTCCCTCCCTTTATCCAACATTTATCCCCACAAATCTTCTGCCCCATGCTGGATATCCCATTGTTACTCCCAGAATTCCCTCAAACCTCCATTCCCAGGCTTTTCTCTCCCTTTTATCCACATTTATCCTCACATTTTTGTGCTCATGTGGATATCCCATGGTTAATTCCCAGCTGTCCCAGAATCCTCCCAAACTTCAATTTCCAGGCTCTTCTCTCCCTTCATTGAACATTTATCCCCACAGATTTTCTACCCCATGGTGGACATCCCATGGTTAATTCCCAACTCTCCCAGAATCCTCCCAAATTTCCATTCCCAGGCTCTTCTCTCCCTTTATCCAACATTTATCCCCACAGATCTCCTACCCCACAGCGGACACCCCGCGTTACTCCCCGAATCCCCCCGAACTCCCATTTCCCCCTTGTTTGCCAGAGATGAATTCCAAGATGATCGACTTTGAGACCTTCCTGCCCATGCTCCAGCACATCGCCAAGACCAAGGACACGGGCACCTACGAGGATTTCGTGGAAGGGCTCCGTGTCTTCGACAAGGAGGGCAACGGGACGGTCATGGGAGCCGAGCTGCGCCACGTCCTGGCCACGCTGGGTGAGGAGAAACTTCCCTCAGGAATTTTCATCCCTCTTTTCCCCTCGTGGTTTATTTCTGTTTAAATATCTCGTTCCCGTCACCGTAAAATTATCGCGAGATTTCCAGCCCCAGCTTTTCCCTTGGATTTTTATTTCCCCGATTTTCTGTGCCTCCATCCCTCCCTTATCCTCTCCCTTCCTCCTTTGTGTTGTGCTTGATTTCTCCAATAAATATTAAATATTTTATCTTATATATTTCATATATTTAATATATTTTATATTTTTTATACTTTATATACTTTATATACTTTATATACTTTATATACTTTATATATTCTATATATTTTATAATTTTTATGATAAATCTACATTATATTAAATATTAATATATAATATATAATAGATGTCTATTTCTTATCTATATTAAATATATTATATTTAAAATTTCTAAATTTTAATATTTATTGGAGAAACCCAACACAACATATTCATAAATATTAAATATTAAATATTCCCATCACCATAAAATTATCCCGAGATTTCCAGCCCCAGCTTTTCCCTTGGATTTTTATTTCCCCTTTTTTCTGTGCCTCCATCCCTCCCTTATCCTCTCCCTTCCTCCTTTGTGTTGTGCTTGATTTCTCCAATAAATATTAAATATTTTTTTTATCTTATATATTTCATATATTTAATATATTTTATATTTTTTATACTTTATATACTTTATATACTTTATATATTCTATATATTTTATAATTTTTATTATAAATCTACATTATATTAAATATTAATATATAATATATAATAGATGTCTATTTCTTATCTATATTAAATATATTATATCTAAAATGTCTAAATTTTAATATTTATTGGAGAAATCCAACACAACATATTCATAAATATTAAATATTAAATATTCCCATCACCATAAAATTATCCCGAGATTTCCAGCCCCAGCTTTTCCCTTGGATTTTTATTCCCTCATATTTCTGCGCTTCCATCCCTCCCTTCTCCTCTCCCTCCCTCCTGTTGTGCTTGATTTCTCCAATAAATATTAAATATTTATTTTTGTTTTATATATTTTATATTTTCTATACTTATTATATATTTATATATATAATATATAATATATAATATACTTTACATATTCTATCTATTTTATATATTTTATATAATTTATTTATTATAAATGTATATTATATTAAATATAAATACATAATATACAATAAATATCCATTTCTTATCTATATTAAATATATTATATTTACAATCTCTAAATTTTAATATTTATTGGAGAAATCCAACACAACATATTTATAAATATTAAATAATCCCATCACCATAAAATTATCCCAAGATTTCCACCCCCAGCTATTCCAGGGTTTTTATTCCCTTGGGTTTTTATTCCCCCATTTTTCTGCACTTCCATCCCTCCCTTCTCCTCTCCCTCCTTCCTGTTGTATTTGATTTCTTCGATAAGTATTAAATATTTTTTAATATTTTATATATTTTATATGCTTTTTATATTTTATATACTTTATATATTTTGTATAAATATATATTTAATATACTTCACACATTTTATATTTTTATATAATTTATTTATAATAAATATTTATTATATTAAATACAAAATATATTTTTATTTAACAAATACATATTTATTATATATGAAATATGTTATATTAAAATTTTCTAAATTTTAATATTTATTGGAGAAATCCAACTTCCTAAATTCCTAAGTAATTCCTAATTTCCTAAATTCCTGAATTCCCGAATTCCTAAATTCCTGAATTCCCGAATTCCTAAATTCCCAAATTCCTAAATACTTCCTAAATCCCTAAATGATTCCTTAATTCCTAAATATTTCCTTAATTCCTAAATTGTGAGCTTCCTAAATCCCTAAATCCCTAAATTCCTAAATAATTCCTAAATTCCTAATTTCCCAAATTCTTAATTCCCAAATTCCCAAGTCCCTAAATTCCCAAACTCCTAAATTCCTAAATTCCCAATTTGCTAAATTCCTGAATTCCTAAATTCCCAAATTCCCAAATTCCCAAATTCCTAAATAATTCTTAAATTCCTAAATTGTGAGCTTCCCAAATTCCTAAATAATTCCTAAACTCCTAAATTCCTGAATTCCCAAATTCAGGCTCTTGACCCAGGATTTTGTTTTCCGCGCAGGGGAGCGGCTGACGGAGGAGGAAGTGGATAAACTGATGGCTGGGCAGGAAGACGCCAACGGCTGCATCAACTACGAAGGTGGGCAAGGCTTAAAATATTCCCGAGGAAAGTTTCAAATCCGTGGAAAATCCGGAGCAAAATTCCCAAATTTAACCCAATTCTGACAAACCCCATTGGTGAAAGATTAATTACGTTTCCCATCGGATAACTGATCCTTCTTTCCCTCTTTTTTTTTTCCCAGCTTTTGTGAAGCACATCATGGCCAACTGAGCCCAGGTGAGTCTCCTCTGCCTTTTCCCAGATTTCCAAGTCCTCATTCCTTTGGGATTGACTGGAAAATTCCACGAATAAATTTTTTTCCATCAGCATTTCCAAAATCGCCGCTCCCAAACTCCAAAAAAAACCAAGGAAACAGAATTGAGCTAACAAGAGAGGGAGAAAAAAAATTTTTAAAAAAACAGAAGGGAAAGAGTTAAGAATATAAAAATATAAATAAGAATATAAATAATTATAAATAATCCAATATCCAATATTCTGTTTCCAGTATCTCATATTTAATATCCAATATTTAATAATCAATATCCCATATCCAGTATTCATTATCCAATATCCAATACTTAATAATCAGTATCCCATATCCAATAATTAATATCCAATATCCCATATCCAGCATCCCATATCCAGAATCCGGTATCCAATATTCCGGATCCCATATCCCATATCTAATATCCAGTCTTTCATATCCCATATCCCAAAATCCAATATTTAATATCCCATATCCAGTATTCAATAATATCCAGTATCCAATATTCAGTATTTAATATCCAATATCTTATATCCGATTTCCAATATCCAATATCCCATATCCAATATCCCATATCCAGTATCCAATATTTAGTAATCAATATCCCATATTTGATATCCAATATCCCATATCCAATAATTAATATCCAGTATCTCATATCCAATGTTTAATATCCCGTGTCCCATATCCAATATCGTATATCCAGTATCCAGTACCCAATATTCCTTATCCCATATCCCATATCTAATATTCAGTCTTTTATATCCCATATCCCAATATCCCATATTTAATATCCCATATCCAGTTTTAATAATATCCAATAACCAGTATCCCATATTTAATATCTGATATCCAATAATTAATGTTGCATATCCGATATTCCATATCCAATATCCAGTATTTAATATCCAGTATTTAATATCCAGTATTTAATATCCAATATCTTATATCCAATTTCAATATCCAATATCCAATATTTAATATCCCATATCCAGTATTCAATAATATCCCATATCCTATAGTTAATGTCACATATCCAATATCCTGTATCCAGTATCCAATATCCAGTATTTAATATCCAATATCTTATATCCGATTTCCAATATCCCATATCCAGTATCCAATATTTAATAATCAATATCCCATATTTGATATCCAATATCACATATCCAATATTTAATATCCAGTATCCCATATCCAATATTTAATATCCCGTGTCCCATATCCAATATCCTATATCCAGTATCCAATATCCTATATCCAGATCCAGTATCCAATGTTCCGTATCCCATATCCCGTATCCCAATATCCAATATTTAATATCCCATATCCAGTATTTAATATTATCCAATATCCAGTATTCCATATTTAATATATGGGATATTAATATATTTACTATTAATCCAATAATTAATGTTGCATATCCCATATCCAATATCCCATATCCAGTATTTAATATCCAATATCTTATATCCAATTTCAATATCCAATATTCCATATCCAATATCCAATATTTAATATCCCATATCCAGTATTTAATATTATCAAATACCCAGTATCCCATATTTAATATCCAATATCCAATAATTAATGTTGCATATCCAATATCAGATATCCAATATCCAGTATTTAATATCCAATATCCAGTATTTAATATCCAATATCTTATATCCAATTTCCAATATCCAATATTCCATATCCAATATTTAATAATCAGTATCCCATATCCAATTTCCAATATCCAGTATCCTACATGAGGGCAAGATTAAAGATTAAATTTACATTTAAAAATTTTGAAATTAATTTAAGATTTTAATTTTTATAATTGGCTCCCAACATCTCCAGACAACGGATTGGTTTTTCCGGGAAGAACTTTATCCAACCCATCCAAACCACGGCACTGCCGAGGGGGTCTCCACCTCGCCCTCCCAAAGGATCTGGGCTTCGTTTCCAGGATTTATCCCGGTTTTTACTGGAAAAAGCATTCCCAGGGTTTTTGGGAAGGAGTTGACCAATCCATCTCTTCTGATATCCCAGGAAAAGCCGCGCTCGGGTTTGGTCTGGACGCTTTGTGTTCCCTTTGTTTGTTTTTTGGGTTTTTTTTTTGTTGTTTTTCCCTCGGCTCTGGTTTATTTTTAGGCCTGGCTTTGGTTTGGTTTTGGAGCTGACCCTGCTGGGCTGTGGTGACTTTTGATTCGGGGTCAAGCAGGAGTTGCATCCGGGTTTTTCGGGAATTTTGTTCCAAGATAGAACTTAGCAAAATATAAACAAACCAAAAAACCCCAGATTGGTTTTGGGGTTTTTTTTCGTTTATTTCTATTTTTTTTCTCTAAAACCCCATTTTTTTTCCCTTAAGGAATTTTTTTACCTTTGAACTTGGACTTTTCCAACTTCCCAGTTTTCCCCAAACTTTTCCCAGTTTTTGATCCCAAGGAGCTTTGGTGCCATCCCAATCCATGGTCCCTGCTCAGGGATGTTTTCAATCCTTAATCCATGGGAAATTCCCATTCCAAAGGGAATCAACACCACGCACCAGGGTGGGAAGAGGGAAAACCGGAATGGGATTGGGAAGCAATTCCAAGGGTCTTCGCTTTTGATGGAAAAGGGGCTGGGAGCTCGTGATTCCCAGGAAACCGAAATTCCTGGGATTTGCCGTGGAGCCTCGGTGGCGCCACCCAATGTTGGTCCTTCCTGCTGTGGGGTCGTTGGAATGTTCATGGAAAAACAAATGGAATGTCCATCCTGGAATGAGGGAATGTCCTTTGAAGGATCTGAACTCGGTGGGAATCTGGAGCTGAGCCCAAAAATTCGGGAAAGAATTCCCATGGGATGGAGGGAAGATAAAGCTGCAGGAATGATTTCCTCCTGATTTCCTGAGGGAATTGGGATCATTTCAGATGGAATTTGCTCCCCTGGATTGGCTCCAGGTGTTGGGGACTGCTTCCCAGCCTTTATCCATCCCAAAAATTCGGGATCGGCTCCGTTCCTTGGCCATTCCCGTGGGATGGAAGGAAGATAAAGCTTCAGGAATGATTTCCTCCTGATTTCCTGAGGGAATTGGGATGATTTTAGATGGAATTTGCTCACCTGGATTGGCTCAAGGTTTTCTCCATCCCTCAGCAATCCAGGGATTTTGGGATTGGGATGATTCCCTGTGTTTTGGCAGTTCTGGGTGTTGATTTATTTGTTCCTTCTTTTTTCCTCTAATTCTGGAAGCTGAGCCCAAAAATTTGGGATCAGCTCTGTCCCTTGGCCGTTCCCGTGGGATGGAGAGAAGATAAAGCTGCAGGAATGATTTAATCCTGATTTCCTGAGGGAATTGGGATGATTTCAGATGGAATTTGCTCACCTGGATTGGCTCCAGGTGTTATGGACTGCTTCCCAGATTTTATCCATCCCAAAAATTCGGGAGTGGCTCCATCCCTTGGCCATTCCCATAGGATGGAGGGAAGATAAAGCTGCATCTCCATGTCAGGAATGATTTTCTCCAGATTTCCTGAGGGAATTTGGATTATTTCAGATGGAATTTTCCCGGATTGGCTCCAGGTTTTCTCCATCGCTCAGAGCGGGATTCTGGGATTGGGATGATTCCCTGTGTTTTGCAGCTCTCAGTGTTGATTTATTTCTTCCTTCTTTTTTCTTCTAATTCTGAAAGCTGAGCCCAAAAATTCGGGAGCAGTTCCATCCCTTGGCCATTCCCATGGGATGGAGGGAAGATAAAGCTGCAGGAATGATTTCCTCCTGATTTCCTGAGGGAATTGGGATTATTTTAGATGGAAATCGCTCACCTGGATTGGCTCCAGGTTTTCTCCATCCCTCAGCATGGGATTGTAGGATTGGGATGATTCCCTGTGTTTTGGCAGCTCTGGGTGTTGATAAGCTGAGGATGGTTCCTGATTTAATTTCTATTTTCCCCTCTAATTCTGAAAGCTGAGCCTGAAAATTCGGGATCAGCTCTGTCCCTTGGCCATTCCCATGGGATGGAGGGAAGACAAAACTGCATCTCCATGTCAGGAATGAAACTGGGACTTTCCTTTACTCCTGAATTCCTGAGGGAATTGGGATAATTTTAGATGGATTTTGCTCACCTGGATTGGCTCCAGGTGTTATGGACTGCTTCCCAGTTTTTACCAATCCCAAAAATTCGGCAGCGGCTCCATCCCTTGGCCATTCCCATAGGATGGAGGGAAGATAAAGCTGCATCTCCATGTCAGGAATGATTTTCTCCAGATTTCCTGAGGGAATTTGGATTATTTCAGATAGAATTTTCTCACCCGGATTGGCTCCAGGTTTTCTCCATCGCTCAGAGCGGGATTCTGGGATTGGGATGATTCCCTGTGTTTTGCAGCTCTCAGTGTTGATTTATTTCTTCCTTCTTTTTTCTTCTAATTCTGAAAGCTGAGCCCAAAAATCTGGGAATGGCTCCATCCCTTGGCCATTCCCATGGGATGGAGGGAAGATAAAGCTGCAGGAATGACTTCCTCCTGATTTCCTGAGGGAACTGGGATTATCTCAGATGGAATTTGCTCACCTGGATTGTGATTTCCTGAGGGAATTGGGAGGATTTCAGATGGAATTTGATCACCTGGATTGGCTCCAGGTTTTCTCCATCCCTCAGCATGGGATTGTAGGATTGGGATGATTCCCTGTGTTTTGCCAGCTCTGGGTGTTGATAAACTGAGGATGATTCCTGATTTAATTTCTATTTTCCCCTCTAATTCTGAAAGCTGAGCCCGAAAATTCGGGATCAGCTCTGTCCCTTGGCCATTCCCATGGGATGGAGGGAAGATAAAGCTGCAGGAATGATTTCCTCCTGATCTCCTGAGGGAATTGGGAGGATTTCAGATGGAATTTGCTCACCTGGATTGGCTCCAGGTGTTGGGGACTGCTTCCCAGCTTTTATCCATCCCAAAAATTCGGGATCGGCTCTGTTCCTTGGCCATTCCCATGGGATGGAGGGAAGATAAAGCTGCAGGAATGATTTCCTCCTGATTTCCTAAGGGAACTGGGATTATTTCAGATGGAATTTGCTCACCTGGATTGTGATTTCCTGAGGGAATTGGGAGGATTTCAGATGGAATTTGATCACCTGGATTGGCTCCAGGTTTTCTCCATCCCTCAGCATGGGATTTTGGGATTGGGATGATTCCCAGTGTTTTGGCAGCTCTGGGTGTTGATAAGCTGAGGATGGTTCCTGATTTAATTTCTATTTTCCCCTCTAATTCTGAAAGCTGAGCCTGAAAATTCGGGATCAGCTCTGTCCCTTGGCCATTCCCATGGGATGGAGGGAAGACAAAGCTGCATCTCCATGTCAGGAATGAAACTGGGACTTTCCTTTACTCCTGAATTCCTGAGGGAATTGGGATAATTTTAGATGGATTTTGCTCACCTGGATTGGCTCCAGGTGTTATGGACTGCTTCCCAGTTTTTACCAATCCCAAAAATTCGGCAGCGGCTCCATCCCTTGGCCATTCCCATAGGATGGAGGGAAGATAAAGCTGCATCTCCATGTCAGGAATGATTTTCTCCTGATTTCCTGAGGGAATTGGGATTATTTCAGATGGAATTTGCTCACCTGGATTGTGATTTCCTGAGGGAATTGGGATTATTTTAGATGGAATTTTCTCACCCGGATTGGCTCCAGGTTTTCTCCATCGCTCAGAGCGGGATTCTGGGATTGGGATGATTCCCTGTGTTTTGCAGCTCTCAGTGTTGATTTATTTCTTCCTTCTTTTTTCTTCTAATTCTGAAAGCTGAGCCCAAAAATCTGGGAATGGCTCCATCCCTTGGCAATTCCCATGGGATGGAGGGAAGATAAAGCTGCAGGAATGATTTCCTCCTGATCTCCTGAGGGAATTGGGAGGATTTCAGATGGAATTTGCTCACCTGGATTGGCTCCAGGTTTTCTCCATCCCTCAGCAATCCAGAGATTTTGGGATTGGAGGATTCCCTGTGTTTTGGCAGCTCTGGGTGTTGATTTATTTGTTTCTTCTTCTTTTTTTTCCTCTAATCCTTAAAAATACCTTTCTTTTTCAGGACAAGAGAATTTTGGATACCGGCCTTGGATTTCCACCTGCTGGAATTTCTCCGTGTTTTTTCAGCCCGGATTCCCATTCCAAAATGTGCCTAAATCCCTAAAGATATTTGGATATTTTTGTTTCATTCACCTTGTCCTTCCATGGGAAGAGGGTGGATCCTGTAGAGATCCAATGGGAAAAATTGGGATGCGAGCAGCGAATCCCTGGGAATTCCTTTAAGATGAAGGATATAAACAGAAATACAAAATTGAGGAAAAGGGAAGAATTATTTTCATGAATAAATCGATTTAAAAAAATGATTGATCCCTTTTTCCATCCCAAACTCCGCCTTTTCCCTGTGTTTATGGGACACCAGTAAAAATCCCAGGAATATCCTTCATCCTTAGGGAAAACCTGTGGAATTCCCAGAAATTAGCAGCAAACAAAACCTTGCTGATGATTTTTTCTCTGCTTTAGATGACGAAAAATGAAGGATAAAAAAGCAAAACCAAAAAATCTCAAATTAAAGCAAAATTTGCTAAAATCCATTTTTTCTCCATGAGGATTCCTTCCCGTTCCAATAATTTCCCTAGGAAAACTGGAAGTTTTAATAAACACATCTCGGTCCTGGAGTTTTTGCAGTAAAAAATTGGGATTTTCCGTGCCTTTGTTTCCTCATTCTGAGTCCTTGTGAGGGAAGGGGGAAAAGGGAAAAAAAATCCTGAGAAAAACCTCGGCAGAGGCCGAGGAAAGTCGAGAAGCGTGGAAAATCCCATGGATTATGAGAGTTCCTTTTCTGGGGAATAATAATTGAAAAAATAAGGGGAAAAGAAATTAAAATCCTCTGGGGCTGGAAAAAAAGAGAGGCCAGGAGCTGGTGGAGTTTTTAGGGAATGCCAAAGAACTGGATATGCAAAAATCCAGGCGGAGAAAAGGTTGTAAAAACAGGGAGATTCCGAGATTAATGGAGGATTGGAATCCTTTCCTTTCCTTTCCTTTCCTTTCCTTTCCTTTACTTCCTTTCCTTTCCTTTACTTCCTTTCCTTTCCTTTCCTTTCCTTTCCTTTCCTTTCCTTTCCTTTCCTTTCCTTTCCTTTCCTTTCCTTTCCTTTCCTTTCCTTTCCTTTCCTTTCCTTTCCTTTCCTTTCCTTTCCTTTCCTTTCCTTTCCTTTCCTTTCCTTTCCTTTCCTTTCCTTTCCTTTCCTTTCCTTTCCTTTCCTTTCCTTTCCTTTCCTTTCCTTTCCTTTCCTTTCCTTTCCTTTCCTTTCCTTTCCTTTCCTTTCCTTTCCTTTCCTTTCCTTTCCTTTCCTTTCCTTTCCTTTCCTTTCCTTTCCTTTCCTTTCCTTTCCTTTCCTTTCCTTTCCTTTCCTTTCCTTTCCTTTCCTTTCCTTTTCCTTTCCTTTCCTTTCCTTTCCTTTCCTTTCCTTTCCTTTCCTTTCCTTTCCTTTCCTTTCCTTTCCTTTCCTTTCCTTTCCTTTCCTTTCCTTTCCTTTCCTTTCCTTTCCTTTCCTTTCCTTTCCTTTCCTTTCCTTTCCTTTCCTTTCCTTTCCCAGCCTGAGCTACATCCCACAAATCCAGCTCCCGTTTTTAGGGATTCAGAGGAATTCCCCAATTCCCCCTTCACAGCCGAAGGAATTTTATGTCCTCTCCCAGCGTTTTTCTTCCCACATTTCCCTCCTCCTATTTTATTTTATTTTATTTTTATTTTATTTTATTTTATTTTATTTTATTTTATTTTATTTTATTATTTTATTTTATTTTATTTTATTTTATTTTATTTTATTTTATTATTTTATTTTATTTTATCATTTTTTTTCCTAGTGGAAAATCACTCTCAAAGTGCCCTGAGAGTCAAAACCATCAATTAAAAGCTCCTTGTTCCCAAGGGTGGAACTCCACGGCCTCTGGTCAGAGAGGAGAGGAAAAAAATGGGAATTTGGAATCCCTTGGTTTTGAATTTCCAAGGTGACTGAGGATGGAACTCCACGGCCTCCGGCCAGAGAGGAGACGAAAAAAAAGGGAATTTTTAATCCCTCAGGTTTGAATTTCCAAGGTGACCGAGGGTGGAACTCCACGGCCTCCAGCCAGAGAGGAGAGGGAAAAAATGGGAATTTTGAATCCCTTGTTTTTAAATTTCCAAGGTAACCGAGGGTGGAACTCCACGGCCTCCGGCCAGAGAAGGAAAAGGAAAAGGAAAAAATGGGAATTTCAAATCCTTGGGTTTGAATTTCCAAGGTGACTGAGGGTGGAACTCCATGGCCTCCAGCTGGAGAGGAGAGGAATAAAAAGGGAATTTTTAGTCCCTTGGTTTTGAATTTCCAAGGTGACCGAGAGTGGAACTCCACGGCCTCCAGCTGGAGAGGGGAAAAAAAAAGGAATTTTTTAATCCCTTGGGTTTGAATTTCCAAGGTGACCGAGAGTGGAACTCCACGGCCTCTGGCCAGAAAGGAGAGGGAAAAAATGGGAATTTTGAATCCTTCAGGTTTGAATTTCCAAGGTGACCAAGGGTGGAACTCCACGGCCTCCAGCCAGAGAGGAGAGGGAAAAAATGGGAATTTTGAATCCCTTGGTTTTAAATTTCCAAGGTGACCGAGAGTGGAACTCCATGGCCTCCAGCTGGAGAGGGGAAAAAGAAAAGGAATTTTTTAATCCCTCAGGTTTGAATTTCCAAGGTGACCGAGGGTGGAACTCCACGGCCTCGAGCCGGAGAAGAGAGGGAAAAAAATGGGAATTTTGAATCCCTTGGGTTTGAATTTCCAAGGTGACCGAGGGTGGAACTCCATGGCCTCTGGTTGAAGAGGAGAGGGAAAAAATGGGAATTTTGAATCCCTTGGTTTTGAATTTCCAAGGTGACCGAAGGTGGAACTCCACGGCCTCCAGCTGGAGAGGAAAGGAATAAAAAGGGAATTTTTGAATCCCTTGGGTTTGAATTTCCAAGGTGACCGAGGGTGGAACTCCACGGCCTCTGGTCAGAGAAGGAAAAGGAAAAAATGGGAATTTCGAATCCTTGGGTTTGAATTTCCAAGGTGACCGAGGGTGGAACTCCACGGCCTCCAGCTGGAGAGGAAAGGAATAAAAAGGGAATTTTTGAATCCCTTGGGTTTGAATTTCCAAGGTGACCGAGGGTGGAACTCCACGGCCTCTGGTCAGAGAAGGAAAAGGAAAAAATGGGAATTTCGAATCCTTGGGTTTGAATTTCCAAGGTGACCGAGGGTGGAACTCCATGGCCTCCAGCTGGAGAGGAGAGGGAAAAAATGGGAATTTTGAATCCCTTGGGTTTGAATTTCCGTGGTGACCAAGGGTGGAACTCCACGGCCTCTGGTCAGAGAGGGAAATGGAAAAAATGGGAATTCTGAATCTCTTGAGTCTGAATTTCCAAGGTGACCAAGGGTGGAACTCCACGGCCTCCAGCCAGAGAAGGAAAATGAAAAAAAATGGGAATTTTGAATCCCTTGGGTTTGAATTTCCAAGGTGACCGAGGGTGGAACTCCACGGCCTCCAGCTGGAGAGGAGAGGGGAAAAAAAATGGGAATTTTTGAATCTTTTGGTTTTGAATTTCCAGGGTGACAGAGGATGGAACTCCACGGCCTCCAGCTGGAGAGGAAAGGAATAAAAAGGGAATTTTGAATCCCTTGTTTTTAAAACTCCAAGGTGATCCAACGAGTCTTTCCGTCCTTAACAGCCGTTAAAAACCAACGTTCGAAAACAAAGGACATCATCCTGGTGGGAAAATTAATGGAGCAGAACGTTCAGCTCCGAGTTTTCCTCTCGGAATGTTTGTCCGGAGAGGCTTTAATGGACAACAGGTGCTGGAGGCGGAAATTCGGGAATAAATGGAGCGGGAAGAGAGTGGGGAGGGAGCAGGTTGGGAATGAGAATTCCAGGGAATGTTGAGGAGGAAATTTTGGGGTTTTGGGGATTTCCTGAGGTTTTGAATTTCCTGGGATTGGGCATGAGCATCATTCCTGGGAATCAGTGTTGGTTTTTTCCTTAAAAACAGCTCAAAAAAATGGAAAAGTTCTTTCCAAAGGGTGGATTTCAGCGTTTTGTACTCATATCCTTGTTTCTCCTTCTGGTCTCGGGAACAAATGGAATTTTCTTTCCTGGTTTTGTCTCCTTTCCCCACTTTTTTTTCTCCTCCAGCTCCAGCTGAAGAAATCGGTGGCAGGAAAGCTGGAAAAAGGCAAAAAAAAAAGAGGAATATTTTTTGATCAATAATTAAATTAATTGGAGCTGATAGGGAGACATCAGGAATGATTAATTAATTATGAAAAAAAAATCTTATTTATTCTGGGAAAATCATCCCGAGGATGAAATTCTGGGTAGAGCTGGAGGGACACCAAGGACAGCAAAATAAAAAAAATACAGATTTTGGCCCCAAAAAATTCCTCCTTGTTACAAAAGCATCACCGAGGGATGGATCCTGCCTGGATCCAGAGGATCCACTCAGGTTTATTCCAGGAATTTGAGGAGCAAAGATCAGAACATTTCTTGGAATATCTTTTTTTTTTCTGACTCATTGGCAGTTTACAAAAAAATGTGGGATGGTGAGAGGGTGGGGAGGAGAGACTTTGGCAAAGCAAAGCCTTGTGGGAATTATCTGGGAATGCTTCAGGACTTGGCTCTTTCCTGGAATATTCTTAAGGATCAAATTTACTTGGAATTTCGACCAAAAAGCAAAGACAAGGATTAGAAATAATTTTAATTTTCTGGATTTTTTTTTTTTTGCCTTTTCTACTCCCAGGAAAGGATTAATCTTAGTTTGGGATGCACATTTTTGGGGGAGGGAATACGAAACTCCTCGGCTCTGGATTTAATTCCCTCCTCCAACCCTAAACCTTGGGAAAGACCCCAATTTTCCAAGAGTCCGGAAGGAGGAGCTTGGAGCAGAGGCTCTGGAACAAATTCAGAAATCCCAGCCTGGGAAACATTCCTGGAGCTGATCCCGACCCTCCCGAATTCCCGGTGTCCATGGATGACATCAGCCCCGTGGGCTCGGATCCGGTTTGGCTCCCTGGAAAGTTTGGAAAATTTGGTTTGGAAAAATGGGCGTCAGCCAGGGAAAGGCAAAGTTTCCCTTGGGATGGAGAATTCCAACCCCCTCCCTTGGAATTATTGTAATTCTGAAATTAGGGGAATTCAGGCAAAGATCTGGGAATGGGAATAACATTTTTTTACCGGGAAAATTAAAAATAAAATATCTCATTTTCCAGTCACATCCCTCCCTCATGTGCTGACATCACAATTCCAGGTGCAATTCCCGACTCTCCCTGCTGACATCACAATTCCAGGTGCAATTCCAGGTGCAATTCCAAGTGTAATTCCCGAATCTCCCTGCTGACATCAAAATTCCAGGCACAATTCCCTCTTCTTCCATTCTTCTGTTCCTTCCCTCAGAAATCTGATTCAGCTAAAAATCCTTGCAGAATTAAAAGTTGAAGCGCTGAAATTTGCACAAATCCCAGGATTTCCGGGATATGTGACCCAAAACTGGGAATTCCAGACCTCCCTCTGGAGCTGAGCCCAATCCTTGCCCTTCCACTCAATCCTTGTCCTTGGAGTTAATCCTTGTGGGATGAGACAATTCTCTCAGGAATGATCTCCCGTGGATTCGTGCCATGGCAGAGATCCTGGAGCTCCAGGACATCATTCCAGGCGTTGCTTCCTGCATGGAAACACGGAAACAGAACCATGAGAGGAGCCGGTTTTCCTTGGCATTCCCAGGAGCCAGGCCTGGCTTGGCCATTCCTTTGGGAATGCTGGGGCTGATCCATGGAATGTGGGGGCGGAAATAAAACTCCACAACAAATCATAGTTTTTAGAGCAGTGTGGATTTAATCGATTCCGAGATGCGTGGGGAATAATTTCGCCAAAGACACGCATACTTACTCGTATTATTATTATTATTATTATTATTATTATTATTATTATTATTATTATTATTATTATTATTATAATATAATCTTATTGTTAAAACTCTCTATAATCTTATTATAATAACTCTTATTATTCCCCGGGGTCATACATATGCATAATCTACCTCATACATATTCATTCCCTGGCCCCGCCCATCCTTGCCTTATATGGTAATTAACTCCACGCCCATCTGGGCATGTTTAGTTTGTTGTGGTGGTCTTGGGTGGTTTGTTGTGGGTCCTGGGAGATGAAGGAAATGGAGCCTTCTTCAATGAACTCCTCACCTTTATCTCCTTTATCTTTATATCTTTATCTTTATCTTTATCTTTATCTCCTTTATCTTTACTTCTTTATCACCTTTATCTCTCCTGCCCGGCTTCTGGCTCTCCTTGGAATTGTTTCAAGGGAATACTCAATTTATGTCTGCTAAAATCTGCGTTCTCCCTCTTTATCTGCATTCTTGGCCTTGTTGTCCCAGGATGTTTGCAATTTTCTCTTTTCTATCACCAAGCAGTCCCAGATGCTTATAATATACCAATACCAATATTGATACTGATACCAGTACCAATAACAACATGATGGTAATTATGATGATCATAAACAATAAAAAAGGACTAAAATAAAATTGAAAATGATAATGATAAGGATAATAATGATAATGATAATGATAATATTAATAACAATAATAGCAATACCAAGACCAATACCAATACAATGATAATTATGATGATAATAAATAATAAAAAACCCTAAAAAATTTAAAAGTAATAATGGTAATATTATAATAATTATAATAATAATAATACCAATACCCATACCAGTACCAGTAATAATATAATGATAATTATGATAATATTAAATAATAAAAAATACTAAAATAAAATTTAAAATAATAATGACAATGATAATAACAATAATGATAATAACAATAACAATAATAATAGTAATAATAATAATAATACAGTACCAGTACCAATAACAATATAATGATAATTAGGATAATGATCCAGCCCAATTCCCCTCGTTCCCAACCATTTCCTGGGATGTTTGGTGGCCTCTTTTCTGCTGGAAAAGGCAACAAAAAGATCCTTCCATTGTTCCATGGGAATGGTGTGAATCCCAAGGGATGAATCCATCCCAGCCCATGGATCGTTCTGCGTTATTGTCGCTTGGTGGCTTCTGCAGCAGAGATTTGGAAAATTCCATCCTCTCCTTGCTCGGGGCCACCATCATCCCAAAACATTGAGTCTCTGCCGTGGTTTTTGTGGGATGGAAACCGTGAGGAATTCCAGTGAAAAATCTCCCGCTGTTTTGTCTCCGTAATTCACTGGAGGAAAATGAATTTCAACCGCCCCAAAATGAAAATGTTCTGCTCCGACTTGTTGAAACAGGGCTTTGTTCGGGGTTTTGTTCCTCATCAAACCTCGGCTCTCTGATGTGGTGTGGGAGAGCCGGAGCCTCCGGAGGGGTTGGAATTCTGTTCCCTCAGTAGGATGAAAGTTTTATGGGCTCATTACGCCCCTCGTCATGCCCCAAATCCAACCCCGTGAAAGAATCCGTGCCTCACAATGAGCACGTGGGGAGCAAAGGCTTCCAGGCCACTCATCCCACAAATTTTCCACCACAATTCTCACAAATCCGTGAATTCACAGGACGATGCCGTGGAACTGACAGGGAATTGAATCCCTCCCAGCAGAGCAGCAGAGTGAAATCTGTAGGGTGTGATTGATCAGTCAGACATTGATCATTTCTGCAACCTCACCGACATCAAACGCCAGGCCGTGGGATTTAATTCCCGTGCAGGATCCCCTTTCCTTCCCTTTCCCAAGGATTGGGCAGCAAATCAAACACTCCAGGCCAGGGATTTATTTCCAATCCATTATCACTTCTTCTTCCCTTTCCCAATTAATCATGGAGCAAATCAAACACTCCAGGCCATGGATTTATTTCTTATCCACGATCCCAACTGCTTCCCTTTCCCATTAAAATATGGAGCAGATCAAACACTCCAGGCCATGGGATTTATTTCCCACACATGATCCTCTCCTCTTTCCTTTCCCACCTAATTATGGAGCAAATCAAACACTCCAGGCCATGGATTTATTTCTTATCCACGATGCCATCTCCTTCCCTTTCCCATTAAATTATGGAGCAAATGAAACACTCCAGGCCATGGATTTATTCCCCAGCCATGATCCCTTCTCTTTTCCTTTCCCAATTAATCATAGAGCAAATCAAACACTCCAGGCCATGATTTTGTGCCCATCCATGATCCCTTCTTCTTCCCTTTCCCACTAAATTATGGAGCAGATCAAACACTCCAGGCCATGGATTTATTTCCCACAACAGATCCTCTCTTCTTCCCTTTCCCAATTAGTCATGGAGCAAATAAAAGTGGCCAGGCCATGGATTTATTTCCCACACATGATCCCTTCTCCTTCCCTTTCCCATTAAATTATGGAGTAAATCAAACACTCCAGGCCATGGGATTTATTTCCCACACCATATCCTCTCTTCTCTTCCTTCTCCCAATTAATCACGGAGCAAATCAAACCTTCCATACTATGAATTTATTTCCTATCCATGTTCCCTTTCCCAATTAACCCTGGATTAGATCAAACCCTCCAGGAGCTGTTCCTGGCCCCCAGGCCCAGTCCCAGGCCGTGCCTCACGTCCACTCTCAGGAACTCTTCCCCTCCCCGCTCTCCCAAGAAGAAAATGTCCAAATCCCAAATGTCCAAATCCCATCCGCCCTTTGGGAATTGTCCTGCTGCCTCAGGATCCAGGGATCTTCCCAAGCTCCTCCTGGTTTATTTTTAATGGATCTGTGAGCATTTCTGGATTGGAAAGATCCATTTGAGTCCTGAGACAATTCCCCCGTTGTTCCAGCTCAGAGGTGTTCCAGTGTTTCAAAAACATGGAATGAACGAATAGAATTGTCTTTATTCCACGGCTGGAATCCAACGAGGGCAAAGGGATTAAGAGACTCGCCAGAGCCAAACAAACGGATACTGATGGAGCAACCCTGGGACTCTTGGATCAATCTTTATTTGGGAAGAGTTTAACAACTTCTGGCAGCTCCGCGATTCCCTTCCAGCTCCAATAAATATCCAGGCAGAAATCCCAAACTCCGTCTTTTTTTTGGTTTTTTCCCCCCCCCAAAAAAAGCTTCCCTGCCTACACCCTTCATATGAGTGAAGAGAAATATTCCCACGTTTCTATCTGGTGGAGAAAATTCCGGGTGGCAAATTCAGGATGAGCAGCCGGTGATTCGGCACTGCCCTGAAGCTTTGCTGCGTGTGGGCCGAATGCAGAGCGTTTAAATATTAAATAACTCTTAAATATTGAATAATGAGAAATTAATTATAAATTCATGTTTAATATCACGGTTTTATGAGGAAGACGTGCCCAGCCCATTCCCTAGGGATCAGAAAACACTGGATAATGGGATAAGCAGCTGGGACAAAAAGCTTGAGGATGGAAAAAATTATTCCAAAGCCAGCAAGGAATGAAGAAATCCTGAAAGGATCTGCAGGAAGCCAAATCTTGGAATGTCTACGATAGGGCAGAACGACAAAGCTGGAATTTTTGGGGGAATTATGAGAGATGAGAGCAGCTCAAGAAAGACGGATTTCTTTTGGGAGAGCCTCCATTGATTTTTATCTCTCTCCAGTTGGAATTTCCCTGGATTATCCGTGGGCTGGCTGAAGCTGTGTCAGACCAAGCCCGGAGTTGTTCCTGGACATGGAACCACAGGAAATATCCTGGGAAAAGCGGGGCCTCCCTGAAACCCCTGATGCCTTGGGAAGGCTGAGCTGGAACAGAGACTGGGCAGAGCTGGAGAATAAAGCAGAGATTTATTGAAAGGCCTTGAAGGATCCACCTTGGGCAGGACAAAAGACTGGTCCAAATTCCAATGGAATTCCCTCAAATGGCCCAAATTCCAGTGGAATTCACTCAGACAGCCGAAATTACAGTGGAATTCCTTCAAGCAACCCAAATTCCAGTGGAATTCCCTCACATGGCCCAAATTCCAGTGGAATTCCTTCAAATGGCCCAAATGCCAATGCAATTCCCTCACATGGCCCAAATTCCAGTGGAATTCACTCAGGCAGCCGAAATTCCAGTGGAATTCCTTCAAGCGACCCAAATTCCAGTGGGATTTCCTCACATGGCCCAAATTCCAGTGGAACTCCCTCACATGGCCCGGATTCCAATGGAATTCCCTCAAATGGCCCAAATTCCACTGGAGCTCCTTCAAATGGCCCAAATTCCAGTGGAATTCCTTCAAGCAACCCAAATTCCAGTGGTATTCCCTCACATGGCCCAAATTCCAGTGGAACTCCCTCAAATGGCCCAAATGCCAATGCAATTCCCTCAAATGACCCAAATTTGAGTGGAATTCTCTCACATGGCCCAAATTCAAATAGAATTCCCTCACATGGTCCAGATTCCAGTGGAACTCCCTCAAACAGCCTCAATTCCAATGGAATTCCTTCAAATGGCCCAAATTCCAGTGGAATTCTCTCACTTGGCCCAAATTCCAATAGAATTCCTTCAATGGCCCTAATTCCAATGGAATTCCCTCAAACTGCCCAAATTCCAGTGGAATTCATTCAAACTGCCCAAATTCCAGTGGAATTCCTTCAAATGGCCCAAATTCCAGTGGAATTCTCTCACATGGCCCGAATTCCAATGGAATTCCTTCAAAAGGCCCAAATTCCAGTGGGATTCCCTGAAATGGCCCAAATTCCAGTAGAATTCCCTCACATGGCCCAAATTCCAGTAGAATTCCTTCAAACAACCCAAAACCCAATGGAATTCCCTCAAGCAGCCCAAATTCCAATGGAATTCCTTCAACAGCCCAAATTCCAATGGAATTCCCTCAAGCAGCCCAAATTCCAGTGGAACAGCCTCTGGATCTTCCAATCCTTCATTCAGACCTGTGGACATCAGCCCGGCTCCGAAGCGAAGCCGCTCCTCGATTTTCTCCTTTTAAGCCTCACACAATTCCGGCGCTCGGGAGAAGCTGAGCAGGGCAGGAAGGGAAGAGCAGCAGTGTAAGAATATCCCGGAAAATCAAACACTTGGATCTTTTTTACAGCTCTGGAGAGGAGATAATTCCAAATTCCTGATATTGTCCAAAAATAAAATAATTTATAAGGTCACTACCCTCCGAATTCTCCGATGTGTGGAGCTGGAAACAACAAACTCTGGGATTGGAAAGGGATGACGCCATGAGGTGGAAAACCTCAATCCATGGGGGAAAACTCGGGGATAACTTTGAGCTGCTGGAATTTTATGAAGGAACACAGAAAACTCGGAGCGAGCAGGAAATGCACAAGACACCAACAAGGCCTGGAAAGCTCCCGGGCGTTCCCAGCATGGATTAGTCACCCTGCTGGGAAAGCCTTGGCAGCTCCTCTTGGTGGGTGATCCAACAGGTGGGGCTGAAATTCCAGGGCCTTGAATTCATCCCGGTAATATCCTTCCTGGGAAATCGGGGTGCAAGCTGCACAGATATCCAAAAAAAATCCCAAAATTCCAGGGTGTGAAAAAACACCTCCGACCCTCCCACAGCCTGGCAAATATTTCTCCATTTTCGTGCTTCCCCAGGATTTTTTTGGCTTCCCAACTCTTTTATTATTATTTTGTCAAAGAATGGATGATAATTCCCGTTCTTTTGGTCGAATTCCAGGTTTTTTCTTTCTCCTCTCATTGCTGTTGGCCAGAATCTTTAAAAATTGCTTTTAAATATTCCATTGGACATTCCAGCAGGGAGCCACGAGGGGACAAACTCTAAAAGTAGAAGTCGAACATGCTGAGCCAAACTTTATTTTTTGGGAACAGGCGTCCAAGCGGTGACTTCCTTCCCATATTTGTGCAAAGGAGACATCAGATTCCTGCAAACCTGGAAATCCGAGGGAAAAAAAATGATCCTGGGATAAAAAAAAAGTCCCCAAAAACTTTTGGGATGGGAAATCCTTTGGGAAAACGTCCCTCACCACCCTCCTGTCCCCCACAAATGATGTCAGGATCACTCAACTGGCGTTTTCCAGGTTTTTTGTGGCAAAGAGAGATTCCAGGAGCCAAATTTCCCCGAAATAGGAACAAGCAGCTGTGCCACATTCCCAATCCGTGTTTTGGAGGAGCATCCTGGTCCAAACAGGGAAATTCCCGACTCCTTTGGGGCTGGAGAAGACCTCAGGGTCCAACCTTCGGCTTTCCAACACAATTCACGGAGATTTTGGAAGGAGTCAAAACTGGAAAATCTTTTCCTCTTGTGAGGGATCAACTCGAACATCCCTGTGCTATCCAACCAGGAATTTTGGATTAGGATGAATGATGTTCACATTTTTCCTGTAATCCTTCATTTTTCCAGCCTAAATCTGGGATGAACGTCACCTGTCCTGGATTTTCCTGGATTCCTAAAAAATGTCCCTTCCCACAGGTTTTGCTTTTCTTGGATTCCTAAAAAATGTCCCTTTCCAGATTCTGTCCATTTGTGTGTTCACATCCTTGGCTTTCCCTCTCCATCTTTCCCCTCCCGACCTTTTTAAAGCACAGGAATTAAGGATAATTGGATTCCCAGATTCCTGGGAAATTTTGCAGCCAAAGCTCCTCAAAAAAAAAAAAAAAAAAAAAAAAAAGAAAAGAAAAAAAAAGAAAAAAAAGAAAAAGGGAGAGGAGAGTTATTTATAACTCCCCAAAAATAAGGAAAAAGAACTTTACCTTCTGGAATCAAACCGGAATTCCTTCATTTCCTTTCCTTTCCAAATTCCGACAGGGCCCTGTCGTTAATCCCAATCCCGGAAGCCGTCGACACTCGCGGATAATTTTTCACCACATTCCAGCACCTCCTCATCCATAATTTTCCTCTCCAGGAGCTTTTAAGTGCAGCAGTTTCAGATCCAACCTCCTCCTCCTTCCCCGCTGAGGCTTTTTGGGGGAACTTTTCCCACCCTGATGTTCCCAGAGCCGCTGGGAAGCCGGAACTCCTGGAATGAAAATTTCACTTTTCACGGAATTCCTTCCAAGAAAACCAGAACAATCCTACGGACGTTTCTTCCTGCTGCTCTTGCCAATTAAATCAAAAATCTTTCAGGTTTTTTTTTCAGCTTTTCTGCTTCTGATTGGTGTCTGGGTGTTGTTTTTTCTCCTTTTTCCCAGTATTTTCTCAGTGATTCCAGAGATTTTAAAATCCATTAATGGATTTGAGTTGTTTTTATTCAGGGCCAAAACAAAGCCAGGCTTTGAAAGGGAATAAAAACCACCGGAGAAATATTCAGGTTCATTTATTATTAGTTAAAAAATTGTTATTATAAATTCACATTATAGCAATAAATATTATTATTAATACAGGCTTTTGACATGAATGAAAACAATGCTGGGCTTTGAGAGGGAATAAAAATCGGCAGGGAAATATTCAGGTTTATTTATTATTAGTTAAAAAATTGTTATTATAAATTCACATTATAGCAATAAATATTATTATTAATACTGTTTTTTGACATGAATGAAAACAACGCCGGGCTTTGAGAAGGAATAAAAATCGGCAGGGAAATATTCAGGTTCATTTATTATTAGTTAAAAAATTGTTATTATAAATTCACATTATAGTAATAAATATTATTATTAATACTAGGTTTTGACATGAATGAGAATCTTTTATTGAAATTACTTTCTTGGTAATAAAAAAATGCAGTTTTTCTTTATTTTACTGTTTCTAACTAAAATTTGGGATGTATTTCCCATCCTTTCCAAAAAGCTGCAGCAAGAGGAGGAAAATTTCACCCAAATCCTTTTAAAAAGGCTCCTTTTTTCCCTGCTTTTGTCTCTCCCTTCAGCGTTGATTTTACTCCTCTCAAATAATCGCTGATGTCATTAATTAATTAATTAATTGCCATCATCCTTAAGGCAAATGAATTCTGATTGTATGCAAATGAGATCTTGGTTCCCGATTCATTGTTCTGTAGGATTCTAAGGAATTTCCTCATCTCCTTCTATTTTATTAAATAATTAATGATTTTAATTATTTTAATCATCTTTTAAAAATTATTTTTAAATTATTAAATTAAATTAAATTAAATTAAACTAAATGAAATTAAATTAATTAAATGATTTTTGTCTTGAGATCTCCAGCCTGGGAAACCACAAAAAAACCTTTGGAACAACCAAAGATTAATTCAATTTTAAATAAAATCAATTTCAAAGGACACCCAGAATGGGAATGAGCAACGTTTAAATTCCTTTCAGTTTTCCCTTTTTGTGATTTTTTTTTTGGAATACAGAAATACCCAGCGAGGGACGGATGGATTTCAATCAGAACTTAAAAAACCCCCAAATTTCCAAGGAAAAGCCTGAAAATCTGACAGAGACTTTCCATGTGAAGAGCTCAAAGTCTCTTGGAGAAACATCTGGATCCTTGGATTTTTCCATGTGCATCCATCCGATCCTTTGGAGATTCTCTTTGTAACCAAGTCTGATCTTCCTCTCCCTGGATAAATCCAAGGAATCCCACGGATCCGGCCGGAGCTCTTCCCAGCCTGGGGAACTCATCCCAGCTGGAATTTTTCCAAGGAGCTCCTTGCTGGACGAGCGGTTGGCAGCAATCCCGGGAACGGCTCCGCCTGGCAGAGCCAGGGATTTCCTTGGGATAATCGCAGCGCGGGCAGGCGGAGCGCGACGATTTTTGGTTTGTTTTATTTATATTTTTGCAAATTTTGGGATAGAGATCCATGGGAAACGAGGGGTTGAGTTTGGACTTTGTTGTTTTTTATATTTTATTTGTGTATAGACTCAGAAATTGTGAGCTTTAACTAATAAGCCAGGAAAATGAGGCAAAATGGAGCGCTTTTAATTTTTTAAAATAATAACCTTTTAATTTTTTTAATAATAACCTTTTTTAAAGGTTATTTAAGTGATAATTACCCAATACCAAGGTGACACCTTTATTCTTTATAATTTTGATTCAACAATGACCACCCAAGGCCCGCAATGTGGATTTTTTACTCAATTATAGAAAACCACTTAAACTTATGAAGAAGAAGGAAGAAGAAGGTGAAGAAGAAGGGAGAAGAAGGTGAAGAAGAAGGAAAAATAAGGTGAAGAAGAAGGAAGAAGAAGGTGAAGAAGAGGGGCTTAGATAACATTTAAAATCTTCTATTTTGTTTCACATGTATTATTAAATACTAAAATCTTAAATTTAATTTTTCCACCCTGTGATATCACACACTTCTATCCAACCTGCACACCCACAATCCCAGCGCTGTCACTCAATTTTGGGAGCCTTTTCCACGGCCTCAGGTCAGTGCAGTGTTTGCTTGGGGGTCAGCGCAGAAATTCCGGAATTTTCAGTGCCCAGGGCTCCAACAGAGGAGGGCGGCTCCTGTTGGATTGGTATTCCCTGGGAGGAAAATCCAGGATCTTGCTGAGCTGTCTGAGCCTTCATCCACAATTTTAGGGATGAAAAGGAGTTTAATTTTATCTTCTTCTTGCCAGGGTCGGGATGAAACGAGCGAGATGGTTTTTCTCGTTCAGACTCAGATGTTCATTAATTCTTATTTCTGTTGGAGTTTCACAAGCTGTGAGTTCTACAGAACTTCAAGCTAACAAAATGAAAAATGTCTTTGTCTCCATCTCTCTCCAAGGCCTTTTAAGCACAAACTGTCCAATTCAGAAATGACACCTAAATTATTTTTACCTAAATTATTTTTAATTGTTATTTTAATTTACACCTAAATTATATTTAAAATTATTTCATTTTAAGTAATTAAATAATTGTGTAATTATTTTACCCAATAACCAACCACCCCTGGCCCGCAATGTGGATTTTTCTGCCCAATTCCCAAATCCCACCCAGACCCATGAAGGAGAAGGTGAAAAAGAAGGACTCAGCCCCCGCCCTAAATCCTCCATCTTGCTTTATATCTATCGCTGTATTCTAAACCCTTAAACTCTCAGTTTTGCACCCTGTGATATCACACACTTCTATCCAACCTGCACACCCACAATCCCAGCGCTGTCACTCAATTTTGGGAGCCTTTTCCACGGCCTCAGGTCAGTGCAGGGTTTGCTTGGGGGTCAGCACAGAAATCCTGGAATTTTCAGGGATCAAGGCTCCAACAAAAAGCGACTCGTGGAATCGGGAGTGAGCAAATCTGGATCACCTGCCAGGAAAACAATCCTGGAATGTTGGCAATGTTCAGCCCTGGTTTATCAATAGCTCAGTCCTGACATCACAAACACCTTCCCAACCTCCAGCTCTGCTGGATGCATCCCAAAGGATGAGGAGAACATTCGGATCCAGGTGGGAAAAGAATGGATTCCATGCTGAGGAAAAAAGCAATTCAAGCCTAGCTGACATTGGAGCTCCTGACACAGATTCCAGGAGGATTTGGATTCCCAATTCACACATCCAATCACAGACAGCACCAGCAGCATCTGGAAAAACTGCCCAGGACATCATCCCAGCAAGGATTTTTTTCCTGGAATGACATCACACTGACTGCTGGAGAAATTGGGGATGCCTGGAAGTGTCCAAGGCTGGGTTGGACATTTGGGCTTGGAGAAACCTGGGACAGTGGGAGGTGTCCCTGCCATGGCAGGGGTGGGGCTGGGTGGGCTTTGAGGTCCCTTCCAGCCCAAAGAATTCCAGGATTCCAGGATAATACAATAAAATTTTATTTATTTAAATTTATTTATTTATTTACTAATACATTATGTATTTGTATATTTGTATATTTATATATTATATTTATATATTTATAATTTATTCTATATTTATAATTTTTATATATTTATAATTTTATCTATATTTATAATTTTATATGTATTAAAATTATGTACATTTATAATTATATATTATAAACATTTTAATTATATATATTTGTAATTATATAAATGTAAATACAAATATAAATGTAATATATTGTCTAAGTAATACAATAGAGAGAGAGCCATAGATCCTATAAACCACTGGATGGAATTCCTGCACTGACAATTTTCCTGGGAGCTCAGCTCTCCAAAGGATCCATGGATTGAAATGCTCTGGATTTTTCTACTTGAATCATTTCTGCACTGAAATTCCGGAAAGATCGATTTATTCTGGGGAAAGAGGGAAATGATCAATGTCTAATTGATAAATCACATCCCAAAGGTTTCACTTTGCTGCTCTGCTGTGAGGGATTCAATTCCCTGTCAGTTCCACGGCATCGTCCACGGCATCTCACGGATTTGTGAGAATTGTGGTGGAAATCCTGTGGGATGAGTGGCCTGTGCTCCATGATTGATTGGGAAAGGGAAGGAGATGGGATCAGCTGTGGGAAATGAATCCATGTCCTGGAGTGTTTGATTTGCTCCATGATTAATTGGGAAAAGGAAGAGAAGAGAGGATCTGGTATGGGAAATAAATCCCATGGCCCGGCCCCTTTTATTGGATCCATGATTAATTGGGAAAAGGAAGAGGAGATGATCTGGTGTGGGAACGAAATCCATGGCCTGGAGTGTTGGATTTGTTCCATAATTTAATGGGAAAGGGAAGGAGATGGGATTGTGGATGGGAAAAAAATCCATGGCCTGGATTGTTTTATTTCCTCCATGATTAATTGGGAAAGGAAAAGAGAAGAGATCATATGTGGGAACAAAATCCACGGCCTGGAGTGTTTGATTTGCTCCATGATTAATTGGGAAAAGGAAGAGAAGAGAGGATCTGGTGTGGGAAATAAATCCATGGCCTGGAGTGTTTGATTTGCTGCCCAATCCTTGGGAAAGGGAAGGAAAGGGAATTTAACAGGAATTAAATCCCACAGCCTGGCGTTTGATGTTGGTGTGGTTGCAGAAATGATCAATGTCTGACTGATCAATCACACCCTACAGATTTCACTTTTCTGCTCTGCTGGGAGGGATTCAATTCCCTGTCAGTTCCACGGCATTGGCCTGTGAATTCATGGATTGGTGGGAATTGTGGTGGAAATCCTGTGGGATGAGTGGCCTGTGCTCCATGATTGATTGGGAAAGGGAAAGAGAAGGGATCTTGTGTGGGAATGAAATCCATGGTCTGGAGGGTTTGATTTGCTGCATCATTAATTGGGAAAAGGAAGAGAAGAGAGGATCTGGTGTGGGAAATAAATCCCATGGCCTGGAATGTTGGATTTGATCAATGATTAATTGGGAAAGGGAAGGAGATGGGATTGTGGCTGGGAAGGAAATCCCTGGCCTGGAGTGTTTTATTTGCTCCATATTTTAATGGGAAAGGGAAGCAGTTGGGATCGTGGATAAGAAATGAATCCATGGCCTGGAGTGTTTGATCTGCTCCAAAATTTTTTGGGAAAGGGAAAAGAGATCATGGATGGGAAATTAATCCGTGGCCTGGAGTGTTTGATTTGCTGTCCAATCCTTGGGAAAGGGAAGGAAAGGGGATCTTTCACGGGAATTAAATCCCACGGCCTGGCGTTTGCTGTTGGTGCGGTTGCAGATCTCCAGCCCTGACCTTTCCTGGGACCTTCATTCCTGCACTTTGTCCATTCTTTACCAGGAGAAGGTTCTGGATCCAAGATTCTCCTGGCTCTGGAGCCATCCCACCGCTCCCCTTTTCCACCAGGAATTCCAGAGGAATCCGGGACCCTCTGGGCCTGCAGGTTGTTCCTCCATTCCCTCCTTGAGCCTTTGGGATCCCCCAAATTCGATTCTCCTCATTCCCATTTGCCCTGACCCCTCTTCCAGGCTGGGAGACATCACCAGGCTCCCAACACATCCCAAAATTCTTCTTCACCGTTTCCCTTTGCGTTTCCCTTTGAAAAATTCCTCTTTTCTCCCTGTTTGCATCTCGGATCCCCTCCCCTAAAAACAGGAGGAATTCTGGTGTTGGGATTATGGGATGAATGCACAGATTTGTGCCAAGACATTTGGGAATTATGGAATTTTATCTTCCCTTTTTCTGGATTCCACCATCTTGAAGCTTCCTCAGGATTCTCATTCTCCCGCTGCTCCTCTCCCTCCTTCTCTTTCCCTAGAAAATCCCCATTCCCTCTTTCCAGGTATTCCCAGCTACGCCAGCAGCAGTTGGGAGAATCCCAGAAAATTTTCCCCCCTTCCCTTTCCTCCCATTTTCCTCTCCTTTGCAGCAGCTCCTGGAACATTCCCAAATTTCCACCTTCCAGCAGGAATAAACCGCAGCCGCCCTCTGGAAGCGGAGATGGAGTCAAATCCAAAATCTCCTCCAGCTCCCGTTTTTAAACCCGCCATGGTTTATTATTATTATTAATATTATTATTATTGCAATCATGGTTATTATTCCTGGGGCTGCACAAACACGGGGAAGCGCGGCGCTGTTTGCTCGGATTTGCTGTTCCTGGAATATTCCGGGATATTCCGTTGGCCAACCCAACCCCGAGCAGCAGCAGGAAAACAAGGAAGCACAACCACAGGAGTTTTGTTGCCCTTGGCCGGCAGGTTTGGACGGGAGCTCCAGCCAGGAGGAAATCGGATCCAGATGGAATTTTCACTTCCAGCGCCTAAAAAAAGGCCCAGACAGCTCCGGGATTTTTTCCCTCAGGAAGTTCCGCGTGTTTTCCCAGGGAATTCCAAGTCTTGTGCTCCCGGCTGCTGGGACAGGAACAAAACCCAGCTCCTGCTCCTGGCACGGCGGGAGGAGAAACCCTCCAAGCTCTGCTGGAACAGGGAATTTTTTTCCTCTTTTCAAGGGGATTCTCCATTTTCGAAAAGGAATTGTCAATTTTTGAAAGGGAATTTTCCATTTTTCAAGGGGATTCTCCATTTTGAAAGGGAATTTTCAAATTTTGAAAGGGAATTTTCCTGTTTTCAAGGGGATTCTCTATTTTGAAAGGCAATTCTCAATTTTTTTTTCAAGAGAATTCTCCATTTTAAACGGGATTCTCTGTTTTTAAAGAGAATTTTGAATTTTTCAAGGGGATTCTCTATTTTGAAAGGGAATTTTCAATTTTTGAAACGGAATTTTCCTCTTTTCATTTTTTTTTCTCAATTTGTTTTCAGTTTGTTTCTCTCAATTTTTTTTAAAAAAAGAATTCTCCATTTTAAAGGGAAATCTCCATTTTTAAAAAGAATTTTCCATTTTTCAAGGGGATTCTCCATTTTGAAAGGCAATTCTCAATTTTTTTAAAGAGAATTCTCCATTTTAAAGGGAATTCTCTATTTTTTAAAAAGAATTTTCCATTTTTCAAGGGGATTCTCAACTTTTGAAAGGGAATTTTCAAATTTTGAAAGGGAATTTTCCTCTTTTCATTTTTTTCTCAATTTGTTTTCAATTTGTTTCTCTCAATTTTTTTAAAAAAAGAATTCTCCATTTTAAAGGGAATTCTCCATTTTTTAAAAAGAATTTTCCATTTTTCAAGGGGATTTTCAATTTTAGAAAGGGAATTCTCAATTTTTGAAAGGGAATTTTCCGTTCTCAAGAGGATTCTCCATTTTGAAAGGCAATTCTCAATTTTTTTAAAGAGAATTCTCCATTTTAAAGGGAATTCTCCATTTTTTAAAAAGAATTTTCCATTTTGAAAGGGAATTTTCAAATTTTGAAAGGGAATTTTCCTGTTTTCAAGGGGATTCTCTATTTTGAAAGGCAATTCTCAATTTTTTTTTCAAGAGAATTCTCCATTTTAAACGGGATTCTCTGTTTTTAAAGAGAATTTTGAATTTTTCAAGGGGATTCTCTATTTTGAAAGGGAATTTTCAATTTTTGAAAGGGAATTTTCCTCTTTTCATTTTTTTTTCTCAATTTGTTTTCAATTTGTTTCTCTCAATTTTTTAAAGAGAATTCTCCATTTTAAAGGGAATTCTCCATTTTTTAAAAAGAATTTTCCATTTTCAAGGGGATTCTCAATTTTTGAAAGGGAATTTTCAAATTTTAGAAAGGGAATTTTCAAATTTTGAAAGGGAATTTTCCAATTTTGAAAGGGAATTTTCCTCTTTTCATTTTTTTTCTCAATTTGTTTTCAATTTCTTTCTATCAATTTTTTAAAGAGAAAAGAATTTTCCATTTTTCAAGGGGATTCTCCATTTTGAAAGGGAATTCTCCATTTTTTTTAAAAAAAATCCTTTTTTCAAGGGGATTTTCCTTTTCTTAAGGGAATTCTCCATTTTAAGAAGGATTTTTTCATTTTTAAAGGGAATTCTCCATTTTTCAAGGGAATTTTCCATTTTTAAAAGGGAATTTTCCATTTTTAAAAGGGAATTCTCCATTTTTAAAGGGAATTCCCCATTTTAAAAGGGAATTCTCCATTTTTAAAGGGAATTCCCCATTTTAAAAGGGAATTCTCCATTTTTAAAGGGAATTTTCCATTTGTAAAATGGGAATTCCCCATTTTTAAAGCAAAGCAAACCAAAGCGCTGCTGTAATTCCTAAAATCTCTCCCTTAATTCTGGAGACTGAAGGGTGGATGAGAGGGTTTGGGAAGGGTGGGTTTGTGGGGTCAGTGTGGATTTAAATTTGGGAGGTGTGGGTTTATGGGATCAGTGTGGATTTAACCCCATCAGGTGTGTGTTTATGGGATCAGTGTGGATTTAAACCTGGCAGGTGTGGGTTTGTGGGGTCAATGTGATTTAACCCTGGGTTTGTGGGATTAATTTGTATTTAAACCTGGGTTTGTGGGATCCATTGTATTTAAACCCGGCAGGTGTGGGTTTGTAGGATCATTTTTTATTTAAACCCGACAGGTGTGGATTTATGGGATCAATGTGAGTTTAAACCTGGGTTTGTGGGGTCAATGTGATTTAACCCTGGGTTTGTGGGATTAATTTGTATTTAAACCTGGGTTTGTGGGATCCATTGTATTTAAACCTGGCAGGTGTGGGTTTGTAGGATCTGTGTGGATTTAAACTTGGATTTGTGGGATCAGTGTGAATTTAAACCCAGCAGGTGTGAGTTTGTGGGGTCAGTGTGTATAACCCTGGCAGGTGTGAGTTTGTGGGATCAATGTGGATTTAAACCTGGCAGGTGTGGGTTTGTGGGATCCCTATGGATTTAAACCTGGGTTTGTGGGGTCAGTGTGGATTTAACCCTGGCAGCTGTGGGTTTCTGGCATTAATTTTTATTTAAACCCTGCCAGGTGTGGATTTGTGGGATCAGTGTGATTTAAATCTGGGTTTGTGGGGTCAGTGTGTATTTAAACCCCGCAGGTGTGGGTTTGTGGGATCAGTGTGAGTTTAAATCTCAGTTTGTGGGGTCAGTGTGGATTTAACCCTGGCAGGTGTGCGTTTGTGGGGTCAATGTGATTTAACCCTGGGTTTGTGGGATTAATTTGTATTTAAACCTGGGTTTGTGGGATCCATTGTATTTAAACCCGGCAGGTGTGGGTTTGTGGGATCATTTTTTATTTAACCCTGACAGGTGTGGGTTTGCGGGGTCAGTGTGGATTTAAATCTGGGTTTGTGGGGTCAGTGTGAATTTAAACCCGGCAGGTGTGGGTTTGTAGGATCATTTTTTATTTAAACCCGACAGGTGTGGATTTATGGGATCAAGGTGTATTTAAACCTGCGTTTGTGGGGTCGGTGTGGATTTAAACCCAGCAGGTGTGAGTTTGTGGGGTCAGTGTGGATTTAAACCTGGCAGGTGTGGGTTTATGGGATCCCTATGGATTTAAACCTGGGTTTGTGGGGTCCATGTGTGTTTAACCCTGGCAGGTGTGGGTTTGTGGGTTTGTGGATTTAAACCTGGATTTGTGGGGTCAGTGTGGATTTAAACCTGGCAGCTGTGGGTTTCTGGCATTAATTTTTATTTAAACCCTGCCAGGTGTGGATTTGTGGGATCAGTGTGAGTTTAAATCTCAGTTTGTGGGGTCAGTGTGGATTTAACCCTGGCAGGTGTGCGTTTGTGGGGTCAATGTGATTTAAACCTGGGTTTGTGGGATTAATTTGTATTTAAACCTGGGTTTGTGGGATCCATTGTATTTAAACCTGGCAGGTGTGGGTTTGTAGGATCTGTGTGGATTTAAACCTGGATTTGTGGGGTCAGTGTGAATTTAAACCCGGCAGGTGTGGGTTTATGGGGTCATTTTTTATTTAAACCCGACAGGTGTGGATTTATGGGATCAAGTTGTATTTAAACCTGGGTTTGTGGAGTCGGTGTGGATTTAAACCCAGCAGGTGTGAGTTTGTGGGGTCAGTGTGAATTTAAACCTGGCAGGTGTGGGTTTGTGGGATTAATTTTTATTTAAACCCAGCAGGTGTGGGTTTGCGGGGTCAGTGTGGGTTTAAACCTGGGTTTGTGGGGTCAGAGTGATTTTAAACCTGGCAGGTGTGGGTCTGTGGGGTCAGTGTGGATTTAAACCTGGGTTTGTGGGATCAGTGTGAATTTAACCCTGGCAGGTGTGGGTTTATGGGATCAAGGCATATTTAAACCTGGGTTTGTGGGGTCAGTGTAGATTTAAACCTGACAGGTGTGGGTTTATGGGATCAGAGTGTGTTTAAACCTGGCAGGTGTGGGTTTGTTGGATCAGTGTGGGTTTAAATCTGTGTTTGTGGGATCAGTGTGTATTTAAACCCGACAGGTGTGGGTTTATGGGATCGATGTAGATTTAAACCTGGGGTCAGTGTGTATTTAAACCTGGTATTTGTGAATTTGTGGGATCAGTGTGGATTTAAATCTGGGTTTGTGGGGTCATTTTTTATTTAAACCCGACAGGTGTGGGTTTGTGGGATCCATGTGGATTTAAACCTGGGATCAAGGTGTATTTAAACCCGATATTTGTGAGTTTGTGGGATCAGCGTGGATTTAACCCTGGACCTTGCCTTGACCAGGCACGGTTTGGCGGTGACATTTCCCCCTGGTGTGTCCCAGCTGCAAATAAAACAAATCAAACCCTCTTTAATAATTTTAAATTTTAAATTCCTTATCCTACACTTCACCAGAAGAGAAATGAACTCCGCCCCACCTGGTTTTACAGATGTCGATAAAAAACAAATTTTTGGGAACTTAAAACCTTCCCTGATTCCCTCTCGAGGAGCCACAGCCTGGATTTACACCCCGCCCAAACCCGGAGCTCTCCGTTCCCGCTCCTCCCTCTGCTCTCCCGGGAGCAAAATCTGCAAGTCAGGAGTGGAGGTTTTATTTTGAAATTCAGCATTTTGTGGTCATAAAATGAGGTATTTTCTCCCAAACCACATTTGAGGAGGGAAAAAAGTGAATTTGGAGAGCCAGACAGCTCGAGTGGTTTGCTGGTTTCATTTTGGGTGGTTTCCTTCAAAGCCGGGGGTGATTTTGGGTTTCAGTTCCCAAAATCCCTTGGCCATGAACTGAAAATAGAAACCCTTGGCCACCCAGGGATTTTTTTCTTTTTAACCTATTTTATTTTTTCCCCTCTTGTTTTAAATCCTTTTTTTTTTTCTTAATGAAAGCCAGAAATTCATTTCAGGGGGGGACAGCAGGACGAACTTTTCAATCCATTCCATCTTTTGGAATTTTTTCTATCCTTGATTATTTAATAAAGATGAGGATTTCTTTTTTTTTTTTTTTTTTTTTTTTTTTGGTCTCTTCCAAATCATCTGACACTCCTAAGAAACGATGTTTAATTAGTGCAGAAGGTTTTAATGAGGGTTTCTTCCCTAAAATTCTGCTTTTCTGGAAGAGAAATCCACCTCCAAATGTCGTTTGGTTCCAAACCCAGATGTTCAGCGAGTCTGAAATCCAATAAATCCAATCCCAGCCCTCCAAAGGAATTTTTTGGTGGTTTTGGATGGTTTTGCTCAGAGGAAATTTGGGAATCATTCCCGCTGAGAGCCTGGATTAATTTTAGGATCGGGATAATGGGGATGGTTGGATGCAGAGTGACAGCAGCAGTGGCTCTGCTCTGGAGTGAAGGAAGGCACCACGGAATTGCAGAATTCACAGAAATCACAGAATTCACAGAATTGCAGAATTCACAGAATTCACAGAATTGCAGAATTCACAGAAATCACAGAATTGCAGAATTCACAGAATTCACAGAATTGCAGAATTCACAGAAATCACAGAATTGCGGAATTCACAGAATTCACAGAATTCACAGAAATCACAGAATTGCAGAATTCACAGAAATTGCAGAATTCACAGAATCACAGAATTCACAGAATCACAGAATCACAGAAATCACAGAATTGCAGAAATCACAGAATTCACAGAATTGCAGAATTCACAGAAATCACAGAATCACAGAATTCACAGAATTCACAGAAATCACAGAAATCACAGAAATCACAGAATTGCAGAAATCACAGAATTGCAGAATTCACAGAAATCACAGAATCACAGAATTCACAGAAATCACAGAAATCACAGAAATCACAGAATTGCAGAATTCACAGAAATCACAGAATCACACTCTCCTTCAGACTGAGGCCTTGTCAGGACATCACAACTCTTAGATGATCCTTAGAGTTGAAGTATCCCCAAAAATTTAATTATTTCAGAATGCTCACCCAGAGTTTCCCAAAAAATTCTATTGTTTTGAGTATCCCAAAAAATTCCATTTTGGAATGCTGACCAAGAGCGTTCCCCAAAATTCTGTTTTGGAATTCTCACCCAGAGCATTCCCAAAAAATTCTATTTTGGAATGTTGGCCCAGAGTGTCCCAAAAAAAGTCAATTTTGGAATGCTGACCCAGAGTGTCCTCATAAAATTCCACTTTGGAATGCTGACACAGAGTATCACAAAAAATTCTATTATTTTGAAATTCTCACCCAGAGCGTTCCCCAAAATTCTGGTTTGGAATGCTGATCCAGAGTGTCCCCCCAAATTCTGTTATTTTGGAATGCTCATCCAGAGTGTCCCCAAAAAATTCCATTTTGAAATGCCAACCCAGAGTATCCCAAAAAATTCTCTTTTGGAATGCTGACGCAGAGTATCCCCCAAAAATTCTATTATTTTTGAATTCTCACCCCGAGCGTTCCCCAAAATTCCATTTTGGAATGCTGACCCAGAGTGTCCCAAAAAATTTCAGAATGTCCCACCAAAGTCTATTTTGGAATGCTCATCCAGACTGTCCCAAAAAATTCTGGTTTGGAATGCTCACCCAGAGCATTCCCCAAAATTCTGTTTTGGAATGCTGACACAGAGTATCCCCCAAAATTCTATTATTTTGGAATTCTTACCCAGACTGTCCCAAAAAATTCTCTTTCTGCTGATCCAGAGTATCCCCAGAATTCTATTTTGGAATGCTCACCCAGAGTGTTCCCCAAAATTTTGTTTTGGAATTCTGATCCAGAGTATCCCCATGAAATTCTATTTTGGAGTGCTCACCTGGAGTGTCCCAAAAAATTTCAGAATGTCCCACCGAGGTCTGTTTTGGAATGCTCACCCACAGTATCCCAAAAAATTCCATTTTGGAATTCTCACCCAGAGTGTCCCAAAAATTCTGTTTTGGAATGCTGACCCAGAGTCCCAAAAAATTCAGAATGTCCCACTGAAGTCTATTTTGGAATGCTCATCCAGACTGTCCCAAAAAATTCTCTTTTGGAATGCTGATCCAGAGTATCCCCAGAATTCTATTTTGGAATGCTCACCCAGAGCGTTTCCCCAAAATTCCCTTTTGGAATGCTGACACAGAGTATCCCAAAAAATTCTTTTAATTTGGAATGCTCACCTGGAGCTTCCCCAAAATTCTATTTTGGAATGCTGACACAGAGTATCCCAAAAATTCCATTTTGGAATTCTCACCCAGAGTGTCCCAAAAGTTCTGTTTTGGAATGCTGACACAGAGTATCCCCCAAAAATTCTATTATTTTTGAATTCTGACCCCGAGCATTCCCCAAAATTCCATTTTGGAATGCTGATCCAGAGTGTCCCAAAAAATTTCAGAATGTCCCACCAAAGTCTGTTTTGGAATGCTCATCCAGACTATCCCAAAAAATTCTGTTTTGGAATGCTGACACAGAGTATCCCCCAAAATTCTATTATTTTGGAATTCTTACCCAGAGCGTCCCAAAAAATTCTCTTTCTGCTGATCCAGAGTATCCCCAGAATTCTATTTTGGAATGCTCACCAAGGTGTTCCCCAAAATTCTGTTTTGGAATGCTGATCCAGAGTGTCCCAAAAAAATTCTATTTTGGAATGCTGATCCAGAGTGTCCCAAAAAAATTCTATTTTGGAATGCTGACCCAGAGTGTCCCAAAAAATTTCAGAATGTCCCACTAAATTCTATTTTGGAATGCTCACCCAGACTGTCCCAAAAAATTGCATTTTGGAATGCTGATCCAGAGTGTCCCCAAAAAATTGTATTATTTTGGAATGCTCAACCAGAGTTTCCCAAAAAATTCTCTTTGGAATGCCCACCCAGAGTATCCCAAAAATTCTGCTTTGGAATTCTCACCCAGAGCATTCCCAAAAAATTCTATTTTGGAATGTTCACCCAGAGTGTCCCAAAAAATGTCAGAATGTCCCACCAAAGTCAATTTTGGAATGCTGGCCCAGACTGTCCCAAAAAATTCTCTTTTGGAATGTTCACCCAGAGTGTCCCCAAAAATTTCTATTTTGGAATGCTCACCTGGAGTATGCTACTGACTTCTATTTTGGAATGCTCACCCAGAGTGTCCCAAAAAATTCTATTTTGGAATGCTCACCCAGAGTGTCCCAAAAATTCTATTTTCAGCCCCAAGGAACGGCCCTGGCTGCCTTTGTTTGCTTTTCTGGTTAACCACCTTCCCTCCTCCCCCTCCTGCTCGTTTATTCCGGGAAGAAAATTCCATGTGGAGCCCACAATTAAATCCCAGACAGCGCTGGGGGAGAGCTTTGGGTTATTATGAGAGACCAAACCCAAAAAATAACAAAACTTGGTGGCTTCCAAGGTGCTCCAACTCCATTTGACCACCCCAAAATGAGGTTTGGGCTGTTATGAAAGACTAAACAAAAAAATAACAAACTTGGTCTCTCCCAAGGTGCTCCAATTCTACTTAATCACCCAAAACCAGGTTTGGTTTTATTACGAAAGGTTTTGGATTTATTTAGAAAGACCAACCCCAAAAATAACAAAACTTGGTCACTTCCAAGGTGCTCCAACTCCATTTGACCACCCCAAACCAGGTTTGGGTTTTATTACGAAAGGTTTTGGGTTTATTGTGAAAGACCAAACCAAAAATAACAAAACTTGGTCGCTTCCAAGGTGCTCCAACTCCATTTAACCACCCAAAAGCAGCTTCGGGTTTTATTACAAAAGGTTTTGGGTTTATTGCGAAAGACCAACCCCAAAAATAACAAAACCTGGTGGCTTCCAAGGTGCTCCAATGCCATTAAATCACCCAAACCAGGTTTGGGTCAATATGAAAGACCAACCCAACAAACCCAACCCTTGGTTGCTTCCAAGGTGCTCCAATTCTATTTAACCACCCAAAAATGAGCTTTGGGTTTTATTACGAAAGCTTTTGGGTTTATTATGAGAGACCAACCCCAAAAATAACAAAACTTGGTCTCTCCCAAGGTGCTCCAATTCTATTTAATCACTCAAAACCAGGTTTGGGTTTTATTACAAAAGGTTTTGGGTTTATTAAGAAAGACCAACCCCAAAAATAACAAAACTTGGTCACTTCCAAGGTGCTCCAACTCCATTTAACCACCCAAAAGCAGCTTCGGGTTTTATTACAAAAGGTTTTGGGTTTATTAAGAAAGACCAACCCCAAAAAATAACAAAACCTGGTGGCTTCCAAGGTGCTCCAACTCAATTTAAACACCAAAAACCAGGTTTGGGCTATTATGAAAGACCAACCAAAAAAACCAACCCTTGGTGGTTTCCAAGGTGCTCCAACTCCATTTGACCACCCAAAACCAGGTGTGGGTTTTATTATGAAAGGTTTTGGTTTTATTATGAAAGACCAACCCAAAAAAATAACAAGCCTTGGTGGCTTCCAAGGTGCTCCAACTTTATTTGACCACCCAAAATGAGGTTTGGGCTGTTATGAATGACTAAACAAAAAAATAACAAACTTGGTCTCTCCCAAGGTGCTCCAATTCTATTTAATCACTCAAAACCAGGTTTGGTTTTATTACGAAAGGTTTTGGATTTATTTAGAAAGACCAACCCCAAAAATAACAAAACTTGGTCACTTCCAAGGTGCTCCAACTCCATTTGACCACCCCAAACCAGGTTTGGGTTTTATTACAAAAGGTTTTGGGTTTATTGTGAAAGACCAACCCCAAAAATAACAAAACTTGGTGGCTTCCAAGGTGCTCCACCTCATTTGACCACCCCAAACCAGGTTTGGGTTTTATTACGAAAGGTTTTGGGTTTATTGCGAAAGACCAACCCCAAAAATAACAAAACCTGGTGGCTTCCAAGGTGCTCCAACTCAATTTAAACACCAAAAACCAGGTTTGGGCTATTATGAAAGACCAACCAAAAAAACCCAACCCTTGGTGGTTTCCAAGGTGCTCCAACTCCATTTAACCACCCAAAAGCAGCTTCGGGTTTTATTACAAAAGGTTTTGGGTTTATTAAGAAAGACCAACCCCAAAAAATAACAAAACCTGGTGGCTTCCAAGGTGCTCCAACTCAATTTAAACACCAAAAACCAGGTTTGGGCTATTATGAAAGACCAACCAAAAAAACCAACCCTTGGTGGTTTCCAAGGTCCTCCAATTGTATTTGACCACCCAAAACCAGGTGTGGGTTTTATTATGAAAGGTTTTGGTTTTATTATGAAAGACCAACCCAAAATACAAAAACCGTTGGTGGCTTCCAAGGTGCTCCAACTCCATTTGACCACCCAAAGCCAGGTTTGGATTTTATTAAGAAGGGTTTTGGTTTTATTATGAAAGACCAACCCAAAAAATAACAAAACTTGGTGGTTTCCAGGATGCTCCAATAGTATTTGACCACCCAAAATGAGGTTTGGGTTATTATGAAAGACCAACCCCAAAAAACCAACCCCTGGTGGCTTCCAAGGTGCTCCAATTCTATTTAACCACCCAAAAATAGCTTTGGGGTTTGTTATGAAAGTTTTTGGGTTTATTATGAAAGACCAACCCCAAAAATAACAACCCTTGGTGGCTTCCAAGGTGTTCCAATGCCATTAAGTCACCCCAAACCAGGTTTGGGTCATTATGAAAGGTTTTGGGTTTATTGCAAAAGACCAACCCCAAAAATAACAAAATTCGGTGGCTTCCAAGGTACTCGAAGTCCATTTGACCACCCAAAACCAAGACCAGGATCCTTCCAGGAAGAAGCAAAAAAATTCCCCAAAATAAAAAAAGCTCCACTCAGCCACTCTGGGAACCTCTTTTTTTTTTTTTTGGAATGGTCAAACCAACGGCAAACAATGGAAGCAAAAAAATTGTGATTTTCTGCTCGCACCTGATCCCCGGGGATTTGTGGCGTGTGGGATGTGGGATCGTTATCCCGGAGCGGCGATTTGCTAATTAGGATCTGGATTTGGAGGGAATTAAACTGGGATTTAGCTGAGGGAGAATTGGGTTGTTGGATTCTCTCAAGGTTTGCTTTATTCCCCGAAAACCCACGGGAAAGGCAAACGAATGGTTTGGAAATGCAGGAGAGGGTGGGAGAGGGAAGCTGAGAGGATCTTCCACATAAATACCCAAAAATATCCATAAATACCCATAAATATCCATAAATGTTCTCCCTGTGAGAGCTGCTGATCCCAGAATTCCCAGAAATCCCAAATATCCTCCCAGTCAGAGCTGCTGATCCTGTAAATCCCAAAAATCCCAAATCTACCCCCCGTGAGAGCTCCTGATCCCAGAATTCCCAGAATTCCCAAACATCCTCCATGTGAGAGCTGCTGATCCCGGAAATCCCAGAAATCCCAAATCTCCTCCCTGTGAGAGCTGCTGATCCCAGAATTCCCAGATATCCTCCCCATTACACCTGCTGATCCCAGAAATTCCTGAAATCCCAAATCTCCTCCCTGTGAGAGCTGCTGATCCCAGAATTCCCAAATATCCTCCCCATTACACCTGCTGATCCCAGAAATTCCTGAAATCCCAAATCTCCTCCCAGTCAGAGCTGCTGATCCCAGAAATCCCAAATCTCCTCCCAGTCAGAGCTGCCGATCCCAGAATTGATCTCCAACCCAAACCTGCTCTGTTCCCAGTGATATCCCAAATTCCCGGTGACAAATCCTAAAAGGAAAAGGAAAAAGCTCCAAGAGCAGCAATTCCAGGGCAGAAATCCCAAATATCATCCCAGTCAGAGCTGCTGATCCCAGAAATCCCAAATATCCTCCCCATTACACCTGCTGAGACCAGAAATCCCAAATCCCCTCCCTCTTAGAGCTGCTGATCCCAGAATTCCAAGAAATCCCAAATCTCCTCCCAGTCAGAGCTGCTGATCCCAGAAATCCCAAATATTCCACATTTGTCACCTGGGAAGCGGAATTCCTGTTTGGAATCCCTCAAATCCAGCAGCAGGAGGGAATTTTGGGATTCCCCTGTTGGAGGAAGGTGTGGGATTCCACAGAGTTCGGGATCTGAGGTCAACAAAAGGAGCCAGGAGCACCAGAAAATCCCCGGAAATCCCAGGAAATCCCAGGAAATCCCCGAAAATCCCAGGAAATCCCAGAAAATTCCAGAAAATCCCAGGAAATCCTGGAATGGTTTGGGGTTTAAGGGATCTTTGGGATCATCCCATTCCAATCCACCTTTTGTGGGAAAAAAAGGGTTTGGAGTAACCTGGGACGGGACTGGATGATCCTAAAAAATCCCTCCCAAACCAATCCATGTGGGAATTCCATCCAGCTCCCGTTTTCCAGCTGGGTGATCCCAGCACGTCCTAATTCCCAGGATTGCTCCTCCCTTCTTGTTAAATCCATGAGGATCCCACAAAAATCCCATTTTTCCAGGTTTTTGAGGCCCCTCTGGAATATCAGCCAAGCTTTGCTGAAAATCACGGAATTCTGGAATGGGTTGGGTTGGAAGTTTAAAGCTCATCCAGCTGGGAATATTTCCCATATTTTCCATATTTTTAATCCCAATCCTAAAGCCCAAACCCACAGAATCCATGAAATCCCATCCCACAGGAAAACAGGGATGGAATTTTTCCCGCCAATTCCCGGCCGAGTGAAGACAGGAGAGAAAAAAAACCAAAAATAAATCACAATTCCAAGAGATTTAATGAGAAGGAATTACAGGTGGAAAATCCTTCCGGCACATGGAATTCAGCCAATGTACAGCTCCAGGATGGGTTTCCCAAGGAATATCCCGAGGTTTTTTTGGGATATGTTGGACTCAACACAACCCACAAAACACGGAGTCGGCGCTAAAACCCCACGACAATAAAAAATATGGCACAAAGAACACCCCAAAAACGGCTCAAATCCCAAAGATTTCCTGTTGGGAATTCTGGGTCGGGCTCATCCCGCTCCCAGATCCCAGCCCAGCCCCAACAAAGACGGATTTGGTGCGAAATCCACTCGGAAATCCATGGAAAAATGAGGGGTGGGAAGTTTCTTTTCCTCTCCTGGTCAATCCACAGCGATTTGGGGGTGGGAAACGTCAGGAGAAGCTCCAGGAGGATTTTATTCCCAGGAAATAATCCATGGATACGGAATAATCACCGGATTTTCCAATAAAGTGCATGCCAGGAAAAACTTGGAATAAATTTTACTCCAGTCCTAATGAAACAACACCCTTGACACAGTTCGGTGTCTTCTTCTCCCAAATTTAGGCTGGATTGCAAAAAAACCGGGAAAAATTAAAAAAAAACGGGAAAAATTCCCACTTATTCCAAGGATTTAAAAAAAAAAAAAAAGGGGGGAAAAAAATTCCAAAACAACGGGAAAAATTCCCACTGATTCCAAGGATTAAAAAAAAAAAAAAAAGAAAGGGAAAAATATTCCAAAAAAAACGGGGAAAATTCCCACTGATTCCAAGGAATTTAAAAAAAAAAAAAAAGGGGGGAAAAAATTCCAAAACAACGGGAAAAATTCCCACTGATTCCAAGGATTTAAAAAAAAAAACCACGGGAAAAAATTCAAAAAAAAAAGGGAAAAATTCCCACTGATTCCAAGGATTTCAAGAAAAAAACCGGGAAAAAATTCCAAAAAAAAAGGGAAAAATTCTCACTGATTCCAAGGATTTAAAAAAAAAAAGGGAAAAAAATTCCGAAAAAACCGGGAAAAATTCCCACTGATTCCAAGAATTTAAAAAAAAAAAAAACCACGGGAAAAAATTCCAAAAAAAAAAGGGAAAAATTCCCACTGATTCCAAGGATTAAAAAAAAAAAAAAAAAAAAAAGGGAAAAAAATTCCAAAACAACGGGAAAAATTCCCACTGATTCCAAGGATTAAAAAAAAAAAAAAAGAAAGGGAAAAATATTCCAAAAAAAACGGGGAAAATTCCCACTGATTCCAAGGAATTTAAAAAAAAAAAAAAAAAAAAAAAAAAAAGGGAAAAAATTCCAAAAAACAGGAAAAATTCCCACTGATTCCAAGAATTTAAAAAAAAAAAAAAACACGGGAAAAAATTCCAAAAAACCGGGAAATATTCCCACTGATTCCAAGGATTAAAAAAAAATAAAGGAAAAAAAATCCAAAAAACAGGAAAAATTCCCACTGATTCCAAGGATTTCAAGAAAAAAACCGGGAAAAAATTCCAAAAAAAGGGAAAAATTCCCACTGATTCCAAGAATTTAAAAAAAATAAACCACGGGAAAAAATTCCAAAAAAAAAGGGAAAAATTCCCACTGATTCCAAGGATTTAAAAAAAAAAAAGGGAAAAAAATTCCGAAAAAACCGGGAAAAATTCCCACTGATTCCAAGGATTTAAAAAAAAAACCACGGGAAAAAATTCCAAAAAAAAAAGGGAAAAATTCCCACTGATTCCAAGGATTAAAAAAAAAAAAAAAAGGAAAAAAATTCCAAAAAAAGGGAAAAAATCCCACTGATTCCAGGGATTAAAAAAAAAAAAATAAATGGGAAAAATAAAAAAAAAAACCCCGTGAAAAATTCCCACTGATTCCAAGGATTTGAAGCTTCGCCATTTCAAAATATTGCACTGGAAGGATTAGCAAGCAACACCAAAAAAAATTAAATTAAAATTTAAAAATAATTTTAAAAGATATTTTAGAACAGCAAAAAAAAGGGAAAAAAATCCAAAAAAAACGGGAAAATTCCCACTGATTCCAAGGATTTGAAGCTTTGCCGTTTCAAAATATTGCACTGGAAGTGTTGGATTAGTAAGCAACACCAAAAAAAATTAAATTAAATTAAAAAATAATTTAAAAAAATATTTTTTACAAAACTCCTTGGAGGTAAAAGAGCTGGAAAAGGAGGGATTGAGGAAATGGGAATTTTCCTAAGGAATATCAATAATTTAGGAGGGGGAATCTCTGCTCTCAACAGAGCCAAGTGTAAACATCTGAGTTTCATTGAAAATATTCCCTTTTTTTTAGGAATTCTGGGAAAACCTTGAAATGTTTCATCACCACTGAGTGCAAATAAATAAAAAAACCAGGATCGAGTCCTAAGGATTTTAGGGAAAAGTTGGAGAGGGAATTCATGGGTTGGAAAGCAGCAAGGTGAAAAAGCACATTAATTAATGAAGGAGTTAATTAATTAAAATTAAGTCGGGTTTTGTCACATCCCTTCCTGTTTTTACAGGGTTTTGTAGTGGAGAATCCACGAGTTCTGTTTTATCCTGATGGGAAATTTGGATCTTCCATCCAAAAAAAGCTTCCAAATATTATCCAAGGTCCAACCATCATCCAAGGTCCAAAGCTCATCCAAAATCCAATCATCCAAGATCCAAACTTCATCCAAGGTCCAACCATCATCCAACATCCAACTGTGATCCAAGATTTAATTTTTATCCAAGATCAAACATCATCCAAGATCCAAACTTCATCCAATGTCCAACCATCATCCAACATCCAACTGTGATCCAAGATTTAATTGTTATCCAAGATCAAACATCATCCAAGATCCAACCATCCAATGTCCAACCATCATCCAAGATCCAACTGTGATCCAAGATTTAATTTTTATCCAAGATCAAACATCATCCAAGATCCAACCATCCAATGTCCAACCATCATCCAACATCCAACCGTGATCCAAGATTTAATTGTTATCCAAGATCCAAACATCCAAGGTCCAACCATGATCCAAGGTCCAAACCTCATCCAAAATCCAAACCTCATCCAAGGTCCAACCATCATCCAAAATCCAATCATTATCCAAGATCCAACTGTGATCCAAAATCCAAGATCCAACCATCATCCAAGGTCTAACTGTGATCCAAGAGCCAAACATGATCCAAGGTCCAAACCTTATCCAAGATCCAACCATGATCCAAGTATGATCCAAGATCCAACCACCACCCAAAATCCAACCATCCAAGATCCAACCATGATCCAAGTATGATCCAAGATCCAACTACCACCCAAAATCCAACCATGATCCAAGATCCAACCATGATCCAAGATCCAACCACCACCCAAAATCCAACCATCCAAGATCCAACCATGATCCAAGTCCAGGAACCTTCAATCCTCTCAGGAACTCGCCTCCGGTGGCGCCATTTTCCAAACCTCATCCCAAAGCCCTCCCAAAGTGTCTCTGGAAAAACCATTCCTGAAAACCCCGGCTCCCCCATCCTCCTGCTCTTCCCGGCGTTCCCGTTCCCGCCGGGAATTACGTCAGCCTCCTCATCCTGCGGTTCTGCCGGTCGATGTTGAGCGTGGCGCGATCCACCGAGCTGCTGATGGAATCCAGGGCCTCGTCCTGCCGCTCCAGCTCCGCCTCCGTCTCCAGGGCCAGGCCCTTGAGCTTCTTCAGGATCTGCCGGAGGGAAACACGGAGAGGGAGCACTTAGGAGTGGGGAGCAATGGGATTTTTCATGGATTTACATCCCAGAATCTCCGGAATTTGGGTTGGAAGGGACCAAAAGGATCATCCAGGACATCTCCCACCATCCCAGGCTGATCCAAGCCCCATTGTCCAAGCTGGCCTTGGATGATTGACCTCATTCCTTCCTTTCCCAACATCATTCCCAAGCCTCACCTCTGTTTCCCAGCTGGAATTCCTCCCTCCTAGGAAGGATTTCCATCCCTTTCTCTTCCTTTCTCTCAGGATTTTTTTCTTCTCCTCACCAAAACGAGAAGGGAAGAGAGAATTCCAGAGAATTCCAATGGTTTGGGCTGGAGGGACCTTTAGGATCATCCCATTCCAACCCATTCCAAGGGCAGGGACACCTCCCATTATCCCAGGCTGATCCTCATTCCTTCCTTTTCCAACATCATTCCCAAGCCTCACCTCGGCTTCCTAGCTGGAATTCCTCCCTCCCTTGGATCTTTGAATCGTTCCATCCAAAAAAAGCTTCCAAATATCCAAGATCCAAGCAGCATCCAGCATCCAAACCTCACCCAGCATCCAAACCTCATCCAAGGTCCAACCCTCATCCAACACCCAATCATTATCCAAGATCCAGCTGTGATCCAACATCCAACCATCCAAGGTCCAAACCTTGAAAAATTTCCATCCCTTTCTCTTCCTTTCTCCCAGGATTTTCCCTTCTCCTCACCAAAATGAGAAGGCAAGAGAGAATTCCAGAGAATTCCAATGGTTTGGGCTGGGAGGGACCTTCAGGATCATCCCATTCCAACCCATTCCATGGGCTGGGACCTTCTGCTATTCCAGGCTGATCCAACCTGGCCTTGGATGATTGACCTCATTCCTTCCTTTCCCAATATCATTCCCAAGCCTCACTTCCATTTCCCATCTGGAATTCCTCTCTCCTAGGAAGGATTTCCATCCCTTTTTCTTCCTTTTTTTCCCAGGACTTTTATTCCTCCTCACCCCAAACACAACATAAGAGAGAATTCCAGAGAATTCCAATGGTTTGGGCTGGGAGGGACCTTAAGGATCATCCCATTCCAACCCATTCCAAGGGCAGGGACACCTCCCATTATCCCAGGCTGATCCTCATTCCTTCCTTTTCCAACATCATTCCCAAGCCTCACCTCGGCTTCCCAGCTGGAATTCTTCCCTCCTAGGAAGGATTTCCATCCCTTTTTCTTCCTTTTTTTCCCAGGACCTTTATTCCTCCTCACCCCAAACACAACAGAAGAGAGAATTCCAGAGAATTCCAGAGAATTCCAATGGTTTGGGCTGGGAGGGACCTTTAGGATCATCCCATTCCAACCCATTCCAAGGGCAGGGACACCTCCCACTATCCCAGGTTGATCCTCATTCCTTCCTTTCCCAACATCATTCCCAAGCCTCACCTCGGCTTCCAAACTGGAATTCCTCCTTCCCAGGAAGGATTTCCATCCCTTCTCTTTTTTTCCAAGGATTTTTCTTCCTTCTCACCCCAAAGAGAAGGGAAGAGAGAATTCCAGAGAATTCCAATGGTTTGGGCTGGGAGGGACCTTTAGGATGATCCCATTCCATCCCAAAAATTCCATCCCATTCCATGGGTTGGGACCTTCTGCTCTCCCAGATGGATCCAACCTGGCCTTGGATATTCCTGGGATCCAGGGGCAGCCCCAAATCTCTGGGAATTCCATCCCAGCCTGGAATTTCTCCCCAAGATCCCATCCAGCCCTGCCTCTGGCAGGATGTTTTTCCCATTATTTAAAAAAATAAAATCAAATAAAAAATAAATTCAAATCAAATCAATAAAATTAAAAAAAATTACAATTTTCAAAAATGAATTAAAAAAAAGAACATTATGAAACAACATAATGTAAAAATAATTTAAAAATTAAATAAAGATCAACCAAAATCAAATAAATAAAGCAAAAAAAAAAAATTTGGAAATGAAAAAGAATTTTAAAAAATGAATGAACATTTTAATGAAAGAATATAAAAGAATATAAAAAATAAAAAATAACAAAATAACAAAAGTAAATAAAGATAAAATAAAGATAAAATTAAAAAATATAATAAAAATTGAAATGAAATGAGAAATAGAATAAAAAATTGAAATAAAATGAAATTATATAAAATTTAAAATTAAATTTAAAAATAAGAAGTAAATTTAAAAATAACAAAATACATAAATAACATAAAATGTTTAAAATACAAAAAAGAAATTAAGATAAAATAGCAAAATAATATAAAATAAAATATGATCCAAGATATGGGATATGGATATGGGATATGAAATGAAATAAGAAACAATAATAAAAAATAAAATTAAAAAAAATTTAAAAATCAAAAACCAAAATCAAATATGCAAAATTTAAAAAAATAAAACAACATAAAATAATAAATAAATAAATAAATAAAAATTAAAATTAAAATAAGAATTAAAAAAAACCCCATAAAATATGGTAAAATAAAATAAAATAAAATACGGTAAAATAAAATAAAATAAAATAAAATAAAATAAAATAAAATATGGTAAAATAAAATAAAATAAAATAAAATAAAATAAAATAAAATAAAATAAAATAAAATAAAATAAAATAAAATACGGTAAAATAAAATAAAATATGGTAAAATAAAATAAAATAAAATAAAATAAAATAAAATAAAATAAAATAAAATAAAATAAAATACGGAAAAATACAATAAAATAAAATAAAATAAAATAAAATAAAATAAAATACGGAAAAATACAATAAAATAAAATAAAATAAAATAAAATAAAATAAAATACGGAAAAATAAAATAAAATAAAATAAAATAAAATAAAATAAAATAAAATAAAATAAAATAAAATACGGAAAAATAAAATAAAATAAAATAAAATAAAATAAAATAAAATAAAATACGGAAAAATAAAATAAAATAAAATAAAATAAAATAAAATAAAATAAAATAAAATAAAATAAAATAAAATAAAATAAAATAAAATAAAATACGGTAAAATAAAATAAAATAAAATAAAATAAAATAAAATAAAATAAAATAAAATAAAATAAAATAAAATACGGTAAAATAAAATAAAATAAAATAAAATAAAAAATAAAATAAAATAAAATAAAATAAAATAAAATAAAATAAAATAAAATACGGTAAAATAAAATAAAATAAAATAAAATAAAATAAAATAAAATAAAATAAAATAAAATAAAATAAAATAAAATAAAATAAAATAAAATAACTGGAAAGCTGCAGACAAATGAATTAGCAAAGAATTCAGAATAAAAATCTGATGCCAGAGGGGAAAAAAATGAACAAGAGGAATTTTCCCCTTCAAGTTCCATGAGAGAAATTCCTTCAAATCCTTAAAGGATTTTTCCATGGAGGAAAACAATTCCACTGGATCCATTGAAATATTGAATTTTTATTAATTAATTAATTTAATTAATTCATTTTCCAGGGAATATTAATTCATTTCCTGCATTCCACATCCATTTCCTCAATCCAAATCCCCTCTGGGTGCTTCGGGAATATTTTGTGGATTTTTCTGGAATCAGACACCAGAGGGTAAATCCCCCAAAAAAGCCGGAAAATGAAAAAATTGTGGAAATTGGGATTTTCCAGAGGTCCCATTCCAATCGATGCCAGGTGGAGAATCCCTGGTTTGTACCAAAAATTAAAATCCGATCAGGGAATTTCCATCCCAGGCTTGAGGAATATTCCCAAATATTCCCACAAAAACAGATTTCCAGGGATATTCGATGAAGGAACAATGAAATGAAGGAATTAAATAAATTTTTGGGAATTCTGATCCCGGTTTTTACCTGCCGGAGCTCCTTGGCTTCGTCCTGGGAGATTTTCTGCAGCTGCGCCTGCTCCGAGTCCGAGCCTTGGGCAGCGCCCGCCGGAGAGCCGGGATCGGCTGCTGCCCCCAGGAACCCCGCGGCTGTAATAGGGACACGGGATTGGGGTTTGGGATTGGGATAGGGGATTTGGGATATGGGATATGGGATAGGGGATTTGAGATTTGGGATAGGGGATAGGGGATTTGGGATAGGGGATTTGGGATAGGGGATATGGGATAGGGGATATGGGGATAGGGGATTTGGGATAGGGGATATGGGATATGGGATAGGGGATATGGGATAGGGGACTCGGGATAGGGGATTTGGGATTTGGGATATGGGATTTGGGATATGGGATTTGGGATAGGGGATATGGGATAGAGGATTTGGGATAGGGGATATGGGATAGGGGATTTGGGATATGGGATACGGGATTTGGGATAGGGGATAGGGGTAGGGGATATGGGATAGGGGATTTGGGATATGGGATATGGGATAGGGGACTCAGGATAGGGGATAGGGGATATGGGATAGGGGATATGGGATAGGGGATATGGGATAGGGGATTTCGGATAGGGGATAGGGGATTTGGGATAGGGAATATGGGATTTGGGATAGGGGAGACGGGATATGGGATTTGGGATTTGGGATACGGGATAGGAGATAGGGGATTTGGGATATGGGATTTGGGATATGGGATAGGGGATATGGCATAGGGGATTTCGGATAGGGGATATGGGATACGGGATATGGGATATGGGATAGGGGATATGGGATAGGGGATATGGGATAGGGGATATGGGATATGGGATAGGGGATTTGGGATATGGGATAGGGGATATGGGATTTGGGATATGGGATAGGGGATAGGGGATAGGGGATTTGGGATATGGGATAGGGGATAGGGGATTTGGGATAGGGGATTTGGGATAGGGGATAGGGGATAGGATAATGGGATGGGATGGGATCCATGGGATGGGATCCATGGGATAATGGGATGGGATCAACAGGATGGGATCAACAGGATGGGATGGGGTCCATGGGATGGGATGGGATAATGGGATGGGGTCCATGGGATGGGATCCATGGGACAGGATGCGATGATGGGATGGGACAATGGGATGGGATCCATGGGATGGGATGGGATATATGGGATACATGGGATATATGGGATAGATGGGATGGGATGATGGGATGGGGTAATGGGATGATGGGATGGGATGGGATCCAAGGGATGGGATCCATGGGATAATGGGATCCATGGGATAATGGGATCCATAGGATAACGGGATCCATGGGATAACGGGATGATGGAATGGGATAATGGGATGGGATCTATGGGATGGGAAAATAGGATGAGATGTGATCCATGGGATGGGAATGGGATAATGGCATAATGGGATCCATGGGATGGGATAATGGGATAGGATGGTGGGATGGGATCCATGGGATAATGGGATGATGGGATAATGGGATAATGGGATGATCCTTAAGGATCATCCTGGAATTCTGGGATTCAGCAGCAGATATGGGATATTGGATATGGGATACCGGATATGGGATATGGAATATGGGATATTGGATATTATATACTGGATGTGGGATATGGGATGTGGGATATTAAATATTAGATATTGGATATGGGATATTGGATATTAATTACTGGATATGGGATATTGGATATGGGATCAAATCCTGGCTATTAGATCCGGGATATGGCTGGGCTGTGCTTTGCTCCATGGGAATTTGGGAAGGCTCAGTATCCAACTTTTCCCAATTAATTACATTTTCCAGGAATATTCAAGGTGTATTCCTTAAAATTCCTCTCCTGGAGGTGCCCAGGACAGGATTGGTTATTGCAGGGAGTCTCAGGAAATTCCGGGATCGTTCGGAATTTCGGGATTTATCGGAGCACAGGGGAAGCAGCAACACATTCCCAATGCATCCAGCAGGATTATCCCGGGATTTGGGTTGGGATGGAGCTGAAGGATGATCCCATTCCACACCTCCCATTGTCCCAGGGTGATCCAACTTTTCCTTGGACATTCCAGGGATCCAGGGGCAACCAAGAATCTCTGGGAATTCCATCCCAGCCAGGAATTCCTTCCCGATTCCCATCCATCCCAACCACTCTTCCCTGTTCCACCAAACCCTAAATCCCTATCAAGAATTCCTACAAATTCCAAATCCTTGGGATTCTGGAATGATCTGATCATCCCTGGATCCAGCTTCCATCCAAGTGGAAAACAAGGAAGTTCTTCCTTGTTATCCTTGTTTTCCAAAGGGGGAAATCCATGCGGTGTTTATTGGAATTCCCAGGAAATTTTTAGGGATAGAAGTGGCCGAAAGTCAGGAATATTTGGACAAAACACCAAATTCTCCCAGGAATTCCTGGAAAATCAAAATGATCCAGGAATTTGTTCACAGGGAAAATTCATCCTCTGAAGGGATAAAAATCTGGGAATTCCAGGACTGAGCTGCCCTAAATGATCCCACTGCTGATGGAATTCAGGATTTTTAATCCCAGGAAGTTCTCAGATGTTTTTTGGGATAAAAATGGATCAAAGCTGTTCCAAAATTTCCATATTTATCCCCCCGAAAAAGCTGGGAGAAAAGTGCAAAGCAGCTAAAAATAATTGCAGATATTCCCTAAATTCCTTTTCATGGAATGAAGCCAAAATTCTTGGAGGAAATTTCTTTTTTGGGAATTTAATTCTATGCATTTGTCATTTATAAATCGATAATTTAATTCTATAAATTTGTGATTTAGAAATGGATAATTCAATTCTATGAATTTATAATTGATCAATAATTTAATTCCATAAATTTGTCATTGATAAATCAACAGTTTAATGCTATAAATTTATAATTTTAAATTTAATTCTATAGATTTGTGATTTAGAAATGGATAATTCAATTCTATGAATTTGTAATTGATCATTTAATGCTATAAATTATCGATCAATCAATAATTCCATAAATCAATCATTTAATGCTATAAATTTATAATTTTAAATTTATTTCTATAAATTTGTGATTTAGAAATGGATAATTCAATTCTATGAATTTGTAATTGATCATTTAATGCTATAAATTATCGATCAATCAATAATTCCATAAATCAATCATTTAATGCTATAAATTTATAATTTTAAATTTATTTCTATAAATTCGTGATTTAGAAATGGATAATTTAATTCTATGAATTTTTAATTGATCATTTAATGCTATAAATTTATAATTGATCAATCGATAATTTAATTCCATAAATTTGTCACTGATAAATCGATAGTTTAATTCTATACATTGATTTGATAATTTAGTTCTATAAATTTATAATTGATAAATCACTAATTTAATTGTATAAATGTATAATTGATAATTTAATTCTATAAACTTATAATTTATAAATCGATCGTTTAATTCTATAAATTAATAATTGATAATCCTATAAATTAGTAATTTATAAATTGATAATACATTTGTAATTGATAAAACAATAGTTTAATTCTATAAATTTGTAATTGATAATTGATAAATTGATAATTTAGCTGTATAAATTTATAACTGATTATTTAATTCTATAAAATTGTAATTTATAAATTGATAATTTAATTCCATAAATTTGTAATTAATAAACAGTTTAATTCTATAAATTTAAAACTGATAATTTCATTCTATGAATTTATCATGGATAAATCGATAATTTAGTTGAATAAATTTATAATTGATAATTTCACCCTATAAATTTATAAATTATAAATGGATAATTTTATCCTATAAAATTGCCATGTATAAATCGATAATTTAATTCTATAAATTTGTAATTTATCATTTAATTCTATAAATTTGTAATTTATCAATCATTTAATTCTATAAATTTGTAATTTATCAATCATTTAATTCTATAAATTTGTAATTTATCATTTAATTCTATACATTTGTAATTTATCATTTAATTCTATAAATTTGTAATTTATCATTTAATTCTATAAATTTGTAATTTATCAATCATTTAATTCTATAAATTTGTAATTTATCATTTAATTCTATAAATTTGTAATTTAATTCTATGAATTTATCATCGATAAATCGATCATTTAATTCTATAAACTTAGAGTTGATAATTTCATTCTATAAATTTATAATCGATAATTTCATTTTATAAATTTTTTAATTGAGAAATAAACCGAGGGCGGGATTGGTGTAAACGAAGGATCCGGTTGGGATTGTGCCAATTTTGAGGGAAAATCCATCATTTTCCAAAGATTTCCATGCCCTGCGTGGATATTTATCCCAAAAATCCCTGGATCTATTCCCGATTGGCAAAAACCCCACATTTTTCCCCTCCTGATTGGAGAGAAATGGGGAAAACCTCATTTTTCCATGGAAAAATCGCAAAGGATCCCACACAGTCCGTGAGTGCCACCTTGTGACGGAACGGGAACGGCGACAAATCCAAGGAAAACGGCACCAAAAAAACCTGGAAAAGTCAGGAATTCCATCCCTGGCCAAAATTCACTTCCATAAAAATAAAGGAATTTTTCCAAGCTGGAATTTTCCTTAACACCAGGAATTCCAGCAGGGAAATCCGTGGATTTATTCGTTTATTCCGATTTTCCAGGTGGTTTTGGCACTGAGTTCAGCTTGGATTTGTTCCTTTGGGATTCAAAAATCAGGGAAATAAAAAGGATTTAGGGATGTTGGGAGGAATAAATTCCAAGCTGTCAAAAATTCCCAAACCCTTGGAATTTTAGATGGATTCATAGTAGGGAATGGCAATTTTCTTGTTGGGAATTTTCAAATTCCAAAGTTTTCTTCCAGTGATTCCCAAATCTCTGGAATTCCAACAGCTGCACTTGTGTAATATCAAAATTCTGGGGTTTTAATATGGGAAAATCGGGTTTATCCCAGATTTTCATTAAAGATTTCCTGAAAATTTGGAGTGAATTTTCAGGATTTAAGGGAATTAAAGGTTTAATATAAATATTGGATATGGGATATTGGATATGGGATATGGGATACTGGCGATTAAATATCGGATATTGGATATGGGACATTAATTATTGGATATTGGATATAGGATATTGGATATTAATTATAGGAGATGAGGTACTGGATATGGGATATTAATTATTGGATATGGGATATTAATTATTGGATATGGGATATTAATTATTGGATTCTGGATATGAGATATTGATTATTAAATATGGGATATTGATTATTAAATATTGGCTATTGGATACTGGACATGGGATGTTGGATATTAATTATTGGATATTAATTATTGGATATTAATTATTGGATATGGGATATGGGATATTAATTACTGGATATGGGATATAGCATATTAAATACCGGATACTGGATACGGGATGTGGGATATTAAATATTGGATATTAATTATTGGATATGGGATATTAATTATTGGATATGGGATATTAATTATTGGATACTGGATATGGGATGTTGGATATTAATTACCAGATATTAATTATTGGATATTGGATATGGGATATTAAATACTGGATACTGGATATGGGATATTGATTATTAAATATTGGATATTGGATATGGGATATAGGACATTAATTATTGGATCTGGGATAAAGTATATTGGATATTAATTATAGGAGATAGGATACTGGATATGGGATATTAATTATTTGATATGGGATATTAATTATTGGATACTAGATATGAGATATGGGATATTGAAAATGAGATATTGATTATTAAATATTGGATACTGGATATGGGATATTGGATATTAATTATTGGATATGGGATATTAAATATTGGATACTGGATATGAGATATTGATTATTAAATATTGGATATTGATTATTAAATATTGAATATTGGATACTGAATATGGGTTACTGGATATTACATACTGGATATGGGATGTGGGATAATAAATATTGGATACTGGGATATGTGGGATATTGGATATGGGATGTGAGATATTAATTATTAGATATGGGACACTAAATATTGGATATCAGAAATTGGATATGGGATATTAAATACTGGATATGGAATATTGGATATAGGATATTAGATATTGATTATTAGACATTGGATATTATATATGGGATATTGGATATTGACGACTAGATATGGGATATTGGATATGGGATATTAATTATTTTGTATTGGATACTAATTACTGGATATTAATTATTGGGTATTGGATATTAATTATTGGGTATTGATTATTAGATATGGGACACTGGATATTACTTATTGAATATTGACTACTGGGTATGGGATATTAAATACTGGATATTAATTATTTGGTATTGGATATTAATTACTGGGTATTAATTACTGGATATGGGATATTGGATATTGACTACTGGTTATGAGATATTGGATACTGGATATTACATATTAAATATTGACTACTGGATATGGAATATAGGATAATAAATACTGGATTATTAATTATTAATTAATTATTGGGTATTGGATATTAATTATTGGGTATTGATTATTGGATACAGGATACTGGATATTGAATACTGGTTATGGGATATAGGATACTGGATATTACATATTGAATATTGACTAATGGATATGGGATATTAAATACTGGATATTAATTATTGGGTATTGGATATCAATTATTGGGTATTGATTACTGAATAGGGGATACTGGATATTAAACACTGATTATGGGAGATCGGATACTGGGTATTACATATTGAATATTGACTACTGGATATGGGATACTGGATATTATTTGTTATTGGATATCAATTATTGGATATTGATTATAGGATATGGGATACTGGATATTGACTACTGGTTATAAGATATTGGGTACCAGATATTACCATACTGAATATTGACTACTGGATATTACATACTCGATATTAATTACTGGGTATTAATTATTGGATATGGGACACTGGAGATTGACTACTGGTTATGAGATATTGGATACTGGATATTACATATTAAATATTGACTACTGGATACGGGATATGGAATATTAAATACTGGATATTAATTACTGAGTATTAGTTATTGGATAAGGGATACTGGGTATTGACAACTGGATATGGGATATTATTAATGGATATGGGATATTAATTATTGGGTATTGGATATCAATTACTGGGTATTAATTACTGGATATTCCCTCCCAGCTGGGAATGAACTCCAGGCAAACCAGCAGTGCCAAAGGCTCTGAAGCCACCCGGAGTGAATTCCTTGGATTTCTCCTCACCACGGCCTCCCCGCAGGGACGATTTACCCCTGAAATATTCCATGGAAAACACCCGGACACCTCCGGAGTGAATTCCTTGGATTTCTCCTCACTGTGGCCTCCCTGCAGGGACGATTTACCCCTGAAATATTCCACGGAAAACACCCGGACACCTCCGGAGCGAATTCCTTGGATTTCTCCTCATTGTGGCCTCACCACAGGGACGATTTACCCCTGAAATATTCCACGGAAAACACCCGGACACCTCCGGAGTGAATTCCTTGGATTTCTCCTCACTGTGGCCTCCATGCAGGGATGATTTACCCCCGAAATATTCCACGGAAAACACCCGGACACCTCCGGAGTGAATTCCTTGGATTTCTCCTCACTGTGGCCTCCCCACAGGGACGATTTACCCCTGAAATATTCCACGGAAAACACCCGGACACCTCCGGAGCCCAGAATTCCCCACCCACACCCACCTGCCTGCCAGACGGACGTTCCCAAATCGGCCGCCGGAGATCTCCCGGCTCCAGCAAATCCCAGAGCATCCTCCATGAACTGGATTTTCCTGCTGAACTGCACCTGCAGCAGGGGCAGGAGCTCGGGCATGCGCGCCGCCAGCAGCCGGTAGCACGTGTCGGGTTTGCCGATGAAGCGCTGCCGGACGCTGATCTCGTAGGGAGAGTGCACGCGGATGTCGTCCACGTCCCGGGAATGGAAGCGGTGCAGCAGCTGGGAATTGCAATCCCGGATCTCCAAGGCCGAGGGCAGCACGGTCAGCTTGCCCGGCTTGGAGTTGGAGTCCGGCCGGTGCGTGATGATCACGGGGATTCGCAGCAGGGTTTCCTCCTCCGCTTTGGGGTCGGGGGCGGCCGGCGTTTCCTTGGGCTTCCATTCCAGAGGGGTTTTCCAGAGTTTGGTGCTGAAGGGCCACCAGGAGGGAGATTCCAGCTCTGTCAATAGCCTGGGAGAGATTAAATATTGGATATGGGATACTGGATATGGGATGTGGGATAATAAATATTGAATATTAGATATTGGATATGGAATGTAGGGTATTAAATACTGGATAATGGATACTGGATATTGGATGTGGGATATTAAATGTTGAATACTGGATATGGGATACTGGATGTGGGATATTAAATATTGGATATCGGATATGGGATGTGAGATATTAAATATTGGATATTGGATGTGGGATATTGGATATGGGATATTAAATATTGGATATTGGATGTGGGATATTGGATATGGGATATTAAATATTGGAAATTGGATATGGGATATTGGATGTGGGATATTAAATACTGGATATGGGATACTGGATATTGGATGTAGGATATTGGATATTGGATATGGGATACTGGATATGGGATATTGGATATGGGATATTAAATACTGGATATTGGATGTGGGATATTAAATATTGGATATTGGAAATTGGATATTGGATATGAGATATGGGATATTGGATATGAGGTACTGGTTTTGGGGTATTGGATATTTAATATGGGATATTAAATATTGGAGATTGGATATGAGATATGGGATATTGGATGTGGGATATTAACTGTTTGATATTGGATACTGAATATGGGATACTGGATATGGGATATGGGATGTGGGATATTAAATATTGGACACATGGGATATTGGATATGGGATACTAAATATTGCATGTGGGATATTAGATATTGGATATGGCATTATGTGGGATATTAAATACTGGATATTGGATCCTCGAATTTGTATATGGGATACTGGATATGGGATGTGGGATATTAAATATTGGGTATTGGTTATGGGATACTGGATATGGGATACTGGATATGGGATATGAGATATCGAATATTGGACACTGGATATTGGATACTGGATACTGGATATTAAATACTGGATATTGGATACTGAATATGGGATATGAGATACTGGTTTTGGGATATTGATTATTAAATAATGGGAGATTGGATACTGAATATGGGATATTGGATATTTAATATGGAATATGGGATATTGGATATGAGATATGGGATATTAAATATTGGATATTGGATTTTGGATATGAGATGGGATACTGGATATGGGATATGAGATACTGGTTTTGGGGTATTGGATATTTAATATGGGATATGGGATACTGGATATGGGATGTGGGATATTGGATATAAAATACGTGATACTGATTATTAAATATTGGGAGATTGGATACTGAATAGGGGATATTGGATATTGGAAATTGCTTAGGGGATATGGAATATGGGATATGAGATACTGGATATGGGATACTGGATATGGGATGTGGGATATTTAATATGGGATACTGGATATGGGATATTAGGTAGGGAATATGGGATATTGGGAATTCCTTCCCAAGTCCCATCCATCCCAACCACTCTTCCCTGCCCCAGAAGCACCAAACCCTAAATCCCTCTCAACAATTCCTATAAATTCCTCATCCTTGGGATTCTCCAATGATCTGATCATCCCTGCATTCAGCTTCCACCCAAGTGGAAAACAAGGAAGTTCTTCCTTGCTATCCTTGTTTTCCAAAGGGGGGAAAACCAGGCAGTGTTTATTGGGAATTCACGTCCTGCTTTCCCTCACAAAAAGTGGGAATGGCAGAATTCCCGACGGCAACCAACAGGCACCTGCTGATTATTCCATGGAAATCAATTCCTCCGTCCTTCCCACCCCACTCATCCCACGGAGGGGCAGCCACAAATCTCTGGGAATTCCCAATTCCCGATATCCCATCCATCCCTGCCCTCTGGCAGTGGAAGCCATTCCCTGTGTCCTGTCCCTCCATCCCTTGTCCCCAGTCCCTCTCCAGCTCTCCTGGAGCCCCTTGAGGCTCTGAAGACGCTCCGAGCTCTCCCTGGAGCTTCTCCATGCTGAACATTCCCAACTCCCTCAGATTTTCCTCCATCCCTCCAACCAAAAATCCCCACTTCCATTTCCCACAGGAATTCCAGGCTCCCTGAACCATTCCCGGCCGCGGGAACGCTCCCACCCCGTACCTGTCAGCCACATCCATGTCCCCCTCGATCTTGTGGAGCCCCCTCATGATGTTGTCAAACTGCTCCCCTTGGGCATGCAGCACCTTGGCCGTGTCCTCCAGGCGCTTCTGGGACCCCTCCAACATTCCCGTTAACTCCTTGCCCTTGCTGGATTCCAGGGGCGCTCCCGCCGCGCCCTCCTGGCCGGAGAGGAGCTGCTCGCGCCAGAAATGCTCCAGGATGTTGAAGACCACGTTCCTGTTGGGCTGCAGGGAGCTGAACCAGTGCTTGGTGCCCTTCTCCAGGACGGTCAGGGAGCTGAAGATGAGGTGGGAAGATTCCTTCTTGATCTCGCTGATGGCGGCCAGGCGGAAATCCACCAGGAGCTGGCCGCCCTTGTCGGCCGTGAATCGGATGGAGCCGGGGGTCAGGCAGAGCTTCCCGGGGATCCATTGCTTGCTGCTCTCCAGGTAGTAGGAGCAGGGCCAGGAATGGATCCGGATGTCCTCGTTCATCCCGGCCTCCTCTCCCAGGGCAACGCGCTCCAATCCGGCGGGAGACGCTGAAATCCAAGGGAAAAAACAACAACAAAAAAATGGGAATTCTTAATAAACATACAGGAATTCATCTGGCTCCTTTCAGCTGGATATCCAAGGAATTTGGGGATCATTGTTAAGCACAGGAATATTTGCTCTGGAAAAGCCCATCAGTACCACTGGCTGATTTTATCAAAATTCCATGGAATATTCCCATTCCCAGCTCATCTCGGCTTCCCAGAAATCAACACCTATTGAGGAAAATCCAGGATATCCCAAAATTCAAGATTTCCTTTGGAAAGGGCTGTCAACATCACCAACCACCTAATTTCACCAAGAATTCCATTCTTATCCTGAAATATTCCCATTCCCAGCTCATCTCGGCTTCCCATAGACCGAGGAAAACCCAGGATATCCCAAAATTCAGGATTTCCTTTGGAAAAGCCCATCAGCATCACTGGCCAATGATTTTACCAAGAATTCCATGGAATATTCCCATTCCCAGATCATCCTCAGCTTCCCATGGACCAATAATTACTGAGGAAAATCCAGGATATCCCAAAATTCAAGATTTCCTCTGGAAAAGCCCATCAGCATCACTGGCCAATGGTTTTACCAAGAATTCCATGGAATATTCCCATTCCCAGCTCGTCTCAGCTTCCCAAAAATCAACACCTATTGAGGAAAATCCAGGATATCCCAAAATTCAGGATTTCCTTTGGAAAAGTCCATCAGCACCACTGGCCAAAGACTTTACCAAGAATTCCATGGAATATTCCCATTCCCAGATCATCTTGGCTTCTCACAGACCAACAGGTACTGAGGAAAACCCAGGATATCCCAAAAATCAACATTTCCCTTGGAAAAGCCCATCAGCATCACTGGCCAATGGTTTTACCAAGAATTCCACGGAATATTCCCATTCCCAGCTCATCCCCAGCTTCCCATAGATCAACACCTATTGAGGAAAATCCAGGATATCCCAAAATTCAGGATTTCCTTTGGAAAAGCCCATCAGCATCACTGGCCAATGGTTTTACCAAGAATTCCACGGAATATTCCCATTCCCAGCTCATCCCCAGCTTCCCATAGATCAACACCTATTGAGGAAAATCCAGGATATCCCAAAATTCAGGATTTCCTTTGGAAAAGCCCATCAGCATCACTGGCCAATGATTTTACCAAGAATTCCATGGAATATTCCCATTCCCAGATCATCCTCAGCTTCCCATGGACCAATAATTACTGAGGAAAATCCAGGACATCCCAAAATTCAAGATTTCCTCTGGAAAAGCCCATCAGCATCACTGGCCAATGGTTTTACCAAGAATTCCATGGAATATTCCCATTCCCAGCTTGTCTCAGCTTCCCATAAATCAACACCTATTGAGGAAAATCCAGGATATCCCAAAATTCAGGATTTCCTTTGGAAAAGCCCATCAGCACCACTGGCCAAAGACTTTACCAAGAATTCCATGGAATATTCCCATTCCCAGCTCATCTTGGCTTCTCACAGACCAACAGGTACTGAGGAAAACCCAGGATATCCCAAAATTCAGGATTTCCTTTGGAAAAGCCCATCAGCATCACTGGCCAATGGTTTTACCAAGAATTCCATGGAATATTCCCATTCCCAGCTCGTCTCAGCTTCCCAAAAATCAACAGGTACTGAAGGAAAATCCAGAATATCCCAAAATTCCAGTTTATAATTCCCTGTTCCCTCTGGCATCTCAACATCCAGGAGCATTAAGCACATTTCAGGAATTCTCTGGCAATTGTCAGTATTTCTCCGGGAATTGTCAATATTCTCTAGGAATTGTCAATATTCCCCGAGAATTCCAAGTTTTTTCCCAGGAATTCCTGGATTTCTCCAAGAATTCTCAGTTTGCTCTGCGAATTCTCAGTTTTTCCCAGAAATTCCAAGTTTCCTCCAGGAATTCCCAGTTTTCTCCGGGAATTCTCAGTTTTCTCCAGGAATTCCCAGTTTTCTCCGGGAATTCTCAGTTTTCTCCAGGAATTCCCAGTTTTCTCCGGGAATTCTCAGTTTTCTCCAGGAATTCCCAGTTTTCTCTGGGAATTCTCAGTTTTCTCCAGGAATTCCCAGTTTTCTCTGGAGATTCTCAATATTCTCCAGGAATTCCCAGTTTTTTCCATGAATTCCCAATTTTCCCCAGGAATTGTCACAATCTCAGACCTCCCCTCCAGCTTTCAGCAGAGGCTCCACCGAACGATCCCAAAAATCCCAAATCCCAGCGGCTCCCAGAACTTCCGGCGGAACGATCCCTGAGGAAATCCCAAACCTGGTGGATTTTCCCTGTGGGACATTCCCAGGCCGAGTTTTCCCAGGAAATGTTTTCCTGCCAATTTATCCCGTGGAATTTTGGGATTTCCTCACCGGGATCCGGAATTCCGGCCTGGTTTCCTTCCATCCAAACAATCCCAAATTGGGAATGGGCAATTCCAGCCCTGGAACCGTTTCTCTCCAAACTTCCAGAAGATTCTTGGAGCCAAGAGTTTGGAATTTTCCTGGAATATCTCCCTCGTTGCTGCAGGCTTGGTTACATCCATAATTAACACATCATTAACAACATATAATTAATTTGGGAATGCTGGTGACGTCACCGGGATTTAATTGCATCCATCCTCTTCTCCAAGGCTTTGGGATTTCGTGGGATCACGTGTGGATTAATCCCAGGAGCTCCTGGAATTCTGCTGCTTCATTAATGACATCCCCACTAATTACCTTCCTTAATTCCAGACCAATTCTTCAGGAGAAGTTGAGGAATTCTCATGGAAACAAAAAATTCCTGAATTCCTGATCCCACACTGAGATCCCCCAGGGTTTTCAGGTTGCTGCACCTTTAATTCCTTAAAAAACTCCAGCTCCAGGGATTTTCTTAATTAAATACACTCAAAATTCCAATAAAATTAAGGGTTAGTCCACATTATATCCAACAACAACAAAAAAATCTTTATTTGGTTTCCATCTCTTTTTTTCCATGGATTTTTAATAAGTTTTTGCATGATTAATTTTAGGGATGAAATGGGAAAAAAATCAGCCATAAAATGACAAAAAAATTGGAATTTTAAAAGTAAATTCTCCACCTCTTTTGATCCAATGGATCCACAACCCTGGAGGAAACTGTGGGAGAAGAGAGGGAGGAAAAGGGCACCAAAATCTGATTTAAAGGAGTGGATACAGCCAAGATCCCAGCAAGGAAAAAATTCCAGAGGAAAATAAAACTGAGGCTGCTCCCAAAATGGAAATTCCTAAAAATAATCAAGGATTTCTATTTAATAATAAATTAAAATAAACTCGGCCTGAACTTTATCTCAATTTTCTACCTGGATTTGTATCCATGGAATTCTCTGGGAAAAATTTTTTCTGTTCCAACTTTTGAGCAATAAAAAATTCCAGAGGAAAATAAAACTGAGGCTGCTCCCAAAATGAAAATTCCTTCAAATATAATGGATTTACATTTAATATATTTTATATGAAAGATATGTTTTTAATATAATTTTATAGATATTAAATATAAAATTCTATTTAAAATATTTTACACTTAATAATAAATTAAAATAATCTCTTCCTGAGCTTTATCCCAAGTTTTCCACCTGGATTTGTATCCATGGAATTCTCTGGGAAAAATTTTTTCCCTTCCACCTTTTGATCAAGGAAAAATATCCTTAAAATAGAATGGATTTATATTTAATATATTTTATATTAAATATATTTATTTTAATAGAATTTTAATATATATTGAAAATAAATTTCTATAAATAAATATTTTATATTTAATAATAAATTAAAATATTTTCTCCCTGAGCTTTATCCCAAGTTTCCTACCTGGATTTGTATCCATGGAATTCTCAGGGGAGAATTTTTTCCCTTCCAACTTTTCACCAAAGAAAAAATTCCAAAGGAAAATAAAACTGAGGCTGCTCCCAAAATGAAAATTCCTTCAAATACAATGGATTTATACTTAATATATTTTATATTTAATATATTTATTTATTATAATTTTATAGATATTAAAAATAAATTTATATAAATTAGTATTTTATATTTAATAATAAATAAACTCTGCCTGATCTTTATCCCAAGTTCCTTACCTGGATTTGCATCCATGGAATTCTCAGGGAGGAATTTTTTTTCCCCAAGATTTCAGCAAGGAAGAAAATTCCCAAGGAAAACACACCTGAGGCTGTTCCCAAAATAAAAATTCCTTCCCAAACTCCCGGATTTCTCGGGAATAAGGAACGACTCCGAGCCCTGGCCGGGCTGTCCCTGTCCCGGTTTTTATCCCGGCTCCGGTGATTCCTGACTCACCCCAGAGCTCCCGGCCTCCCTCAGCTCCTCTGCAGCCCCAGGGCAAATTTTCCAAGGAAAATCCACCTGGGAATGAAATTCCGGCTTTTTTTGTCATGGGAATGAGATTTTTATTAGTGATGGAGCTGGAGAAAAAATTCTTTGTTTGGGTTCCATCCCTAATTTCTGTGGATTTTTAATAACTTCTATTATTATTATTAATAATATTTTTATTAATATTAATATTTTAGGGACAAAATGGAAAAAAAATCAGCCATAAAATGACAAAAAAATTGGAATTTTAAAAGAAAATTCTCCGCCTCTTTTGATCCAATGAATCCACAACCCTGGAGGAAACTGTGGGAGAAGAGAGGGAGGAAAAGGGCACCAAAATCTGATTTAAAGGAGTGGATACAGCCAAGATCCCAGCAAGGAAAAAATTCCAGAGGAAAATAAAACTGAGGCTGCTCCCAAAATGGAAATTCCTTTAAAAAATCAAGGATTTCTATTTAATAATAAATTAAAATAAACTCAGCCTGAGCTTTATCCCAATTTTCTACCTGGATTTGTATCCATGGAATTCTCTGGAAAGATTTTTTCTGTTCCAACTTTTGAGCAATAAAAAATTCCAGAGGAAAATAAAACTGAGGCTGCTCCCAAAATGAAAATTCCTTCAAATATAATGGATTTATATTTAATATATTTTATATGAAAGATATGTTTTTAATATAATTTTATAGATATTAAATATAAAATTCTATTTAAAATATTTTATACTTAATAATAAATTAAAATAAACTCTGCCTGAGCTTTATCCCAAGTTTTCCACCTGGATTTGTATCCATGGAATTCTCAGGAAGGATTTTTTCCCTTCCAACTTTTGACCAGGGGAAAATATCCTTAAAATAGAATGGATTTATATTTAATATATTTTATATGAAAGATATTTATTTTAATAGAATTTTAATATATATTGAAAATAAATTTCTATAAATAAATATTTTATACTTAATAATAAATTAAAATAAACTCTGTCTGAGCTTTAGCCCAAGTTTTCCACCTGGATTTGTATCCAAGGAATTCTCAGGAAGGATTTTTTCCCTTCCAACTTTTGACCAGGGGAAAATATCCTTAAAATAGAATGGATTTATATTTAACATATTTTATATTAAATGTATTTATTTATCATAATTTATATATATAATATATAAAATTATATAAATAACAATTTTATATTTAATAATAAATTAAAATAAACTCGGCCTGAACTTTATCCCAATTTTCTACCTGGATTTGTATCCATGGAATTCTCTGGGAAAAATTTTTTCTGTTCCAACTTTTGACCAATAAAAAATTCCAAAGGAAAATAAAACTGAGGCTGCTCCCAAAATGAAAATTCCTTCAAATATAATGGATTTATATTTAATATATTTTATATGAAAGATATGTTTTTAATATAATTTTATAGATATTAAATATAAAATTCTATTTAAAATATTTTATACTTAATAATAAATTAAAATAAACTCTGTCTGAGCTTTATCCCAAGTTTTCCACCTGGATTTGTATCCGTGGAATTCTCAGGGAAAGTTTTTTTCCAACTTTTCACCAACCAAAAAATTCCAAAGGAAAATAAAACTGAGGCTGCTCCCAAAATGTTCTCACTCCAAGAAGAAACTGAAATTTCCAACTTGAACAGAAATGGATTTTTCCCAAAATTAAACAAAGGGAAGAGCTGGAATTTTGGAAAAACGAGGGGCAGAACTATCCTGGATTTCTGGATGAGAATCAGGGAATGGTTTGGGATCTTAAGGATTATCCACATTCTTTTTTAAGGAAATAATCGGATTTTTTGGGCCACAGCTGCCCCCAAATCCTGGAATTCCATCCCTGGATCAGTGACAGGGATTTGATATCCAGCAGAGAATCCATGGAAAAATTGGGATTGGCAGAAAAAATAAAATAATTTTTAAATAATTTAAAAAATAAAATAATAAAAAACCAGATTTGTTTCTGATTTCTCTGTAAATTCAGGAATAAGTTTGGAAACTTGGGAATGAATCCTTCATCCAGGAGACTCCTGAGTGATTCCACAGGAAATTCCTTCCACAAGAAATTCCTTCCACTTCTTCCCAAAATTCCCAGAATTCCCAATTTATTCCTGGATCAGATCTGCACTCTCCCATTACCCAAACTCCTTTTTAAGGAAATAATCGGATTTTTTGGGCCACAGCTGCCCCCAAATCCTGGAATTCCATGATTTGTAACCTGGAATTCCATCCCTGGATCACTACCAGGGGCACGAGGCTTTGACATCACGGGGATTTCTCAGGAATTCTTTCCATAAAAAGGAGCTGATTCACCTTTGGGGAGCTCAGTTAATTAATGGGAGCGTCACTAACGAGCTCATTAAGGAGGAGCTCCCAGCATCCCTGCCTGATGTTCTCATCCCTGAAATTCTAGGTTTTTCCTACCTGGGCCAGAACATTCCTGCACTTTTTGTTCTTTGTTTTTCTCAATCCCAGAAAATCCCCATTTTCCCCAATCCCAGAAAATCCCCATTTTCCCCAATCCCAGAAAATCCCCATTTCCTCAATCCCAGAAAATCCCCATTTCCCCAATCCCAGAAAATCCCTCATTTCTCCCAATCCCAGAAAATCCCCATTTCCCCAATCCCAGAAAATCCCTCATTTTCCTCAATCCCAGAAAATCCCCATTTCTCCAATCCCAGAAAATCCCCATTTCTCCAATCCCAGAAAATCCCCATTTCCCCAATCCCACAAAATCCCCATTTCTCCAATCCCAGAAAATCCCCATTTCTCCAATCCCACAAAATCCCCATTTTCCTCAATCCCACAAAATCCCCATTTTCCCCCAATCCCAGAAAATCCCCATATCACTGATTTATGATTTTAAAATGGAAACTGGATCTCACCATCACTGATTTATGATTTTAAAAAAGGGAAACTGGATCTCACCATCACTGATTTATGATTTTAAAAAGGGAAACTGGATCTCACCATCACTGATTTATGATTTTAAAATGGAAACTGGATCTCACCATCACTGATTTATGATTTTAAAATGGAAACTGGATCTCACCATCACTGATTTATGATTTTAAAATGGAAACTGGATCTCACCATCACTGATTTACAACTCTGAGCTACAGAAATTCCACATCACCCACAGGAACTGATCACAACAGGCTACAGAAATTGGACTTCACAAATAGCAATTAGGAGGAGACCACAAAAAACAAAACAAAACAAAACAAAACAAAAAACCCAACAACAACAAAACCCTGCTGAGATGCTCAATAAATCCCAGCAGAAATCAGCAGTTCAAGGGGAGACCCCCACTGTACCCAGCGCTGCTTTGCTCACATTTTACCATTTTGTAATAATGAATTAATTAATTGATTGCTGCTTGATAGATTGGCCGAGTCAAGCTCTTTATTCTTTACACTCTTCCCTCTCCAAATCCCCGCTCCGGCTCCAACCCAGCCCTGCCTGGCGCTCGCTCCGGAGCGAGTCCAGCCCAGGGTGGAATTCTCACCCCAAGCCCCGACCCAGCCCCCCCATTCCCGGCTCCAAATCCTCCCAAGCCCCGACCCAGCCCCCCCATTCCCGGCTCCAAATCCTCGCAAGCCCCGGTTCGAGTCCCCACCGGACCCGGCTCGGAGCCGACGTCGCTGCCCGGATCCCAATTCGGAACCTCCCCAAACCCCAACACCAAACCCAGCCCGGCCCCGGCTGGAACCGCCGGTCCTGGTCCGAGACCACCCCGGCCATGGATCGGAGACCCCCCAAACCCGAATTTGTGAGCCCTCAGCCTCATTTCCAACCCCATTTCCGACCCCTCAGCCCCATTTCCATCCCCTCAGCCCCATTTCCATCCCCTCAGCCCCATTTCCGACCCCCCAGCCCCATTTCCGACCCCTCAGCCCCATTTCCGACCCCCCAGCCCCATTTCCGACCCCTCAGCCCCATTTCCAGCCCCATTCCCGACCCCCAGCCCCATTTCCGACCCCCAGCCCCATTTCCAGCCCCCCAGCTCCATTTTCAGCCCCATTTCCAATCTCCCATCTCCACCTCAGCCCCTCCCGCCCCACTCCGAGCCCCCCCGGTCCCCCCCGGCCCCTCACGCACCTCCCTCAGTGCGGCAACGGCTCCACTCCGCGCCTGCGCCCTCCGCGCGCTCCCATTGGCTGAGCCCCTGGCCGCTGCGCGTTCCTATTGGCTGAGCGCCGCGCCGCTGCGCTTCGCTTTTCACGTCCCCTCCGGCCCCCACCTGCCCGACGCGGAGGTTCCGGCGGTGCCCGCCATAGCCCCTCGGTGTCGCCGCCGCCATTCGCCCGCGGGGCTGCCCCGCGTGGGGCGGGGGTGAGTGTGGTTCCCTCGGGGTGCTGCGGCTTCCTGCGGGCAGTGAGGGTGCGGGAGGAACGGGAGAGCGATGCGGGGATGGGGTGTGTGATGGCCGGTGGTGTGCGGGTGTTCCCTGCCCTACACCTGGAACCTCCGTGAGGGGAATTCCCGTAATGCCGGTGTTATCCTGGGGGTCTGTGAGGGAGGAATTCCCTCATGGAAATCCTTTTAATCCCGGTGTTATCCTGGGGATGGCTCAGGGAGGGATTCCCTCATGGAAATCCTTTAAATCCCGGTGTTATCCTGGGGATGGCTCAGGGAGGGATTCCCTCATGGATGTTCCTTTATTTCGGTGTTCCCCTGGGGATCGCTCAGGGAGGAATTCCCTCATGGAAATCCTTTAAATCCCTGTGTTCCCTTGGAGATCCCTAAGAGAGGAATTCCCTCATGGATGTCCCTTAATCCCGGGGCTCCCTTGGAGGTCTCCGAGGGAGAAATTCCCTCATGGAAATTCTTTAAATCCCGGTGTTCCCTTGGAGCTCTGTGAGGGAGGATTTCCCTCATGGATATCCCTTAATTCTGATATTCCCTTGGAGATCTTTGAGGCAGGAATTCCCTCATGGATGTTCCTTAATTTCAGTGTTCCCCTGGGGATCTCTGAGGGGAGAATTCCCTCATGGGTGTCCCTTAATTCTGATATTCCCTTGGAGCCCTGTGAGAGAGGCATTCCCTCATGGATGTTACTTAATTCTGATATTCCTTTGGAGATCCCTGAGAGAGGAATTCCCTCATGGGTGTCCCTTAATGCCGGTGTTCCCCTGGGGATCTCTGAGGGAGGAATTCCCTCATGGATGCTCCTTTATTTCAATGTTCCCTCGGAGATTTCTGAGGCAGGAATTCCCTCGTGGATATTACTTAATCCCGGTGTTCCCTTGGAGGTGTCTGAGGGAGGAATTCCCTCATGGGTATTCCTTAATTCCGATGTTTCCTTGGAACTCTGTGAGGGAGGAATTCCCTCGTGGAAATCCTTTAATCCCAATATTCCCTTGGAGCTCTCTGAGGGAGGAATTCCCTCATGGATGTTCCTTAATCCCGGTGTTCCCCTGGGGATCTCTCAGGAAGGAATTTCCTCATGGGTGTCCCTTAATTCTGATATTCCCTTGGAGCTCTGTGAGGGAGGAATTCCCTCATGGAAATCCTTTCATCCCGGTTTTCCCTTGGAGATCTCTGAGGGCAGAATTCCCTCATGGATGTTCCTTAATTCTGATATTCCCTGATAGATTTCTGAGGGAGGAATTCCCTCATGGATGTTCTTTAATCCCGGTGTTCCCCTGAAGATCTCTGAAGGAGGAATTCCCTCAGGGAAATCCTTTAATCCTGATGTTCCCCTGGAGCTCTGTGAGGGAGGAATTCCCTCATGGATGTTCCTTAATTCCTGTGTTCCCTTGGAGATCTCTGAGGGAGGAATTCCCTCATGGAAATCCTTTAATCCCGGTGTTCCCTTAAAGATCCCTGCGGGAGGAATTCCCTCATGGAAATCCTTTAAATCCCTTTTCCCTCAGTGTCTCCCAGATCCCATCCCTGCAGCCTCTTTGCTTTATTCCCTGTCTCTCTGCTCAGTCTTCCCTCCTTTTGGGATTTTTTTCCCTTTTTTTTTGCCCTATTTTTATCCCTCGATTGCTCCAAATCCACGGGAAAAGCTCTGCAGGAAGGTGGGAGGTGCCAGCCCGCAGAACAAAGGGACGATCCCAGAGCAGGCAGCACTTCCCAAAATATTCCAGGAATTTTTCTCCCTCCTCCCCTGCAATTCATGAATTTTTCAGGAATATCCCACTGCAATTTTCTTTTCCTGCTCTTTCAGGACGGAACCAGCTCTGCCAAGAGAGAAAAAACATCCAGAGTGATCTCCCAGCAATCCTGGAAACCATGGAAAATGTGAATTATCCCAAAATTCCTGATTTCCCTTCAATTTCCCCATGATTTTCCACAGCTCCAATCCCATTTTGATCAAGTTTATTTAATTTTATTTTGGGATAACACCTGCTCCAAACTTCCTTGGCTCAGCCAGGAATTTTTATTCTCCAGCCTGCATGGACAGAGCAACCTTTGCCTGTTCCACCGCTTTTTTCCGGGATTTGGGGAATTCTTCTCTGGGTGATTTTCCTGGGAACCACGTGGATTTTATTGACCGAGCAGATTCCTTCAGTTATTCCGATTTTTTCCGGGATTATCTCATTCCCAACCATCCCTGCATCTTCTCGGCCAAGTTCACCGAGGATTGGGCCAGCAGGAAAACCTGGGTGAGGCGGGATGGGAAACCCAACTTGGAGCATCTCCTGCGGGAGTTCGGTGAGTCCGGGGATTTTTCCCAAATCCTAAAGGATGGAATTTTTTCAGATGGAATTTTAGGGATAAAAGCACAAAAAAAGGCAGAATTCCAAGCTTTTTTCCTAAATCCATGGATTTTTTTTCTCCATGGGAAACTCAACTTGGAGCATCTCCTGCAGAAGTTCAGTAAGTCCCAGAATTTCTTCCAAATCCTAAAAGATGGAATTTTTTCAGATGGGATTTTAGGGATAAAAGCACTAAAAAACTGGAATTCCAAGGGGTTTTCCTAAATTAATCCATGGAATTTTTTCCCATGGAAAACCCAACTTTGAGCATCTCCTGCAGGAGTTTGGTGAGTCCAGGAATTTTTCCCAAATCTTAAAGGATGAAGTTTTTTTAGGTTTAGATTTTAGGGATAAAAGCACACAAAAAAAGTGGTAGTCCAAGATTTTTTCCCCAAATAAATCTATGGAATTTTTTTTCCATGGAAAACCCAACTTTGAGCATCTCCTGCAGAAGTTTGGTCAGTCCTGGAATTTTTCCCAAATCCTAAAGGATGGAGATTTTTAGGATTGGATTTTTAGGGATAAAAGCACTAAAAACCTGGAGTTTCCAAGGGGTTTTCCTAAATTAATCCATAGATTTTTTAGAATTGGGAAATCCCAACTTTGAGCATCTCCTGCAGGAGTTTGGTCAGTCCTGGAATTTTTCCCAAATCCTAAAGGATGGAGATTTTTTAGGATTGGATTTTAGGGATAAAAACACTAAAAAAAAAGGAAATTCCAGGGGGTTTTCCTAAATTAATCCATGGATTTTTTTCCATGGGAAACCCAACTTTGAGCATCTCCTGCGGGAGTTTGGTAAATCTGGGAATTTTTCCCAAATCCTAAAGGATGGAGATTTTTAGGATGGAATTTTAGGGATAAAAGCACTAAAAAAAGGAAATTCCAAAGTGTTTTCCCAAATTAATCCATGGATTTTTTTCTTTCCCATGGAAAATTCAACTTTGAGCATCTCCTGCAGGAGTTTGGTGAGTCCAGGAATTTTTTTCAAATCCTAAAGGATGGAATTTTTTCAGATGGGATTTTAGGGATAAAAGCACTAAAAAAAGGAAATTCCAAGGTGTTTTCCTAAATTAATCCATGGAATTTTTAGAATTGGGAAATCCCAACTTTGAGCATCTCCTGCAGGAGTTTGGTGAGTCCAGGAATTTTTCCCAAATCTTAAAGGATGGAGTTTTTTAGGATTGGATTTTAGGGATAAAAACACTAAAAAAAAAGGAAATTCCAAGGGGTTTTCCTAAATTAATCCATGGATTTTTTTCCATGGGAAACCCAACTTTGAGCATCTCCTGCAGGAGTTTGGTAAATCCTGGAATTTTTCCCAAATCCTAAAGGATGGAATTTTTTCAGATGGAATTTTAGGGATAAAAGCACAAAGAAAGGCAGAATTCCAAGCTTTTTTCCTAAATCCATGGATTTTTTTTCTCCATGGGAAACTCCACTTGGAGCATCTCCTGCAGAAGTTCAGTAAGTCCCAGAATTTCTTCCAAATCCTAAAAGATGGAGATTTTTAGGATGGAATTTTAGGGATAAAAGCACTAAAAAAAGGAAATTCCAAAGTGTTTTCCTAAATTAATCCATGGATTTTTTATTATAAAATTATTCTAAATCGCTAATAAAATAATTAAATTATTATAGAGATAAGAAATATAAAATGGAATTAATATTGAAATATTTGTAATTAATTTGAATTCTTGTTACAAATATTAACTAATAATTATCAGTGAATCGTTTGTTAATTAAAAATATTTATTAACATATCTTAATAAGGAATCCTTATCCTAATTTTAATTAATCCTAATTAAAATTAATTAATTTTAATAACAAATCCTCACTCATAATGGGATTTTAGAAGAAAATTCCCTTTAGAGAAAATCCTGGAAAATTTGGGGCACATGGAATAAACAGCAGGAAAATTAAATTTATGGTTCAATTATAAGTTATTATTATCAAAATAATTAATAAAATAATTAGAGAAATAACAAATACAAGATATAATTAACATTAAAATAATTGTAATTATTTTGAATTCTTTTTACAAATATGAACTAATAATTGTTAATAAAACACTGGTTATATATTAATATGTTAATAATATTAATCATTAATATATTATATAATATGTTAATAATAAACAATATTTATTAACACATTTTAATATTCAATCCTCATCCATTCCTCACTCATAATGGGATTTTAGAGGAAAATTCCCTTTAAAGAAAAAACTGGAAAATTCAGGTCATGGCAGAGAAAATCCCGGGAAATTTGGGGCACATGGAATAAACAGCAGGAAAATTAAATTTATGGTTCAATTATAAATTATTATTATCAAAATAATTAATAAAATAATTAGAGAAATAACAAATACAAGATATAATTAACATTAAAATAATTGCAATTATTTTGAATTCTTTTTACAAATATTGACTAATAATTGTTAATAAAACACTGGTTAGTTAAACAATATTTATTAACACATTTTAATATTAAAATTAAATATTGTTTATTGCTTTCACCTATATTGGACAGGGCACCTCTCACAAAACCAATCCAACAGTGCCACCACCACAGCAGAAAATGGAGGACAAGAAGGACAAGGACACGCCCAGATTCCTCCATTTTGTCTCCTTGAACCTCCATTAAACCCCAAATTCTACATTAACACCCAGTTAATTATTATTAAGCTAATTATGACTCTAATCACTCTTGTACTAAACCAATCCAACAGTGCCACCACCACAGCAGAAAATGGAGGACAAGAAGGACAAGGACACGCCCAGATTCCTCCATTTTGTCTCCTTGAACCCCCATTAAACCCCAAATTCTACATTAACACCTGGTGTTAATTATTAATAAGCTAATTATTACTCTAATCACACACTTGTGGTTTGTAATTCTTCATTTAATGTTGGTAATGGCTCCCGTGGGCTGAAATCAAAGGGAATTCCAACCCCGTCCCTTGGAATTATTGTCATGCTGAAATTCAGGGGCTCTTGGGAAAAGATGGGAATGGGAATAACAGCTGGGAAAAACTGGGAAAATTGGGATAATTTCTGACTGGGAAAATTGTCAGAACCCAGCACATCTCTCTGGCTGCCCTGGGTGGTCCGAGACCCTGGTACAAAATCAAAAATACCAAAGTGCCTTTGATTTTAGGTTACCAACCTTGTATGATGAATTACAAACCACAAGAGTTAATTAGAGTCATAATTAGTTTATCACTGGGTGTTAATGTAGAATTTTGGGGTTTAATGGGGGTTCAAGGAGACAAAATGGAGGAATCTGGGCGTGTCCTTGTCCTTCTCCTTCTTCTTGTCCTCCATCTTCTGCTGTGGTGGTGGCACTTTTGGATGGGTTTAGCATAGAAGTGCACTGTCTAACATAGGTGATGGGTGTTGGTATTTTATTATAAATATAGATCACGTAAAATTTATTATAAAAGATTAAAACTGCCCTCGGGGTGAGCAGTAGATGATGATCCAGCACTGCAGCAGCACCCAAGCCAGGTGAGAACAAAATGTATCAGATAAGAAATAAAAAATAACCTTGAAAACGACACGAACGCATCCCGACTCTCTTCTGGCACTGGGGCTTGGGAGAAGGACTTGTAACAACAATCTCAGGGGTTATCAGCCCAAGAACTGAGAGAAAATTAAAATAAAAATGTGGCAGTACAAAAAAAACCAACCCTGACAGTGTCAGAGCACAACCTGTGGTGGGGTGTTGGAGCAGCCCAGTCAAGCCCTCCTGCAGTGCCACATGTGGTTCTGTCAGAGCAGAGATGATCCTGTAGGAGGTGGAGTTTTCCTCTGAAGCTCCAGAGGTGCTGAGATGTTTTTTATCTTTTCTGTCAGAGCCAGGATTAAATGCTTGAGATGGTGTTTGGTGTTCAGGTTCAGTTGTTTATTAATTCTTATCTGTATTATCTCACAAGTTATGAGTTCTGGCTAACAAAGTAAAAATGGCCCCCATCTGTCTCTCTTCAAGGCCTTTTAAGCACAAATTATCCAATTATGAAATGACACCTGAATTATTTTTACTTTTAACCCAATAACCAACCACCCCTGGCCCACAATGCGGATTTTTCTGCCCAATTCCAAAATCCCACCCAGACCCGTGAAGGAGAAGGTGAAAAAGAAGGACTCAGCCCCCGCCCTAAATCCTCCATCTTGCTTTATATCTATTGCTGTATTCTAAACCCTTAAACTCTCAGTTTTGCACCCTGTGATATCACACACTTCTATCCAACCTGCACACCCACAATCCCAGCGCTGTCACTCAATTTTGGGAGCCTTTTCCACGGCCTCAGGTCAGTGCAGGGTTTGCTTGGGGGTCAGCACAGAAAACCTGGAATTTTCAGGGATCAAAGCTCCAACAGTGAGATGGGTCTGGTGTTCCTCTGGGAATGCAGAAAAGTGGAAAAAGTCTGATTGTGGTGTTCCACATCTCAGATTATATCCAGGTAGGAATGCTGGGCTCTGCCCCCTGAGGATGGGTCCTGGAAGGGATAAAGAACATGGAGGTTATAAGGGATGGGTCCTGGCAGGGATAAAGAACATCTCCCCATGGGATGATGTCATTGGATCAGCCATGCAGTGAGCCTGGATGGCCCATGGACAGCAGATACACCCTGGAGGGTCCTGGAAGGGATAAAGAACAGGGGGGTTATGAGGGATGGGGGTTATCAGTGATGGGTCCTGGCAGGGATAAAGACCATGGGGGTTATGAGGGATGGATCCTGGAAGGGATAAAGAACACAGAAGTTATCAGGGATGGGTCCTGGCAGAGATAAAGAACACAGAAGTTATCAGGGATGGGTCCTGGCAGAGATAAAGAACACAGAAGTTATCAGTGATGGGTCCTGGCAGAGACACAGAACACAGAAGTTATCAGGGATGGGTCCTGGCAGAGACACAGAACACAGAAGTTATCAGTGATGGGTCCTGGAAGGGATAAAGAACACAGAAGTTATCAGTGATGGGTCCTGGCAGAGATAAAGAACACAGAAGTTATCAGGGATGGGTCCTGGAAGGGATAAAGAACACAGAAGCTATCAGTGATGGGTCCTGGCAGAGATAAAGAACACAGAAGTTATCAGTGATGGGTCCTGGCAGGGATAAAGAACACAGAAGTTATCAGTGATGGGTCCTGGCACGGATAAAGAACACAGAAGCTATCAGGGATGGGTCCTGGCAGAGATAAAGAACACAGAAGTTATCAGTGATGGGTCCTGGCAGAGATAAAGAACACAGAAGTTATCAGTGATGGGTCCTGGCAGAGACACAGAACACAGAAGCTATCAGGGCTGGGTCCTGGCAGATTCAGAGCACTGCCCCACCTGGATTTAACACCTGGTGATAAAACACAAATTTCTGGTTCCATCTGGCGCTGCCACCCAGGCCAGTCCTCATTCCTGAGGTGAATTCCCGAGTTTTTGTCGTTCCAGGAGAAGCCGTGGTGCCCGTGGCCAAGTGTGACCTCAAGGAATACAATTCCAACCCCAAGGAGCAGCTGCCCTTCAAGGAATTCGTGGAATATTGGCGGGAATACATCGGGAACGGCTACAGCTCCCCCCGGGGCTGCCTCTACCTCAAGGACTGGCACCTGAGCAGGTCGGGGCTCATTCCCAAAGCTCCAGGGGTGGGAATGTTCCTGCAAGGAGCCAGGGAATGCTCAGAGCTCCAGGAGAGCTGGAGAGGGGTTTGGGATAAGGCATGGAATGACAGGGCACAGGGAATGGCTTCCTGCTGGATTTCAGTGGGATATTGGGAAGGAATTCCTGGCTGGGATGGAATTCACATCCCTGGAAGTGTCCAAGGCCAGCCTGGAGTAGGCTGGGATGGTGGGAAGTGTCCCTGGCACGGGGTTGGAACTGAATATTCATAAAGATCCCATCCAAGGCCAAAAATTCCATGATTTTCAGTTGTTCCCAAGGGGGTTTGGAGGCAAAGCAGATGAGCTCAGTATTGGAAAAATATCCCAACATTCCCTGAGGGATTCCTGTGGGATTCCAGCTCCAAAAGGAGCTCAGAATTCCTAAAATCCCCGATATTCCAGGCTGGTGTCATTCCCTCAGCCTCATTCCCAGCTTTTATTCCAAGCTCAAGATCCATTGAAACTCAATGTGGGAAGGAATTCCTGGCTGGGAGGGGCTGGGCTGGAATTCCCAGAGTGTCCCTGAATCCCTGGGAATGTCCAAGACCAGGCTGGGATGGTGGGAATTGTCCTTGGCCATGGAATGGGATGATCCTGAAGGTCCCTTCCCATCCAAACCATTCCAAGGAAAACATTCCATTATTTTCTCCCTATGGAAAACGGGATTGGAACAGCTCCAAACCTGGGGGACATTTGAATTGGGATTTGAATTGGGATTATTCCATGGATATATTGGATTTGGGATCCTTTAATATCCAGAATATTCCAAAATATTCCAAAATATTCCCACTTCATAAGGTTTTCTTCTCCCAGCTCTGCTTTTCCTTCTCCAGCTGGAAAAGAGCCTTGAGAAGGAATTTTCCCTGTGGGAATGGGGAAGGGGCTGGGCTGGAATTCCCAGAGAAGCCACGGCTGCCCCTGAATCCCTGGAAGTGTCCAAGGCCAGGCTGGAGCACCCTGGGATGGTGGGAATTGTCCTTGGCCATGGAATGGGATGATCCTGAAGGTCCCTTCCCATCCAAACCATTCCAAGGAAAACATTCCATTATTTTCTCCCTATGGAAAACGGGATTGGAACAGCTCCAAACCTGGGGGACATTTGAATTGGGATTTGAATTGGGATTATTCCATGGATATATTGGATTTGGGATCCTTTAATATCCAGAATATTCCAAAATATTCCAAAATATTCCCACTTCATAAGGTTTTCTTCTCCCAGCTCTGCTTTTCCTTCTCCAGCTGGAAAACAGCCTTGAGAAGGAATTTTCCCTGTGGGAATGGGGAAGGGGCTGGGCTGGAATTCCCAGAGAAGCCACGGCTGCCCCTGAATCCCTGGAAATGTCCAAGGCCAGGTTGGAGCACCCTGGGATGGTGGGAATTGTCCTTGGCCATGGAATGGGATGATCCTGAAGATCTCTTCCCACCCAAACCATTCCATGGAAAACATCCCATGGTTTCTCCCTATGGAAAACGGGATTGGAACAGCTCCAAACCTGGGGGACATTTGAATTGGGATTTGAATTGGGATTATTCCATGGACACGTTGGATTTGGGATCCTTTAATATCCAGAATATTCCAGAACATTCCAGGGATTATTCCATGGATATATTGGATTTGGGATCCTTTAATATCCAAAATATTCCAGAATATTCCAGGGATTATTCCATGGACACGTTGGATTTGGAATCCTTTAATATCCAGAATATTCCAGAACATTCCAGAATATTCCAGAATATTTAGGATTCAGAATTTTCTGGAAATATTCCCACTTTGTAAAGTTCCCTTCCCCCAGCTCTGCTTTTCCTTCTCCAGCTGGAAAAGAGCCTTGAGAAGGAATTTTCCCAGTGGGAATGGGGAAGGGGCTGGGTTGGAATTCCCAGAGTGTCCCTGAATCCCTGGAAATGTCCAAGCCCAGCTTGGAACAACCCAGGATAGCCAAAACCTGGGATGAGCTCCTCCTTGAGCTGGAATCCCACTGGATTTGGGAATGCCATCCCGTTTTCCCGAGCTGCTTTTCCAGGAGTTTGTGTTTTCCAGAGCGTTCCCGGAGCAGGACGTTTACAGCACTCCCGTTTATTTCTCCTCGGATTGGCTCAACGAGTTCTGGGACGCCGTGGGCGGGGACGATTTCCGCTTCGTCTACATGGGGCCCAAGGGATCCTGGTGAGGCTCCCATCCCAAAAAATCCCAGGGAATTATCCCAAAAAATTCCAGGGAATTATCCCCAAAAATTCCAGGGAATTATCCCAAAAAATTCCAGGGAATTATCCCAAAAAATTCCAGGGAATTATCCCAAAAAATCCCTTCTCCAGGGAATTATCCCCAAAAATCCCTTCTCCAGGGAATTAAACCCAGGGAATTATCCCCAAAAAATTCCTTCTCCACCTGAATATCCCAGAGAATTATCCCAAAAAATTCCTTCTCCAGGGAATTATCCCAAAAAATTCCTTCTCCAGGAAATGATCCCAAAAAATTCCTTCTCCAGGGAATGATCCCAAAAAAATTCCTTCTCCAGGGAATTATCCCAAAAAATCTTTTCTCCAGCCAAATATCCCAGGGAATTATCCCAAAAAATTCCTTCTCCATGGAATTATCCCAAAAAATTCCTTCTCCACCTGAATATCCCGGGGAATTATCCCATTATCCTTCAGAATAATCAAGCAAGTCTGGTCCTGGTTGGTTCTGGATGGGAAGGAAAAGGGAAAATCCCAAATTGTGCCCACAAAAAACCCCAAAATTCTCTGGGAGATTAAAGGGGAAATTCCCTTGGGATCAGGCACTTGGAATGTGCAGGAGCCTCCGGTGTTTGCCAGGTGAAAATTCCAGCCCGGTGTTGGTTCGGAAGCTGCATTTGGGATTTTAGGATCAGAATTCCCGGCCCTTGAGGAATTTTTTGGGATAATTTCAAGAAGAGAGGCACAGAGGATATAAAACTGTTATCCAGCCAGAATTCCAGGAGGAATTTTGGGATCAGTATCTATAGAATGGACTTTGAATAGCCAAAACTCCATAATCCAAGCAAAATTCCTCATGGAATTTCGGGATTGGTATGGATACATTGGCATTTTACAAGATAAACTTCCATAATCCAGCCAGAATTCCATGAGGAATTTTGGGATCAGTATCCATAGAATGGATTCATAATAGCCAAAACCCCATAACCCAACCGAAATTCCATGAGAAATTTTGGGATTGGTGTGGATACACTGACATTTTCCAAGATAAAACTCCATAACCCAACCAAAATCCCTCATGGAATTTTGGGATCAGTATCCATATGGAGCCTTTGAATAGCCAAAACTCCATAATCCAACTGAAATTCCATGAGGAATTTTGGGATTGGTATGGATCCATTGGCATTTTAATAGCCAAAACTCCATAATCCAACTGAAATCCCTCATGGAATTTTGGGATTGGTATGGATACAGTGGCTTTCTACAAGATAAAGTTCCATAATCCAATTGAAATTCCTCATGGAATTTTGGGATCTGTATCCATACAATGGACTTCTATTAGCCAAAACTCCATAATCCATTCAAAATTCCATTTGGAATTTCAGGATCAGTTTTCATATAGAACATTTTAATAGCCAAAACTCCTTAATCCAGCCAAAATTCCATGAGGAATTTTGGGATCAGTTTCCATACAATGGCCTTTGAATAGCCCAAACTCCATAACCCAACTGAAATCACATGAGGAATTTGGAATCAGTGTCCATATGGAGCCTTTTAATAACCAGAACTCCATAATCCAACCAAAATCCCTCATGGAATTTTAGGATCTGTATCCATAAAATGGACTTTTGATAGCCCAAACTCCATAACCCCACCCAAATCACATGAGGAATTTGGGATCAGTATCCATATGGAGCCTTTGAATAGCCAAAACTCCATAATCCAACCGAAATCCCTCATGGAATTTCGGGATCAGTGTCCATACAATGGAGTTTTAATTAGCCAAAACTCCATAATCCAACCAAAATCCCACATGGAATTTCGGGTTCAGTATCCATATGGAGCCTTTGAATAGCCCAAACTCCATAACCCAACTGAAATCCCTCATGGAATTTTAGGATCAGAGTCCATACAATGGACTTTTAATATCCAAAACTCCTTAATCTGTACAAAATTCATTGTGGAGTTTCAGGATTCGTATGGATACTGTGGCTTTTTCCAAGATAAAACTCCATAATCCAACTGAAATCCTGCATGGAATTTGGGGTCAGGATCCATAAAATGGGTTTATAATAGTCAAAACTCCATAATCTGTACAAAATTCATGCAGAATTTTGGGATTGATATGGATACATTGGCATTTTACAAGATCAAATTTCATAATCCAGCCAGAATTCCATGAGGAATTTTGGGATCAGTATCCATAGAATGGATTCATAATAGCCAAAACCCCATAACCCAACCGAAATTCCATGAGAAATTTTGGGATTGGTGTGGATACACTGACATTTTCCAAGATAAAACTCCATAACCCAACCAAAATCCCTCATGGAATTTTGGGATCAGTATCCATATGGAGCCTTTGAATAGCCAAAACTCCATAATCCAACCGAAATTCCATGAGGAATTTTGGGATTGGTATGGATCCATTGGCATTTTAATAGCCAAAACTCCATAATCCAATTGAAATCCCTCATGGAATTTTGGGATTGGTATGGATACAGTGGCTTTCTACAAGATAAAGTTCCATAATCCAATTGAAATTCCTCATGGAATTTTGGGATCTGTATCCATACAATGGACTTCTATTAGCCAAAACTCCATAATCCAGCCAAAATTCCATGAGGAATTTTGGGATCAGTTTCCATACAATGGCCTTTGAATAGCCAAAACTCCATAACCCAACTGAAATTCCTCATGGAATTTTGGGATTGGTATGGATACAGTGGCTTTTTCCAAGATAAAACTCCATAATGCAACTAAAGTTCCTCATGGAATTTTGGCATCTGTATCCACAGAATGGCCTTTTCATAGTCAAAACTCCGTAATCCAGCCAAAATTCCTCATGGAATTTTGGGATCAGTATCCATAAAATGGCGTTTGGATAGCTAAAACTCCATCATCCAACCAAAATTCCATGAGAAATTTTGGGATTGGTATGGATATACTGGCATTTTCCAAGATAAAACTCCATAACCCAACCGAAATCCTGCATGGAATTTTGGGATCAGTATCCATAAAATGGCGTTTGAATGGCCAGAACTCCATCATCCAACTTCCATAAGGCAACTAAAATCCCACATAGAATTTGGGATCAGTATCCATATGGAGCCTTTGAATAGCCCAAACTCCATAACCCCACCCAAATCCCACATGGAATTTTGGGATCAGTATTGCTACAATGGCCTTTGAATAGCCCAAACTCCATAATCCAACCAAAATCCCACATGGGATTTCGGGATCAGTGTCCATATGGAGCCTTTGAATAGCCCAAACTCCATAATCCAACTGAAATCACATGAGGAATTTGGGATCAATATCCATATGGAGCCTTTGAATAGCCAAAACTCCATAATCCAACCGAAATCCCTCATGGAATTTCAGGATCAGTGTCCATACAATGGAGTTTTAATTAGCCAAAACTCCATAATCCAACCAAAATCCCACATGGGATTTCGGGTTCAGTATCCATATGGAGCCTTTGAATAGCCCAAACTCCATAACCCAACTGAAATCCCTCATGGAATTTTAGGATCAGAGTCCATACAATGGACTTTTAATAACCAAAACTCCTTAATCTGTACAAAATTCATTGTGGAGTTTCAGGATTCGTATGGATACTGTGGCTTTTTCCAAGACAAAACTCCATAATCCAACTGAAATCCTACATGGAATTTGGGGTCAGGATCTATAAAATGGGTTTATAATAGTCAAAACTCCATAATCTGTACAAAATTCCATGCAGAATTTTGGGATTGATATGGATACATTGGCATTTTACAAGATCAAATTTCATAATCCAGCCAGAATTCCATGAGGAATTTTGGGATCAGTATCCATAGAATGGATTCATAATAGCCAAAACCCCATAACCCAACCGAAATTCCATGAGAAATTTTGGGATTGGTGTGGATACACTGACATTTTACAAGATACAACTCCATAACCCAACTGAAATCCCTCATGGAATTTTGGGATCAGTATCCATATGGAGCCTTTGAATAGCCAAAACTCCATAATCCAACCGAAATTCCATGAGGAATTTTGGGATTGGTATGGATCCATTGGCATTTTAATAGCCAAAACTCCATAATCCAATTGAAATCCCTCATGGAATTTTGGGATTGGTATGGATACAGTGGCTTTCTACAAGATAAAGTTCCATAATCCAATTGAAATTCCTCATGGAATTTTGGGATCTGTATCCATACAATGGACTTCTATTAGCCAAAACTCCATAATCCAGCCAAAATTCCATGAGGAATTTTGGGATCAGTTTCCATACAATGGCCTTTGAATAGCCAAAACTCCATAACCCAACTGAAATCACATGAGGAATTTGGAATCAGTGTCCATATGGAGCCTTTGAATAACCAAAACTCCATAATCCAACCCAAATCCCTCATGGAATTTTAGGATCTGTATCCATAAAATGGACTTTTGATAGCCCAAACTCCATAACCCCACCCAAATCACATGAGGAATTTGGGATCAATATCCATATGGAGCCTTTGAATAGCCCAAACTCCATAATCCAACCAAAATCCCACATGGGATTTCGGGATCAGTATCCATATGGAGCCTTTGAATAGCCCAAACTCCATAACCCAACCCAAATCCCTCCTGGAATTTCGGGATCAGTACCCATACAACGGATTTATAATAGCCAAAACTCCATAATCTGTGCAAAATTCCATGAGGAATTTCGGGATCAGTGTCCATATGGAGCCTTTTAATAGCCCAAACTCCATAACCCCACCCAAATCCCGCATGGAATTTCGGGATCAGTATCCATATGGAGCCTTTGAATAGCCCAAACTCCATAACCCCACCCAAATCACATGAGGAATTTGGGATCAATATCCATATGGAGCCTTTGAATAGCCCAAACTCCATAACCCAACCCAAATCCCACATGGAATTTTGGGATCAGTATCCATACAACAGATTTATAATAGCCAAAACTCCATAATCTGTGCAAAATTCCATGAGGAATTTCGGGATCAGTGTCCATATGGAGCCTTTGAATAGCCCAAACTCCATAATCCAACCAAAATCCCACATGGGATTTCAGGATCAGTATCCATATGGAGCCTTTTCATAGCCACAACTCCATAACCCCACCCAAATCCCTCCTGGAATTTCGGGATCAGTATCCATATGGAGCCTTTGAATAGCCCAAACTCCATAACCCCACCCAAATCCCTCCTGGAATTTCGGGATCAGCCCCTCAGCCTCTCACTCCCTGGAACCCCCATTGGAATTTTTCGGGATTGACTCCCTCCCATCCCCGATCCCCCCAGGACGCCGTTCCACGCCGACGTGTTCCGCTCCTACAGCTGGTCGGCCAACGTGTGCGGCCGCAAGCGCTGGCTGCTCTTCCCGGCGGGCCAGGAGGAATTCCTGCGGGATTCCCACGGGAACCTCCCCTTCGACGTGACGGCGCCGGAGCCGCGGGATCGGCGCCTCCGCCCGCGCTCCGGCCGCGCCCGAGCCCCGCTGGAGATCCTGCAGGAGCCCGGGGAGATCGTCTTCGTTCCCAGCGGGTGGCACCACCAGGTCCATAACCTGGTGAGGGAACGCATCCCGCCGGGAATTCTCTGGGATGGGGGAAAGTGGGATCCCGAAAGGTTTTGTTGGGATTTCTGGGGTGATTCCTTCTCCTGGGTGGGGTTGGGAAGGAGTTGAGGCCTTGGAGTGGTTTTGCCAGGGAGGTTCTGTCCTTGGAAGTGTCCGAGGATAGCTTGGATGAGGTTTGGGGCACCTTGGGAGAGTGGGATTGGGATGGTCCTTCAGGTCCTTTTCCACCCAGATCATTCCATGGCATGGAATTGGGGTGAGGAGGAGGAAAATCCTGGAAAAAAAGAAGAGGAAAGAGTGGAAATCCTCCTGAAAAGGAGAAATTCCAGCTTGGAGCACCCTGGGATAATGGGAATTGTCCCATTGGAATTGCCCATGGAATGGGATGATCCTTCAGGTCCTTTCCCACCCAAACCATCCCATGGCGTGGAATTGGGGTGAGGAGGAGGAAAATCCCAGAAAAAAGAGGAGGAAAGGATGGAAATCCTTCCTAGAAAGGAAAAATTCCAGCTTGGAGCACCCTGGGATAACGGGAAGTGTCCATTCTCATGGATTGGGATGATCCTGCAGGTCCTTTCCCACCCAAACCATCCCATGGCGTGGAATTGGGGTGAGGAGGAGGAAAATCTTGGAAAAAGGAGGAGGAAAGGATGGAAATCCTTCCTAGAAAGGAAAAATTCCAGCTTGGAGCACCCTGGGTTAGCAGGAGGGTTCCCTGCCCATGGATTGGGATGATCCTTCAGGTTCCTTTCCCACCTAAACCATGCCAGGCATTCCATGGCATGGGATTGGGGTGAGGAGGAGGAAAATCCCAGAAAAAGGAAGAGGAAAGGATGGAAATCCTTCCTAAATAGGAGGAATTCCAGCTTGGATCACCCTGGGATAACGGGAATTGTCCCTGCCCATGGAATGGGATGATCCTTCAGGTCCTTTCCCACCCAAACCACCCCAAGAATTCCATGGCATGGAACTGAGGTGAGGAGGAGGAAAATCTTGGAAAAAGGAGGAGGAAAGGATGGAAATCCTTCCTAGAATTGAAAAATTCCAGCTTGGAGCACCCTGGGATAGTGGGAATTGTCCCTGCCCATGGATTGGGATGATCCTTCAGGTCCTTTCCCACCCAAACCATCCCATGGCGTGGAATTGGGGTGAGGAGGAGGAAAATCCCAGAAAAAGGAAGAGGAAAGGATGGAAATCCTCCCTAGAAAGGAGAAATTCCAGCTTGGAACACCCCGGGATCGCGGGAGGGTTCCCTGCCCATGGATTGGGATGATCCTTCAGGTCCTTTCCCACCCAAACCATGCCAGGAATTCCATGGCAGGGGATTGGGGCGAGGAGGAAAATCTTGGAAAAAGGAAGAGGAAAGGATGGAAATCCTCCCTAGAAAGGAAAAATTCCAGCTTGGATCACCCTGGGATAACGGGAATTGTCTGTGCCCATGGATTGGGATGATCCTTCAGGTCCTTTCCCACCCAAACCACCCCAAGAATTCCATGGCATGGGATTGGGGTGAGGAGGAGGAAAATCCCAGAAAAAGGAGGAGGAAAACCCCAGAAAAAAGAGGAGGAAAGGATGGAAATCCTTCCTAAAAAGGAGGAATTCCAGCTTGGAGCACCCTGGGTTAGCAGGAGGGTTCCCTGCCCATGGATTGGGATGGGATTTAATCCCTTTCCCACCCAAACCATGCCAGGAATTCCATGGCATGGGATTGGGGTGAGGAGGAGGAAAATCTTGGAAAAAGGAAGAGGAAAGGATGGAAATCCTTCCTAGAAAGGAGAAATTCCAGCTTGGATCACCCTGGGATAACGGGAATTGTCCCTGCCCATGGATCCTTAAATCCCTTCCATCCCAAATCACTCTGGAATTCTGGGATGCTGAAACCATCCAAAGCTCCCTGGGGCACTGGGATTTTGGGGAATATTCCATGGAAAATGCTGCCTGCATCCCCTTTTCCCACTTTTTGGTCATGTTTTATCTGGAATTTTTCCTTCAGGAGGACACCACTTCTGTCAGCCAGAGACAGATGAAGGGCAGCATTTTGGGAATTAGGAACATTTTGGATTCCTCAAGAACGGCATTTTTTGAGCAGCAAATTCCATACTAATCTTCATAATAACTTAATTAGTTACTAATAATTAATTATCCATTTGTTATCCCAAATGTTTCCCTCAGGAAGACACCATTTCCATCAACCATAGACAGATGAACGGCAGCATTTTGGGATTAGGGACATTTTGAGATGCTCAGGAATGGGATTTTTAGAGTGGCAAATTCCATATTAATCTTCCTAATAGATTAATTAGTGCCTAATCATTAATTATCCCTGTGTGATCCCAAATGTTTCCCTCAGGAGGACACCATTTCCATCAACCACAACTGGGTCAATGGCAGCATTTCGGTAATGAGGGGAATTTTGGGTCCCTCAAAAATGGGATTTTTAGAGTGGCAAATTCCATATTATTATTCCTAATAAATTAATTAGTGACTAATTAATAATTATCCATGTTTTATCCCAAATGTTTCCCTCAGGAGGACACCATTTCCATCAACCACAGCTGGGTCAACAGCAGCATTTCGGGAATTAGGGAAATTTTGGGTCCCTCAAAAATGGGATTTTTAGAGTGTAAAATTCCATATTAATCCTCCTAATAACTTAATTAGTTTCTGATCATTAATTATCTGTGTGTTATCCCAAATTTTTCCCTCAGAAAGGCGCCATTTCCATCAACCACAGCTGGGTCAATGGCAGCATTTCGGGAATGAGGGAAATTTTGGGTCCCTCAAAAATGGGATTTTTAGAGTGGCAAATTGCATAATATTATTCCTAATAAATTAATTAGTGACTAATTAATAATTATCCATGTTTTATCCCCAATTTTTCCCTCAGGAAGACACCATTTCCATCAACCACAGCTGGGTCAACGGCAGCATTTCAGGAGTTAGGGACATTTTGGGTCGCTCAGGAGTGGGATTTTTAGAGTGTAAAATTCCATATTAATCCTCCTAATAACTTAATTAGTTTCTGATCATTAATTATCTGTGTGTTATCCCAAATATTTCCCTCAGAAAGGCGCCATTTCCATCGACCACAGCTGGGTCAATGGCAGCATTTTGGAATTAGGGACATTTTGGGTCGCTCAGGAATGGGATTTTTGGATCGTCAATTTCCTTATTAATCCTCCTAATAACTTAATTAGTGCCTAATCATTAATTATCCCTGTGTTATCCCAAATGTTTCCCTCAGGAGGACACCATTTCCATCAACCACAGCTGGGTCAATGGCAGCATTTCAGGAATGAGGGAAATTTTGGGTCCCTCAAAAATGGGATTTTTAGAGTGGCAAATTGCATAATATTATTCCTAAGAAATTAATTAGTGACTAATTAATAATTATCCATGTTTTATCCCCAATTTTTCCCTCAGGAAGACGCCATTTCCATCAACCACAGCTGGGTCAACGGCAGCATTTTGGAATTAGGGACATTTTGGGTCGCTCAGGAGTGGGATTTTTAGAGTGTAAAATTCCATATTAATCCTCCTAATAACTTAATTAGTTTCTGATCATTAATTATCTGTGTGTTATCCCAAATATTTCCCTCATGAAGACGCCATTTCCATCAACCACAGCTGGGTCAATGGCAGCATTTTGGGAATGAGGGAAATTTTGGGTCCCTCAAAAATGGGATTTTTAGAGTGGCAAATTGCATAATATTATTCCTAAGAAATTAATTAGTGACTAATTAATAATTATCCATGTTTTATCCCCAATTTTTCCCTCAGGAAGACGCCATTTCCATCAACCACAGCTGGGTCAACGGCAGCATTTTGGAATTAGGGACATTTTGGGTCGCTCAGGAGTGGGATTTTTAGAGTGTAAAATTCCATATTAATCCTCCTAATAACTTAATTAGTTTCTGATCATTAATTATCTGTGTGTTATCCCAAATATTTCCCTCATGAAGACGCCATTTCCATCAACCACAGCTGGGTCAATGGCAGCATTTTGGGAATTAGGGACATTTTGGGTTGCTCAGGAATGGGATTTTTGGATCGTCAATTTCCTTATTAATCCTCCTAATAACTTAATTAGTCCCTAATCATTAATTATCCGTGTGTTATCCCAAATTTTTCCCTCAGGAGGACACCATTTCCATCAACCACAACTGGGTGAACGGCTGCAACGTGGCCGTCATGTGGAGCTTCCTGCAGGACGAGCTGGCGGCCGTGCAGAGGGAGCTGGGCCAGTGGAAAGAGCCCGTGGACGATTGGCACCTCCAGTGCCAGGTATTCGGGAATTCTGGGATGAGCTGAGCCCGGATTCCCCAGGGATAATTCTGGGATTCTGGGATAATCCGAGCCCGGATTCCCCAGGGGTAATTCTGGGATTCTGGGATGATCTGATCCCAGATTCCCCAGAGATCCAGAATTCTGGGATTCTGGGATGATCTGATCCCAGATTCCCCAGAGATCCAGAATTCTGGGATTCTGGGATAAGCCAATCCCGGATTCTCCAGGGATAATTCTGGGATTCTGGGATGATCTGAGCCCAGATTCCCCAGGGATAATTCTGGAATTCTGGGATGATCCGATCCCAGATTCCCCAGGGATAATTCTGGAATTCTGGGAGGATCCGATCCCAGATTCCCCAGAGATCCAGAATTCTGGGATTCTGGGATGAGCCAATCCCGGATTCTCCAGGGATAATTCTGGGATTCTGGGATGAGCCGATCCCGGATTCTCCTGGGATAATTCTGGAATTCTGGGAGGATCCGATCCCAGATTCTCCAGGGATAATTCTGGGATTCTGGGATGATCCAATCCTGGATTCTCCAGGGATAATTCTGGAATTCTGGGATGTTCCAATCCCGGATTCTCCCGGGATCCAGAATTCTGGGATGATCCAATCCCGGATTCCCCAGGGATAATTCTGGGATTCTGGGATGATCCAATCCCAGATTCTCCAGGGATAATTCTGGGATTCTGGGATGAGCCAATCCCTTATTCCCCAGGTATAATTCTGGGATTCTGGGATGACCCAATCCCGGATTCTCCAGGGATAATTCTGGGATTCTGGGATGATCCAATCCCGGATTCTCCAGGGATAATTCTGGGATTCTGGGATGACCCAATCTCGGATTCTCCAGGGATCCGGAATTCTGGGATTCCGGGAGCTGAAATTCTCACTGCAGAATTTCCCCACTCTCTAAGGGAGGAGTTGGGCACAGTTTTGATATTCCCTATAAAAGTTTGGGAATGTTCCATGTCAAAGTTTGGGAATTGTTTCTGTTTATTGGCCGGGTTGGAATGTTGGTTGGAAACTGGAAAACTTCAGGATTAAGAGAGTTGGGAATGTTCATCCGGAGAAGGGAAAATTCCAGGGAGAGCTCAGAGCCCCTTGCAGAGCCTAAAGAAACTCCAGAAAAGCTGGAGAGGGATTTGGGATGACAGGAGACAGGGAATGGCTTCCCACTTCATTTTGTTGGGATTTGGGAAGGAATTCCTGGAATTCCCAGAGAAGCTGTGGCTGCCTCATCCCTGGAGCTGGGAAAGAACCCAAAGGCCAAACTCCATAATCCAACCAAAATTCCATGGGGAACAGGATGGGGTGGGATTCCTTCCAGAACCTTCTGGATGAGGCAAATCCCGCGGTGATTTCCGGAAGCTCTTCCCTCTCCTTGGGTTGATTTCCTTTGAAAAATTAATATTTGGGGAAATTCCCACAAGGAATAGTTGGGGAAAACAACCTGGATCCAGAGGGGATCATAACTGAACAATGATCCAACGGAATTATTTTGATCCCAGAGAATTCCCACCTTAATAAATCAAAAATTTGGGGATTTTTCTGGCATTTTTCCTCTCCTTGGGTTGATTTCCTTCCAAAAATTCACATTTGGGAAAACTCCCACAAATAATATTTGGGAAAAACAACCTGGATCCAGAGGCGATCACAATTAAACAATGATCCCACAGAATTATTTCTGATCCCAGAGAATTCCTACCTTAATAAACCCAAAATATGAGGGTTTTTCCTGGATTTTTTCCTCTCCTTGGGTTGATTTCTTTCTAAAAATTCACATTTTTGAGAATTCCCACAAGTAATATTTGGGAAAAACAACCTGGATCCAGAGGTGATCCCAAATAACCAATTATCCCACAGAATTATTTCTGATCCCAGAGAATTCCTACCTTAATAAACCCAAAATTTTGTAATTTTTCCTGGATTTTTTCCTCTCCTTGGGTTGATTTCCTTCTGAAAATTCACATTTGGGAAAAACAACCTGGATCCAATCCAGGAGATCGCAATTGAACAATTACCCAATGGAATTAATTCTGATCCCAGAGAATTCCTACCTGGAAATCTGGGGATTTTTCTGGATTTTTTCCTCTCCTTGGGTTGATTTCCTTCCAAAAATTCACATTTGGGAAAACTCCTACAAAAAATATTGGGGAGAAACAACCTGGATACAGAGGGGATCGTAACAAACAATTATCCAACAATTGATTCCGATCCCAGAGAATTCCCACCGTAATAAAATCAAAATTTTGTAATTTTTCCTGGATTTTTTCTTCTCTTTGGGTTGATTTCCTTCCAAAAATTCACGTTTTTGAGAATTCCCACAAGGAATATTTGGGAAAAACAACCTGGATCCAGAGGGGATCACAATTAACCAATGATCCAACAGAATTATTTCTGATCCCAGAGAATTCCCACCTTAATAAACCCAAAATATGAGGGTTTTTCCTGGATTTTTTCCTCTCCTTGGGTTGATTTCTTTCTAAAAATTCACATTTTTGAGAATTCCCACAAGGAATATTTGGGAAAAACAACCTGGATCCAGAGGTGATCACAATTAAACAATGATCCAACAGAATTATTTCTGATCCCAGACAATTCCTACCTTAATAAACCCAAAATTTTCAAAATTTTCCTGGATTTTCTCTTTGGGTTGATTTCCTTCTAAAAATTCACATTTGGGGGAATTCCCACAAGGAATATTTGGGAAAAACAACCTGGATCCAGGGGGGATCACAATTAAACAATGATCCAACAGAATTATTTCTGATCCCAGACAATTCCCACCTTAATAAAACCAAAATTTGGGGATTTTTCCTGGATTTTTTCCTCTCCTTGGGTTGATTTCCTTCCAAGAATTCACATGGGGCAAAAACAACCTGGATCCAGAGGGGATCACAATTAAACAATTATCCCACAGAATTATTTCTGATCCCAGAGAATTCCCACCTTAATAAACCCAAAATTTTCAAAATTTTCCTGGATTTCTTTCTTTGGGTTGATTTCCTTCTAAAAATTCACATTTGGGGGAATTCCCACAAGGAATATTTGGGAAAAACAACCTGGATCCAGAGGCGATCACAATTAAACAATTATCCAACAGAATTATTTCTGATCCCAGACAATTCCCACCTTAATAAAACCAAAATTTGGGGATTTTTCCTGGACTTTTTCCTCTCTTTGGGTTGATTTCCTTCTAAAAATTCACATTTGGGAAAAACAACCTGGATCCAATCCAGGAGATCGCAATTAAACAATTCTCCAACAGAATTAATTCTGATCCCAGAGAATTCCCACCTTAATAAAACCAAAATTTTGTAATTTTCCCTGGATTTTTTCTTCTCTTTGGGTTGATTTCCTTCCAAAAATTCACATTTGGGAAAATTCCCACAAGGAATATTTGGGGAAAAAAACCTGGATCCAATCCAGGTGATCACAATTAAACGATGATCCAATGGAATTCTTTCTGATCCCAGAGAATTCCCATTTTAAGAAAATCAAAATTTGGGGGTTTTCCCTGGATTTTTTTCTCTCTTTGGGTTGACTTCCTTCTAAAAATTCGCATTTGGGAAAAATCCCACAAATAATATTGGGGGAAAACAACCTGGATCCAGAGGGGATCATAACTGAACAATTCTCCAACAGAATTATTTCTGATCCCAGAGAATTCCTACCTTAATAAACCCAAAATATGAGGATTTTCCTGGATTTTTTCCTCTCCTTGGGTTGATTTCCTTCCAAGAATTCACATGGGGGAAAAACAACCTGGATCCAGAGGTGATCACAATTAAACAATTATCCCACAGAATTATTTCTGATCCCAGAGAATTCCCACCTTAATAAACCCAAAATTTTCAAAATTTTCCTGGATTTTCTCTTTGGGTTGATTTCCTTCTAAAAATTCACATTTGGGGGAATTCTCACAAGGAATATTTGGGAAAAACAACCTGGATCCAGAAGGGATCACAATTAACCAATGATCCAACAGAATTATTTCTGATCCCAGACAATTCCCACCTTAATAAAACCAAAATTTGGGGATTTTTCCTGGACTTTTTCCTCTCCTTGGGTTGATTTCCTTCCAAGAATTCACATGGGGGAAAAACAACCTGGATCCAGAGGCGATCACAATTAAACAATTATCCCACAGAATTATTTCTGATCCCAGAGAATTCCCACCTTAATAAACCCAAAATTTTCAAAATTTTCCTGGATTTTCTCTTTGGATTGATTTCCTTCTAAAAATTCACATTTGGGGGAATTCCCACAAGGAATATTTGGGAAAAACAACCTGGATCCAGAGGCGATCACAATTAACCAATGATCCCACAGAATTATTTCTGATCCCAGACAATTCCCACCTTAATAAACCCAAAATTTTGTAATTTTCCCTGGATTTTTCCCCGCTGTCATTCCCGCTGTTTGAATCCCTTTTCCCCCTTTCCAGCTGATCATGAAATCCTGCACGGGCATCGACTACAAGGAATTCTACAACTTCCTCAAGGTCATCGCCGAGAACCGCGTCTCCATCCTGGAGAAGGGCCTGGACGAGGAATCCTCATCCCGGAAGGATCCCAGGGCCACCATCTCCTCTCTGGGAATGCTCCACGCCGTCTTCGACCTCAAGAGGACGGTGAAGGTGCTGAGCTCGTTAAGCGCTAACGAGGATTTCCGGCGCCTCGAGCTGACCGCGCTGGCGCCGGCGCCGGAGGTGCTGCTGCAGCACCTGGAGTCGGCCATCGACACCGCCCTGCTCTGAATTCCCAACGTTCCGGGAATGTTTCCAGAGGGGAAACGGACTTGGACAAGAGGTTTAGTCCAAGGGGAAGAGGGAGAATGGACAAAGGGAGAACATTCCCAGAATTCTGAGTAATTTGGAGGAATTATGGAAAAAACAACCTGCTCCTGAAATTGGCCATTGACACCGCCCTGCTCTGAATTCCCAACGTTCCGGGAATGTTTCCAGAGGGTTTGGAGGAAATGGATTTGGACAAGAGCTTTAGACCAGTGGGAGGAGGGAGAACATTCCCAAAATTCTGAGTGGTTTGGAGGAATTATGGAAAAAACAACCGGCTCTTGGAATCGGCCATCGACACCGCCCTGCTCGGAATTCCCAAAGTTTCGGGAATGTTTCCAAAGGGGAAACGGACTTGGACAAGAGGTTTAGTCCAAGGGGAGGAGGGAGAACATTCCCAAAGTTCTGAGTGGTTTGGAGGAATTATGGAAAAAACAATCGGCTCCAGCAGCTGGAATCGGCCATTGACACCGCCCTGCTTGGAATTCCCAATTTTCTGAGACTGTTTCCAGAGGGTTTGGAAGAAATGGACTTGGACAAGAGCTTTAATCCAAGGGGAAGAGGGAGAATGGACAAAGGGAGAACATTCCCAAAGTTCTGAGTGGTTTGGAGGAATTATGGAAAAAACAACCGGCTCTTGGAATCGGCCATCGACACCACCCTGCTTGGAATTCCCAAAGTTCCGGGAATGTTTCCAGAGGGGAAACAGACTTGGACAAGAGCTGGACTCCAGTGGGAGGAGGAAGAATGAAAAATGGGAGAACATTCCCGAAGTTCTGAGGGGTTTGAAGGAATTAGGGAAAAAACATCCTGGCTAATGGAAAATCCCAATTTTTTTCAGGATTACCAGCAGGAACTCAGGGAACAAATTCCCTATGGATCAAGCGGAGTGAAAGGAAATCCCTGTGCTCAAGTTCAGCTCTGTTAAACCTCTCGTGCTTCCAGCTGCAGCTCAGCTTTTCCATCCCTTTTTTAGGGAATTCCAGGGAATTCCATGGAAGCCTGAGCTGGAGGCAGCACCTGGGATCGGCTATGGACACCGCCCTGCTCGGAATTCCCGATTTTCTGAGCCTTTTTCCAAAGGGTTTGGAGGAAACAGATTGGCCAAGAGCTTTAGTCCAAAGGAAGGAGGGAGAATGGAAAAAAGGGAGAATATTCCCAAAATTCTGAGTGGTTTGGAGGAATTAGGGGAAAAACCATCCCAGCTAAAGGAAAATCCCAATTTTTTTCAGGATTACCAGCAGGAACTCAGGGAACAAATTCCCTATGGATCCAGTCTGGAAGTGGTTTGGAGGAATTGCAGAAAAAACCATCCCAGATGAAGGAAAATCCCAAATTTTTTCAGGATTACCAGCAGGAACTCAGGGAACAAATTCCCTATGGATCCAGCGGAGTGAAGCCAATTCCCGGTGCTCAAGCTCAGCTCTGTTAAACCTCTCGTGCTTCCAGCTGCAGCTCAGCTTTTCCAGCCTTTTTTAGGGAATTCCATGGAATTCCATGGAAATCTGAGCTCTGGGAATGTCGATTCTGCGTCTTCCAGCCAAACCCGGCCTGGCCTCATCCCAAAAAAAAGCAGGAATGGGAATGAGCTCCCACCATTCCAGCCCAGCATTCCCGGCAGGAAAAACGGGAAAAATTCCCACTGGAACGGCGTCCGCCTGCTTTTCCTTGGGAAAAATCCCAAAAAAACCCGGAAGCACAAAATGGCTGCGCACTGTTACCCTGGGGCTGGAGATCCTCCGGGAATAAAAGCCGAGAAAAACTTGGAATTTTGAAAAAAACCTGAAATTCCGCCTCCTTTTTCCAGAGAATCCCTCGGAATTTTTACCCCTCCCTGCACTTTTTGCATGGCCTTTGCCTGAAGGAAATTTGCAGTTTTTGATTTGTTCCCCAAAAAAAAAGTGAGGAGAAGCTCGTCCTGAATTTAGAAAATTCCTGAAAATTCCCAAATTCCTGAAAATCAAAAAAGGTTGGGATAAGGAGCACGTGGAGCCTGGAATTTCTTCTGAATTCCCAAAGTTTTATTGAAATAAAAATTCCAGTTTTCTTCTCGTTAATATATTAATGTATTTATTAATTATTAATTATTATAAATACTCTGTTATTTATTAAAGGATAAAATTGGGGAAATGGGAGGGAAAAACCTGGGGAGTTTTGTTTTCCTGGAGTCACCTGGAGAAGGAAAAAAATCCCTGGGAAAAATGAAAAATTCCTGAGAAAATTGACAAAAATTCCTTGGAAAAATGAGAAAAATCCCTTGGAAAAATGACAAAAATTCCTGGAAAAATGACAAAAAATCCCGGGAAAAAAAAACCAAAAATCTTTTGGAAAAATGACAAAAATCCCTGGGAAAAATGACAAAAATCCCTGGGAAAAATGAAAAATTCCTGGGAAAATGAAAAATCCCTGGAAAAATTAAAAATTCCTGAGAAAAATGACAAAAATTCCTGGGAAAAATGACAAAAATTGCTGGAAAAATGACAAAAATTCCCGGGAAAAATGACAAAAATTCCTTGGAAAAATGACAGAAATTCCCGGGAAAAATGACAAAAATTCCTGGGAAAAATGACAGAAATTCCCGGGAAAAATGACAGAAATTCCTGGAAAAAATGACAAAAAAATCCCTGGAAAAATGACAAAAATCCCTGGAAAAATGACAAAAATCCTGGAAAAATGACAAAAATCCTTTGGAAAAATGACAAAAATCCTTGGAAAAATGACAAAATTCCCATTTATTTAAAGCTTTGGCCTTCCAGTTTTCCTTCATTCCCAAAAATATCCAGGATTTGCTTTTCCTTAATTTAAAAAATTCGGAAAACTTTGGAAAATCAGCGGGAAAAAGCCTGGGGGGTTTGGTTTTCCCAGGAATCGCCTGGATAAGGAAAATAATCCCAGGAAAAATGAAAAAATCGGGAAAAAATTCCTGAAAAAAACCAAAAAAATCAGGATAGAAATGGTAAAAATGAAATTTTTGGGGCAATTCTTAAATTATTTTGGGATGCTGGGAACAGCACCTGAAATATCCATCGGGAATATCCTAAAAATCCATCGGGAATATCCCAAAAATCCATCGGGAATATCCCAAGATTCCTTTTCCAAAGGGAAATTCCAGCTCAGGGCTTGGCAGGGCACGAATCCGGCCGGGATCAGAGTTTTTATTCCAGGATTTTCCCGGAATTTCCCAAAATCTGGGAGAAATCCAAATTTTCTCCAAACTCCCGGAATTCTGGAGCAGAGCGGGGTTATCCAAAGGATCCGAGGATCCGGAAAAATCTGGGAAAGTCTGGGAAAAATCTTGGAAAAAATCTGGGAAAAATCTTGGAAAAATCTGGGGAAAATCTGGGAAAAATCAGGGAAAAATCTGGGGGAAAATCTGGGAAAAATCTGGGAAAAATCTGGGAAAAATCAGGAAATTCGGGAGCAGCGACTTCCAAATGTGATGAAAAAAAATTCCTGAGTTGGGAAAAGGAGGGAAAAAAAAATCTCCTCTCATTCCCAGAATTTTTTGGAGTTTTGGGATGAGATTCCCAAGAAATCCCATTGAAAATTGGGGTTTCCCATAGAAAAATCCCTTTTTTTTTTCGGGAATTCTCCCAAAAAGTGCAAAAAATAATCCTGAAAATGAGATTTTTTTTTCCCTGGGAAAAAGGGACAAAATTCCATAAAAATTCCTTCTCCACGCGGAATAAAAATTCCCAAAGGTTGGAGATGGAAATTCCAGCCCTTCCAGTGTTTTTGGGATCGGGAAAACCTTGGCTGGGGAGGAATTCCAGAGATGGAATTCCCAATTTTCCCGGCAGGATTTGGGCCGGGAAATTCGGGAAAAGGAGAAAATTTGGGAATTTTCCCCCTGGATCAGGAGCTGGGCGAGTTTTCCTCCGGAGGCAGCCGGATCCTCTGGATGTGTTCGTAGCACGACTGCGGAGGGAAGAGAGGGAAAATCAGGGAAAAATCCAGGAAAATCCGGGAAAAATCTGGGAAAAATCAGGGAAAAATCTGGGGAAAATCAGGGAAAAGTCAGGGGAAAATCAGGGAAAAATCTGGGAAAATTCAGGGAAAATTCTGGGAAAAGTCTGGGAAAAATCAGGGGAAAACCAGGGAAAAATCCGGGGAAAAATCGGGAAAATCCAGGAAAAATCAGGGGAAATCAGGGAAAAATCTGGGAAAAGTCTGGGAAAAATCAGGGAAAAATCCGGGGAAAATCAGGGAAAAATCCGGGGAAAATTCGGGGAAAATCAGGGGAAAATCAGGGAAAAATCTGGGGAAAAATCAGGGGAAAATCTGGGAAAAGTCCGGGGAAAATCAGGGAAAAATCCGGGGAAAGTCCGGGGAAAATCAGGGAAAAATCCGGGGAAAGTCCGGGGAAAATCAGGGAAAAATCCGAGAAAAATCAGGGGGAAATCAGGGAAAAATCTGGGAAATATCTGGGAAAAATCGGGGAAAAATCTGGGGAAAATCTGGGGAAAATCCGGGAAAAATCAGGGAAAAATCTGGGAAAAGTCTGGGAAAAATCCGGGGAAAATCTGGGAAAAATCCGGGGAAAATCAGGGGAAAATCTGGGAAAAATCAGGGAAAAATCTGGGAAAAGTCTGGGAAAAATCAAGGAAAAATCAGGGAAAAACACGGGGAAAATCTGGGAAAAGTCTGGGAAAAATCCGGGAAAAATCAGGGAAAATTCTGGGAAAAATCACGGGAAAATCTGGGGAAAATCTGGGGAAAATCAGGGAAAAATCAGGGGAAAAATCTGGGGAAAAATCTGGGGGAAATCAGGGAAAAATCTGGGAAAAGTCTGGGAAAAATCAGGGAAAAACCAGGGAAAAATCCGGGGAAAAATCGGGAAAATCCAGGAAAAATCAGGGGAAATCAGGGAAAAATCTGGGAAAAGTCTGGGAAAAATCAGGGAAAAATCCGGGGAAAATCAGGGAAAAATCCGGGGAAAATTCGGGGAAAATCAGGGGAAAATCAGGGAAAAATCTGGGGAAAAATCAGGGGAAAATCTGGGAAAAGTCCGGGGAAAATCAGGGAAAAATCCGGGGAAAGTCCGGGGAAAATCAGGGAAAAATCCGGGGAAAGTCCGGGGAAAATCAGGGAAAAATCCGAGAAAAATCAAGGGGAAATCAGGGAAAAATCTGGGAAATATCTGGGAAAAATCAGGGGAAATCTGGGAAAAATCTGGGGAAATCAGGGAAAAATCCAGGAAAAATCCGGGAATTCTGGGATCTGAGCCCAGCTGAGCCCGGGGAGAATCCCGACAGAAATTCAGGATTGAATTAAAAAATTTAAATTTGATTTTTTAATTAATTGGAGAGATCAGGAATAAAAATGCCCAAAATGAAGGAAATTTTTTTTCCCAACCCAAAATTCCAGAATTCCCCCAAATCCCGTCCTGCTCCAGTAAAGCCGGAATTTCCTGGGGCTGTGAATTCCCGGAATTTCCCGGAATTCCCGAGTTTTCCCTCACCTCCAGCGCGGTCAGCAGGAAGTCGGGCAGCCCCCCCGGCCCGCTGGGATCCATCAGGTCCCGGAGCAGGTGGAGTTCGGCTCCCAGGTGTTGGATCCTGGGAAAAACAAATCCCAAAATCTGGGAAAAAGCTCCGGGTGGGAATTTGGGAGAGGAGGGAAAGTCTGGAATTCTGGTGTGGTTTGCAGGATCGGCTGGAGGCTGATCCCAGGATCTTTGAGTTCCAGAGATCCAGAATTCCCAGAATTCCCGAATTCCCCGAATCCCCGTGCTCCCAGAATCTCGGAATCTCAGAATTCCCAGAGTTCCAGAATCTCAGAATTCCCAGAATTCCCAGAATCCCAAAATTCCCGAGTTCCCAAAATTTCAGAATTCTAGAATCCCTAAACTCCAGAATCCCAGAATTCCCAGAATTCCAGAATCTCAGAGTTCCAAAATTCCAGAATTCTCAGAATTCTCAAATCCCAGAATTTCCAGAATCCCAGAATCCCAGAATTCCAGAATCTTAGAGCTCCAGAATTCCAGAATCCCCAGCATTCCAAGCATTCCAGAATTCCCAGAATGCCAGAGCCCCAGAATCCCAGAATTCCTGAGTTCCCAGAATCCCAGACTTCCCAGAATCCCAGTGCTCATGAATTCCCAGAATTCCCAGAATCTCCGAGCTCCAGAATCCCAGAATTCCCACAATTCCAGAATCCCAGAGCTCCAGAATCCCAGAATCCCCAGCATTCCAAGCATTCCAGAATTCCCAGAATTCCCAGAATCCCAGAGCTCCAGAATTCCATAATCCCAGATTTCCCAGAATCTCAGAACTGTGGAATTGTAGAATCCCCAAATTCCAGAATCCCTGAATCCCAGTGCTCCAGAATTCCCAGAATTCCAGAATCCCAAAATTCTCACGTTCCCAGAATCCCAGAATCTCAGAATCCCAAAGTTCCAGAATCCCAGAATGCCAGAGATCCAGAATTCCAGAATTCTCAGAATTCCAGAATCCCCAAATTCCTGAGTTCCCAGAATTCCAGAATCCGAGAATTCCAGAATCCCAGAGCTCCAGAATTCCAGAATTCCCAGCATTCCAGAATTCCCAGAATCCCAGACTTCCCAGAATCCCAGTGCTCACGAATTCCCAGAATTCCCAGAATCTCAGAGCTCCAGAATCCCAGAATCTCACAATCCCCAGAATTCCAGAATCCCAGAGCTCCAGAATTCCAGAATCCCCACAATTCCTGAGTTCCCGGAATTCCAGAATCCAAGAATTCCCAGAATTCCAGAATCCCCAAGCTCCAGAATTCCAGAATCCCCAAAATTCCCAGCATTCCAGAATCCCCAGCATTCCAGAATTCCCAGAATTCCCAGCATTCCTGACTCCCAGAATTCCCAGAATTCCCAGAATTCCCAGAGTTGCAGCATTCCCAGAATCCCGGGGTGCTTTGGGTGGGAAAGGTCCTTAAAGACGATCCAAGGGCAGGGACCTGCCACGATCCCAATGTTTTCTGGGATAACACACGGACACTCCGGAATTCCGGGATAAAAGGAATCTCAGTTTCCATGAAAACCCTGGAATATCCTCTGGGATAAGACAGAGATATCCTGGAATTCTGGGATAAAAGGAATCTCATTTTCCATCAAATATTGCTTGGGATAACAGATGGACACTGCAGAATTCCAGGATAAAAGGAATCTCATTTTCCATTAAAACCTTGGAATATTGTCTGGAATTCTGGGATAAACCAAATCTCATTTTCCATGAAAACCCTGGAATATCCTCTGGGATGGCACACAGGCTCACGAATTCCGGGATAAAAGGAATCCCATTTTCCATCACACATCCTTTGGGATAACACACGGACACTCGGGAATTCCGGGATAAAAGGAATCCCATTTTCCATCAAATATCCCTTGGGATAACACACTAGTATTCCGGAATAAAAGGAATCTCGTTTTCCATGAAAACTCCGGAATATCCTCTGGTATAAGACACAGATATCCAGGAATTCCGGGATAAAACAAATCTCATTTTCCATCAAACATCCTTTGGGATAAGACACGGACACTGTGAAATTCCAGCATAAAATTAATCTCATTTTCCATGAAAACCCTGGAATATCCTCCGGGATGACACATGGACACTTTGGGATAAGACACGCACACGGGAATTCTGGGATAAAAGGAATCTCATTTTCCATGAAACATCCCTTGGGATAACACACGGACACTCGGGAATTCCGGGATAAACCAAATCTCATTTTCCATGAAAATCATGGAATATCCTCTGGGATAAAACACAGATATCCTGGAATTCTGGGATAAAACAAGTCTCATTTTCCTTTAAACATCCCTTGGGATAACACACGGACACTCGGGAATTCTGGGACAAAATGAATCTCATTTTCCATGGAAACTCTGGAGTATCCTCTAGGATAAGACATGGACACTCCGGAATTCTGGGATGAAACAAATCTCATTTTCCATGAAACATCCCTTGGGATAACACACGGACACTTTGGAATTCCGGGATAAACCGAATCTCGTTTTCCATGAAAACCCCAGGATACCCTCTGGGATAGGACACAGATATCCTGGAATTCCGGGATAAAATAAATCTCGTTTTCCATCACACATCCCTTGGGATAAGTCATGGACACTCTGGAATTCCGGGATAAACCAAATCTCATTTTCCATGAAAATCCTGGAATATCCTCTAGGATAAGACACGCACACAGTCTGGAATTCTGGGACAAAATGAATCTCATTTTCCATGAAAACGCTGGAATATCCTCTAGGATAACACACGGACACTCGGGAATTCTGGGATAAATCAAATCTCATTTTCCATGAAAACGCTGGAATATCTTTTGGAATAAGACACACACACTCTGGAATTCCAGGATAAAAGGAATCCCATTTTCCATGAAAACCTTGGAATATTGTCTGGAATAAGACACAGACACTCTGGAATTCTGGGATAAAACAAATCTCATTTTCCAACAAACATTCATTGGGATAACACACGGACACTCGGGAATTCTGGGATAACATTAATCTCATTTTCCATGGAAACTCTGGAGTATCCTCTAGGATAAGACATGGACACTCGGGAATTTTGGGATAAAACAAATCTCATTTTCCATGAAACATCCCTTGGGATAAGATATGGACAGTCCGGAATTCCAGGATAAAATGAATCTCATTGTCCATGAAACATCCCTTGGAATAAGACATGGACACTGTGGAATTCTGGGATAAAAGGAATCTCATTTTCCATGAAAACTCCGGAATATCCTCTGGGATAAGAAATGGACACTGCGGAATTCTGGGATAAAACAAATCTCATTTTCCATGAAACATCCCTTGGGATAAGACACGGACACTCCAGAATTCCAGGATAAACCAAATCTCATTTTCCATGAAAATCATGGAATATCCTCTGGGATGTCACACAGATAACCTGGAATTCTGGGATAAAACAAATCTCGTTTTCCATCAAACATCCCTTGGGATAAGACACGCACACTTTGGAATTCCAGGATAAACCAAATCTCATTTTCCATGAAAATCATGGAATATCCTCTGGGATAAAACACAGATATCCTGGAATTCTGGGATAAAACAAATCTCGTTTTCCTTTAAACATCCCTTGGGATAACACACGGACACTCGGGAATTCTGGGACAAAATGAATCTCATTTTCCATGGAAACTCTGGAGTATCCTCTAGGATAAGAGATGGACACTCGGGAATTTTGGGATAAAAGGAATCTCATTTTCCATCAAATATCCATTGGGATAAGAGATGGACACTGCAAAATTCCAGGATAAAACAAATCTCATTTTCCATCACACATCCCTTGGGATAACACACGGACACTCCGGAATTCCGTAACCACTCCACACCCCCAAAACCCCAAAAAAGCCCCACCTCCGACCCCAAATCCCGAAGTTTTCCCCGGAACCCCCCCGGCTCTCACCGAGCGCGGGCGGTGACGAAGAGCAGCAGCGGCAGCAGCTCCTCCATGGGCAGTCGGTGCTGCCGGCCCCGCGCCGCCCCCGCCGCCGCCTCCAGCTCCGACAGCGCCGCCCGCAGGAAGGACAACTTCTCCTGGGGGTCCAGTGTGGTGCTGGGGGGGAAAATGGGAAAATCAGGGATGGGACATTCCTGAGATCCTGTTCTGGAATCTCCAACTTCTCCTGGGGGTCCAGTGTGGTGCTAACGGGGAATGGGAAAGGGATGGGAAAATCAGGGATGGGATGTTCCTGGAGATCCTGTTCTGGAATCTCCAGCTTCTCCTGAGGGTCCAGTGTGGTGCTAATGGGGGACAGGGACACGGAAAAATCAGGGATGGGACATTCCTGGAGATCCTGTTTTGGAGGATCTCCAGCTTCTCCCAGGGCTCCAGTGTGGTGCTGTGGGGGCAATGGGATGGGAAAATCAGGGATGGAAGGAGTTACGGGATGGGACACCCCTGGAGATCCTGTTTTGGGGGATCTCCAGCTTCTCCTGGGGATCCAGTGTGGTGCTGGGGGGAGAAAATCAGGGATGGGACATTCCTGAGATCCTGTTCTGGAATCTCCAGCTTCTCCTGGGGGTCCAGCGTGGTGCTGTGGGGAAAAATGGGAAAATCAGGGATGGGACATTCCTGAGATCCTGTTCTGGAATCTCCAGCTTCTCCTGGGGGTCCAGTGTGGTGCTGGGGGGGAAAAATGGGAAAATCAGGGATGGGACATTCCTGAGATCCTGTTCTGGAATCTCCAGCTTCTCCCAGGGGTCCAGTGTGGTGCTGGGAGGGGGGAAAAATGGGAAAATCAGGGATGGAGGGAGTTATGGGATGGGACACCCCTGGAGATCCTGTTCTGGAATCTCCAGCTTCTCACGGGGGTCCAACGTGGTGCTGTGGGGGGACAGGGACAGGTGGGAAAATCAGGGATGGGACATTCCTGGAGATCCTCTCCTGGAGGATCTCCAGCTTCTCCTGAGGGTCCAGTGTGGTGCTGGGGGGAGAAAATCAGGGATGGGACATTCCTGAGATCCTGTTCTGGAATCTCCAGCTTCTCCCAGGGGTCCAGTGTGGTGCTGTGGTGGAAAAATGGGAAAATCAGGGATGGGACATTCCTGGAGATCCTGTTTTGGGGGATCTCCAGCTTCTCCTGGGAGTCCAGTGTGGTGCTGGGGGGGAAAAATGGGAAAATCAGGGATGGGACATTCCTGGAGATCCTGTTCTGGAATCTCCAGCTTCTCCTGAGGGTCCAGTGTGGTGCTGTGGGGAAAAATGGGAAAATCAGGGATGGGACACCCCTGGAGATCCTGTTTTGGGGGATCTCCAGCTTCTCCTGGGGGTCCAGTGTGGTGCTGTGGGGACAGGGACACAGAAAAATCAGGGATGGGACATTCCTGAGATCCTGTTCTGGAATCTCCAACTTCTCCCAGGGGTCCAGTGTGGTGCTGTGGGGGCAATGGGATGGGAAAATCAGGGATGGAAGGAGTTACGGGATGGGACATCCCTGGAGATCCTGTTTTGGGGGATCTCCAGCTTCTCCTGGGGATCCAGTGTGGTGCTAACGGGGACAGGGACACGGAAAAATCAGGGATGGGACATTCCTGAGATCCTGTTCTGGAATCTCCAGCTTCTCCTGGGGGTCCAGTGTGGTGCTGGGGGGACACAGGGACACAGAAAAATCAGGGATGGAAGGAGTTATGGGATGGACCATTCCTGGAGATCCTGTTCTGGAATCTCCAGCTTCTCCTGGGGGTCCAACGTGGTGCTGGGGGGGAAAAATGGGAAAATCAGGGATGGGACATTCCTGGAGATCCTGTTTTGGGGGATCTCCAGCTTCTCCTGAGGGTCCAGTGTGGTGCTGGGGGGAGAAAATCAGGGATGGAAGGACTGATGGGATGGGACATTGCTGGTGTCCCCAGTATGGGATGGGACATTGCTGGTGTCCCCAGTATGGGATGGGACATTCCTGGGATCTCCAGTATGGAATGGGATGTTCCTGCGATCTCCAAATGGAGTGTGGGACATTGCTGGGATCTCCAGTATGAGATGGGACATTCCCAGTGTCTCCAATGTGGGATGGGACATTTCTGGGGTCTCCAAGGTGAAATGGGACATTCCTGAGATCCTGTTTTGGAGGATCTCCAGTTTCTCCTGGAGGTTCAACGTGGTGCTGGTGGGGGAGAGGTGGAAAAAATCAGGGATGGACGGATGGATGGGATGGGATATTCCTGGATTTCCAATATGGAATGGGACATTCCTGGATTTCCAATATGGGATGGGACATTCCCGGTGTCTCCAGTATCTAATGGGACATTCCTGAAAATCTTCTTCTGGAGGATCTCCAGCTTCTCCCTGGGATCCACCGTGGTGCTACCAGGATCCAGGGATGCGGAAAAGATGGGAAAAATCAGGGATGGAAGGATGGATGGGATGGGACATTCCTGGGATCTCCAATATGGGATGGGACATTCCTGTCCGTTTTCCCTAAGATGGAATTCCTGATATCTCCAAGGTGGATCCCATCCCATGGATCCACTGCCCTGGGATCTCCCATCCCATGGATCCACTGCCCTGGGATCTCCATGGATCCCCTCAGGCTTTGGGATGCTCCAGGGATGGATGAACCTCCCGGGGCTCTGTGTCCATAGGAACAGCTCGGGAATCCCAGGAAATCCCAACCAAGCCAAACCTGCCCTGCGGGTGACAGCAGGGAATTCCATCTGATCCCAGATTTCCTTTGGAATTGTCATTTCCCAATGGTTTAGGGTTGGAGGAGACCCTAAGGATCATCTCATCCCAATCCATGGGCAGGGACACCTCCCACAATCCCAGGATTTTCCAAACCCCAATGTCCAACCAGGACTGGGACATTCCAGGAATTCCTGCCCAGGGAATTTCTGTGCCAAGCGGGGAATTCCAGGATTTCACCATCGATGCCTTCAGGGAGGTTTGGAGGGAAAAAATTCCATGGAATTAACTGGGAAAGGAAAAAACATCCCAAACAACTTTTCCTGAAATAGCGAATGGGGCAGCCCCGGAATGGTTTTTGAACTGGCAAAAATTCGTGGAATTTTCCCCCCAAAAAATTCCCGGGATTTCTGTGGGACTCACATGAGCTTCTGCAGACACTCAATGGCGGAGAGGAAACATCGATCCTGGATCAGGGAACACCGCTGGAAAACAGACACGGAGCCCTTGGAATGCCGGGAATTCCAGAGGGATCCCAGAGGAAATCCAGGGAAATCCCATGTCCCGTGTCCCGTATCCAAAATCCCAAATCCCCTATCCCAAATCCCCTATCCCATATCCCATATCCAATATGCCATATCCCAAATCCCATATTCCATATCCCATATCCCCTATCCCATATCCCAAATCCCCTATCCCATATCCCAAATCCCCTATCCCATATCCCAAATCCCATATCCAATATCCCCATATCCCCTATCCCCTATCCCATATCCCATATCCCCTATCCCATATCCCATATCCCATATCCCCTATCCCCTATCCCAAATCCCCTATCCCCTATCCCATATCCGCTATCCCCATATCCCCTATCCCCTATCCCATATCCCATATCCCAAATCCCCTATCCCATATCCCAAATCCCCTATCCCATATCCCAAATCCCCTATCCCCTATCCCAAATCCCAAATCCCATATCCCATATCCCAAATCCCATATCCCATATCCCCTATCCCAAATCCCATATCCCAAATCCCATATCCAATATCCCCTATCCCATATCCCCTATCCCATATCCAATATCCCATATCCCCTATCCCATATCCCATATCCCGTATCCCCTATCCCATATCCCAAATCCCATATTTTCCCACTTTCTCCCAGGTTTCCGTGCCTGGTTTGGGGTCTCTGTCAGAACTTCCATAGGCCAGAGGTGCCTGGGAAAAGGGAAATCCGGGATTTGGGATGGATTCCATGGGAAATCCCGTTAAATCTTCCAGATCCTCCTCCAAACCCTCGGGGGCTCCGTTTGTCCTGCCTGGTCCTGCTCCCGGTGGGATCGAATCCAGGCGGGATCGAATCCAGGTGGGATCACCTCAGGAACCTGGGATCCCATCCCATGGATCCACTGGGATCCCATCCCATGGATCCACTGATCTGGGATCTCCCATGGAATTTCCGTTCCTCAGGGATGATCCTGGGATGATCCATGGGAAATTTTGGCACTTCCCCATCCAATCCCTCTGATTTCTTTTGGATGGAAATCCTGGAGGATTTAGGGCCAAAAATTTGGGAATTTCCTGTTCCTTTTCCATTTCTTTTCCAAATCCTGGGTGACTTGGAGCCAAGAATTTGGGAATTTCCCATTCCTTTCCCATTCCTTATCCAAATCCTGGATGACTTGGAGCCAAGAATTTGGGAATTTTTCCAATCCTGGATGATTTGAAGCCCAGTATTGGGGAATTTTCCATTCCATTTCCAAATCCTGAACGATTTGAAGCCAAGAATTTGGGAATCCTCCAAATCCTAGATGACTTGAAGCCAAGAATTTGGGAATTCTCCATTCCTTTTCCAAGCCATTTCCAAAACCTGGATGACTTGGAGCCAAGATCTGGGGATTTTTCCAATCCTGGACAATTTGGAGCCAAGAATGTGGGAATTTTCCAAATTCTGGACGATTTGAAGCCAAGAATGTGGGAATTTTCACAATCCTGGACAATTTGAAGCCAAGACTTGGGGAATTTTCCAAATCCTGGATGATTTGAAGTCCAGAATTCAGGAATTTCCTGCACTGGCGCAGCCCCAGTGCCCACCTGGACAAACCCAACACTGAATCCCACTGGAACCGAAGCTTTCCCTGGAAAATCCCTCCCTGTCTCACCGTGGGATGTGCAGGAGCTGCAGCAGCCGCGCGTCCCCATCCCTGCCCCTTTCCCTGGAGCTCCAGGAGATCTCCAAGGAATTCATTGGGAAAATCCTGGAACTCCAGGAGATCTCCAGGAAATTCATTGGGAAATTCTGGAGCTCCAGGAGTTCTACAGGAAATTCACTGGGAAAAACCTGGAGCTGCAGGGCATCTCCAGGGAATTCATTGGGAAAGTCCTGGAACTCCAGGAGATCTCCAGGGAATTCTGTAGGAAATCTGGGATTTTCCACCCTGCCTCCGGCTCACCGTGGCACGTGCAGGAGCTGCTCCTTTCCCTGGAAAATCCCTGCCTCTTTCCCTAGAAAATCCCTGCCCCTTTTCCTAGAAAATCCCTGCCCCTTTCCCTGGAAAATCCCTGCCCCTTTCCCTGGAAAATCCCTCCCTCCCTCCCCTCGGTCTCACCGTGGCACTGCCCCTTTCCCTGGTACCTCTCTCTCGCACTCACCGTGGCACATTTAGGAGCTGCAGCAGCCGCGTGTCCCCATCCCTGTCCCTTTTCCTTGGCAATCCCTGCCCCTGTCCCTGGCACTCCCTGCCCTCAGTCTCACCGTGGCACACCGAGCAGGCTCAGCAGGCGCCCGTCGGGCTGGCGGCTCAGGCGGGCGATGCGGTGCCCATCCCCATCCCTGTCCCCTTCCCTGGCAATCCCTGCCCTGTCCCTGGCAATCCCTGTCCCTTTCCCTGGCAATCCCTGCCCCTTTCCCTGGCAATCCCTGTCCCTTTCCCTGGCAATCCCTGCCCCTTTCCCTGGCAATCCCTGTCCCTTTCCCTGGCAATCCCTGCCCTGTCCCTGGCAATCCCTGTCCCTTTCCCTGGCACTCCCTGCCCTTTCCCTGGCACTCCCTGCCCTCTCTCTCACCTCGGCACACCGAGCAGGCTCAGCAGCCCCATCCCTGTCCCTTTCCCTGGCAATCCCTGTCCCTTTCCCTGGCAATCCCTGCCCTGTCCCTGGCACACATCTCTCTCCCTCTCTCTCACCTCGGCACACCGAGCAGTCTCAGCAGCCCCATCCCTGTCTCTTTCTCTGGCAATCCCTGCCCCTTTCCCTGGCACTCCCTGCCCTGTCCCTGGCACTCCCTGCCCTCTCTCTCACCTCGGCACACCGAGCAGGCTCACCAGGCGCCCATCCCCATCCCTGTCCTTTTTCCCTGGCACTCCCTGCCCCTTTCCCTGGCACTCCCTGCCCTGTCCCTGGCAATCCCTGTCCTTTTTCCCTGGCACTCCCTGTCCCCTTCCCTGGCACTCCCTGCCCTTTCCCTGGCACTCCCTGTCCCTTTCCCTGGCACTCCCTGCCCTTTCCCTGGCACTCCCTGCCCTCTCTCTCACCTCGGCACGCCGAGCAGGCTCAGCAGGCGCCCGTCGGGCTGGCGGCTCATGCGGGCGATGCGGCGGCCATCCCCATCCCTGTCCCCTTCCCTGGCACTCCCTGCCCTGTCCCTGGCACTCCCTGCCCTGTCCCTGGCACTCCCTGCCCTTTCCCTGGCATTCCCTGCCCTCTCTCTCACCTGGGCACACCGAGCAGGCTCAGCAGGCGCCCGTCGGGCTCGCGGCTCATGCGGGCGATGCGGCGGCCGTAGCGGCGGTCGCTGCGCTGGTGCTGCAGGAGGTAGGGCAGGCACAGCTCGGGGTACACGCTGGGCAGCAGCAGCGGCAGCACCAGCCCGGGGCCCTGCGGGAGGCTGCGAGAGAGGGGAAACAACAAAAAAATTTGGGATTAGCCAGGGGTTTTCCAGGGAAATCCGCACGGCGTTGCCGGGGCGTTCTCCCGGTTTTGTGTCTCGTCCGAGCTCGGTGTGGTTGGGATGTGGTGGGCACGGGGTGGTGTGAGGGGAGCTGGAGCTGCAGGAATTCACTGGGAAAGTCCTGGAGAACCAGGAGATCTCCGGGGAATTCACCAGGAAAATCCTGGAGCTGCAGGAGATCTCCAGGGAAAATCCTGGAGCTCCAGGAGATCTCTGGGAAATTCAAGCAGAAACCTGGAACTCCAGGAGATCTCCAGGGAATTCACGGGCAAAAACCTGGAACTCCAGGACATCTCCAAGGAATTCACTGGGTAAATCCTGGAGCTGCAGGAGATCTCCAGGAAACTCACCAGGAAAAAAACCTGGAGCTCCAGGAGATTTTGAGGAAATTCACATGGAAAATCGTGGAGCTCCAGGAGATCTCCAGGGAATTCACTGGGGAAAAAAATTCTGGAGCTCCAGGAAATTTCAAAGAAATTCACTGGGAAAACCCTGGAGCACCAGGAGATCTCCAGGAAATTCATTGGGAAAGTCCTGGAACACCAGGAGATCTCCTGGGAATTCACCAGGAAAATCCTGGAGCTCCAGAAGATCTCCAGGGAATTCATTGGGAAATTCTGGAGCTCCAGGAGTTCTACAGGAAATTCACTGGAGAAACCTGGAGCTCCAGGAATCTCTGGAGTCACTGGGGAAAAAAAACCCCTGGAACTCCAGGAGATCTCCAGGGAATTCACTGAGAAAAAAACCCTGGAACTCCAGGAGATCTCCAGGGCATTCACTGAGAAAAAAACCCTGGAACTCCAGGAGATCTTCAGGGAATTCACTGAGAAAATTCTGGAGCTCCAGGAGATCTCCTGGGAGTTCACAGAGTGAAACCTGGAACTCCACGAGATCTCCAGGGAATCCACCGGGAAAATCCTGGAGGCTGCAGGAGATCTCTGCAATCACTGGGAAAAAAAGCTTGGAGCTCCAGGAGATCTCCAGGGAACTCATAGGGAGAAACCTGAAGCTGCAGGAGATCTCTGGAGTCACCAGGAAAAACCTGGAGCTCCAGGAGATCTGCAGGGAATTCATTGGGAAAAATCCAGAGCTGCAGGAGATCTCTGGAGTCATCAGGAAAAAAATCCTGGAGCACCAGGAGATTTCAAGGAAACTCACTGGGGAAAAAGCCCTGGAGTACCGGGAGATCTCCAGAGTCATCGTGAAAAACCTGGAGCTCCAGGAGATCTCAGGGAATTCACTGGGAAAATCCTGGAGCTGCAGGAGATCTCCAGGGAACTCACTGGGGGAAATATGGAGCTCCAGGAGATCTCCGCAATCTCTGGGAAAAAAGTCCTGGAGCTCCAGGAGATCTTCAGGGAACTCACAGGGAGAAACCTGGAGCTGCAGGAGATCTCTGGAGTCACAGGGGGAAAAAAAAAACCTGGAGCTCCAGGAGATTTTGAGGAAACTCACTGGGAAAATCCTGGAGCTGCAGGAGATCTCCAGAGTCACCAGGAAAAAAATCCTGGAGCACCTGGAGATCTCCAGGGAATTCACTGGGAAAATTCCGGAGCTCCAGGAGATCTCTGGGAAATTCACAGAGAAAAACCTGGAACACGAGATCTCCACAATCACTGGGGAAAAAACCCTGGAGCTCCAGGAGATCTCCAGGGAATTCATCGGGAAAAACCTGGAACTCCAGGAGATCTCCAGGGAATTCACTGGGAAAACCCTGGAGCTGCAGGAGATCTCCAGGAAATTCCTTGGGGAAAACCTGGAGCTGCAGGAGATTTCGAGGAAATTTACTGGGAAAACCCCGGAGCTCCAGGAGATCTCCTGGGAATTCATTGGGGAAAAAACCCTGGAGCTGCAGGAGATCTCCAGAGTGACCAGGAAAAGCTTGGAGCTGCAGGAGATCTCCAGGGGAAAACCTGGAGCTGCAGGAGATCTCTGGTGTCATCCAGGAAAACCTGGAGCTCCGGGAGATTTTGAGGAAACTCACTGGGAAAAAAACCCTGGAGTACCGGGAGATCTCTGGAGTCACTGTGAAAATCCTGGAGCTCCAAGAGATCTCCAGGGAATTCATTGGGAAAGTCCTGGAGCACCAGGAGATCTCTGGGGTCACCAGGAAAAGCCTGGAGCTCCAGGAGATCTCCAGGGAATCCATTGGGAAAAACCTGGAGCTCCAGGAGATTTTGAGTAAATTCACTGGGAAAATCCTGGAGCTGCAGGAGATCTCTGGAGTCACCAGGAAAAAAATCCTGGAGCACCAGGAGATCTCCAGAGCCACCAGAAAAAAAACCCTGGAGCTGCAGGAGATCTCCAGAATACCGGGAAACCCCTGGAGCTCCAGGAGATCTCCGAATTCCCCGGATTTCCCCGCTCCATCCCCTCCATCCCTGGGTCCCACCTGGTCTCGCTGTCCTGGGGCTGCTCCGGGTCCCACGGCCGCCCCCGCGCCAGCGCCAGCAGCGCCCTGGGGGAAAACGGGATCAGACATTCCGGGATCAGCCATTCCCGGGATCAGACATTCCCAGATCAGCCATTCCGGGATCAGCCATTCCCAGATCAGCCATTCCAGGATCAGCCATTCCGGGATCAGCCATTCCCAGATCAGCCATTCCAGGATCAGCCATTCCGGGATCAGCCATTCCCAGATCAGCCATTCCGGGATCAGCCATTCCGGGATCAGCCATTCCCAGATCAGCCATTCCCAGATCAGCCATTCCGGGATCAGCCATTCCCAGATCAGCCATTCTGGGATCAGCCATTCCCGGGATCAGCCATTCCCAGATCAGCCATTCCGGGATCAGCCATTCCGGGATCAGCCATTCCGGGATCAAACATTCCCAAATCAGCCATTCCCAGATCAGCCATTCCCAGATCAGCCATTCCGGGATCAAACATTCCCAAATCAGCCATTCCCAGATCAGCCATTCCCAGGATTTGGGGGATCCCAACCCAGCAGCCAGGGGAGAGCCAGGAAAATCCCGGGAATTCCAGCCCAGCAGCCAGGGAAAATCCTGGGAATTCTGACCCAGCAGCCGGAGGGAGAGCTGGGAAAATCCCGGGAATTCTGGCCCAGCAGCCACAGGGAGAGCTGCGGAAATCCTGGGAATTCTGGCCCAGCAGCCTGGGAGAGAGCCGGGAAAATCCTGGGAATTCTGGCCCAGCAGCCGGAGGGAGAGCTGGGAAAATCCCAGGAATTCCAGCCCAGTAGCCACAGGGAGAGCCGGGGAAATCCTGGGAATTCTGGCCCAGCAGCCAGGGAAAATCCCAGGAATTCTGGCCCAGCTGTGGGAGGGGTTTCTCCTCCAGAATTCCCGAATTTCCATGGATTCCCAAGGGCAAAGGTCACAATTCCCTGAGCCCACTCTGGGAGTAGAGTTGGGATTTGTTCTTTTTTTGAACTCTCAAAGAATTCCCAAGAATTCCAAAGAATTCTCCAAGAGCTCCCTAGAATCCCAAAAAATTCCCAAAGGACTCCCAAAAACTCCAAAAGAGTTCCCAAGAATTCCCAAGAACTCCCAAGAACACCCAAAGAACTCCCCCAAACTCCCCAAAACTTCCCAAGAACTCCCAAGGTTTCCAAAGAATTCCCCAGAAACTCCCAAGAACTCCCAAAGAATTGCAAAGAGTTCCCTAGAATCCCAAAGAATTCCCAAAAACTTCCCAAGAACTTCCCAAGAACTCCCTGAAATTCCCAAGAACTCCTAAGAATTCCAAAAAAACCTCCCAAAAACTCCCAAGAACTCCCGAAGAATTGCAAGGAATTCCAAAGAACCCCCATGAATTCCCTGAAATCCCAAAGAATTCCCAAAAACTCCCCAAAATTCCCAAGAAATCCCAAAGAACTCCCCAAAACTCCCAAGAATTCCCAAGAACTCCCAAGGTTTCCACAGAATTCCAATGAACTCCCAAGAACTCCCCAAGAATTGCAAAGAATTCCCAAGAATTCCCTAGAATCCCAAAGAATTCCCCAAAATTTCCAAAACCTCCCAAAAATTCCCCCAAATTCCCAAGAACTCCCAAAAATTCCCAAGAACTCTCTAAAACTTCCCATGAACTCCCAAAGAACTCCCAAGAAATCCCAAAGAATTCCAAAAAACTCCCAAGAACTCCCCAAAATTCCCAAGAATTCCCTGGAATCCCAAAGAATTCTCAAGAACTCCCAGGAACTCCCAAAAACTTCCCAAGAACTCCAAAGAATTCCCAAAGAATTCCCAAAAATTCCCCGAAACTCCCAAGAACTCCAAAGAACTTCCAAAAACTTCCCAAGAATACCCAAGAACTCCCAAGAAATCCCAAAGAACTCCCAAGAAATCCCAAAGAACTCCCCAAAACTCCCAAAAACTTCCCAAGAACTCTCTAAAACTTCCCAAGAAATCCCAAGAAATCCCAAAGAATTCCAAAAAACTCCCAAGAACTCCCCAAAATTCCCAAGAACTCCCAAGAATTCTCTAGAACTCCCAGGAACTCCCAAAAACTTCCCAAGAACTCCAAAGAACTGCAAAGAATTCCCAAAAATTCCCAAGAACTCCCAAAAATTCCCCAAAACTCCCAAGAACTCCCCAAAACTCCCGAAGAACTCCAATGAACTCCCCAAAACTCCCAAGAATTCCCAAGAATTTTTGTGAACTCTCAAGAATTCCAAAGAAATCCAATGAACTCCTAAGAATACCCAAAAACTACCAAAGAACACCCAAGAACTCCCAAAGAATTCCCCAAATTCCCCAGAATTCCCAAGGATCCCAATTCCGGTGCTCACCGGGTGAATTCCCAGATTTCCCGGGCGTGGAATTTCACCTCATCCCGGGCCATGGAGCGCAGGTGGCGGCTGCCGCCGCTGCCCCCGAACGTGTCCCGGAACGCGGCCGAGAGCGCCGAGAGCAGCTTGGAAAGGGGGTGAGGGGCACAGAGCAGGGCCTGGGGACAGCGGGAATGGGGTCAGCGAAAACCCGGATCCCAAATCCCTCTGGGGGTCTGGGAAACCCTAAAATGGATTCTGAACACCCCCGGGGGTCTGGGAAACCCTAAAAGGGATCCTAAATCCATCTGGGAATGTGGGAAACCCTAAAAGGGATTCTGAACACCCCCGGGGGTCTGGGAAACCCTAAAAGGGATCCTAAATCCATCTGGGAATGTGGGAAACCCTAAAAGGGATTCTGAACACCCCCGGGGGTCTGGGAAACCCTAAAAGGGAGCCCAAATCCCTCCGCGGGTCTGGGAAACCCTAAATGGGATCCTGAACTTCTCATGGAATCTGGGAAACCCCAAATGGGAACCCAAGTGCCTCGGGGAATCTGGGAAACCCTAAAAGGGATCCTAAATCCATCCGGGAATGTGGGACACCCCAAATGGGAGCCCAAATGCATCCAGGAATGTGGGAAACCCCAAAAGGGATCCTGAACTTCTCATGGAATCTGGGAAACCCAAATGGCAGCCCAAATCCCTCTGGGGGTCTGGGAAACCCTAAAATGGATTCTGAACACCCCTGGGGGTCTGGGAAACCCTAAAAGGGATCCCAAATGCCTCCAGGGGTCTGGGAAACCCTAAATGGGATCCTGAACTTCTCATGGAATCTGGGAAACCCCAAATGGGAACCCAAGTGCCTCGGGGAATCTGGGAAACCCTAAAAGGGATCCTAAATCTGTCCGGGAGTCTGAAAAACCCTAAAAGGGATCTTAAATCCATCCGGGAATGTGGGACACCCCAAATGGGATCCCAAATGCCTCCAGGAATGTGGGAAACCCCAAATGGGATCCTGAACTTCTCATGGGATCTGGGAAACCCAAATGGGAGCCCAAATCCCTCTGGGGGTCTGGGAAACCCTAAAATGGATTCTGAACACCCCTGGGGATCTGGGAAACCCTAAAAGGGACCCTAAATCCATCCAGGAATGTGGGAAAACCCAAATGGGATCCCGAACGGCCCCGGGAATCTGGGAAACCCCAAATGGGAGCCCAAACACCTCATAGGATCTGGGAAACCCTAAAAGGGATCCTAAATGCGTTCGGGAATGTGGGAAACCCTAAAAGGGATCCCGAATTCCCCCAAGGAGTCTGGAAACCCCTAAAAGGGAGTCCAAATGCATCCAGGAATGTGGGAAACCCTAAAAGGGAGCCCGGACACCCCCAGGAATGTGGGAAACCCTAAAAGGGAACCCAAATGCATCCAGGAGTCTGGGAAACCCCAAAGGGATCCCAAACGCCTCCGGGAATGTGGGAAACCCTAAAAGGGATCCTAAACGCCTCCAGGAATGTGGGAAAACCCTAAACGGAGCCCAAACGCCTCCAGGAATTGGCAGTTGGAATTTGGGAAAGCCCCAAAAGGGATCCTGAACTTCTCCTGGAATTTGGGAAAGCCCCAAAAGGGATCCTGAACTTCTCCTGGAATTTGGGAAAGCCCCAAAAGGGATCCTGAACTTTTCCTGGAATTTGGGAAGACCCAAAAGGGATCCTGAACTTCTCCTGGAATTTGGGAAGACCCAAAAGGGATCCTGAACTTCTCCTGGAATTTGGGAAAGCCCTAAAAGGGATCCTGAACTTCTCCTGGAATTTGGGAAGACCCAAAAGGGATCCTGAACTTCTCCTGGAATTTGGGAAAGACCCAAAAGGGATCCTGAACTTCTCCTGGAATTTGGGAAAGCCCTAAAAGGGATCCTGAACTTCTCCTGGAATTTGGGAAAGCCCCAAAAGGGTTCCCAAACACCTCCTGGAATTTTCTGGAATTTTGCAGCTGGAATTTGGGAAAGCCCCAAAATGATCCCGAACTTCTGGAATTTGGGAAACCCCAAATTTCTCCTGGAATCTTACAGCTGGAATTTGGGATCTTTGGGATGTCCCCGATGATTTCCGCTCCCCTTTCCCCATTTACTCTTCAATTCCCCATGAGAGAAATTCTTGATTATTCCATTCCCCATTAATTATTAAGTTATTTGTTATTAAATTATCTATTAATTCTGTTATTAAATTATTTGTTGTATTACATTCTCTATTATTCTAATAATCTAATAATTAATAATTGCTCATCATTCATTATTAACTATAAAACTCTTCATTTAATAATAATTTAATTTAATGCACATTCTCTATTCCTTTAGTTTAATAGTCTAATAATTAATAATTATTCATCAATCATTATTAAACATGAAACTCTCCATTTAATAATAATAATTTAATTTATTTTAATGTCTTTATTTCCAAAGAAATCACGGATTTTGGTAATTTTTAATAACTTTTAATAATTTTACTGATTTTACCTTCTGCAGGTTCTTTCTCTGTTCCTTTAATTAAATCATTTAATAATTAATAATTATCATTCAATATTAAACATGAAACTCTCCATTTAATAATAATAATTTAATTTAATTATTTATTAATAATTTTATTAATTATTAAATAATAATTTTATTATTTATTTATTTATTTCCAAAGAAACGCCGGATTTTGCTTTATTTTATTAACTTTTACTAATTTTACTAATTTTACCTTCTGCAGGAACATTCTCGATTATTTTAATTTAATCACCTAATAATTATTAATTATTCATCATAACTATTAAACATGAAACTCTCCATTTAATAATAATAATTTAATTTATTTTAATGTCTTTATTTCCAAAGAAATCGCAGATTTTGTTAATTTTTAATAACTTTTAATAACTTTCAATATCTTTTACCTTCTGCAGCTACATTCATTCTTTTAATTTAATCATCTAATAATTAATAATTATCATCGAATACTAAATATGAAACTCTCCACTTAATAATAATAGCTTAATTTAATTATTTAATTATAAATAATTAATAATTTTATTAATTATTATTTATTTATTTATTTATTTATTTCCAAAGAAACCCCAGATTTTGGTAACTTTTAATAATTTTTAATAATTTTAAAAACATTTTTCCCTTCTGCAGGAACATTCTCTATTCCTTTAATTTAATCATCTAATAATTAATAATTATTCATCATAACTATTAAACATGGAACTCTCCAATTAATAATAATGAAAAGAATTTAATTTAATTATTTATTAATAATTGTATTAATTTTATTAGTTAATAATTAAATAATTAATGATTATTAATTATATGATAATTTAATTTATTATTTATTTATTTCCAAAGCAATCCTGGATTTTGGTAACTTTTATGAACTTTTACTAATTTTAAATACATTTTTTACCTTCTGCAGGTACATTCTCTATTCTTTGAATTTAATCATCTAATAATTAATAATTATCATTCAATATTAAACATGAATTTAATAATAATAATTTTATTTATCTATTTATTAATAATTATTAATGTTATTAATTTTACTAATTTTACCTTCTGCAGGTACAATCTCTATTCTTTTAATTTAATAATCTAATAATAATTAAGTATTCATCATTCATTATTAAACATGAAACTCTCCATTTAATAATAATTATTTTATTTATCTATTAATTAATAATTATTAATGTTTTTAATTTTACTAATTTTACCTTCTGCAGGTACTGTTGCAGCTCCTGCTGCCCCTGCAGCCCCCGCAGCTCCTGCAGCAGCTCCGGGCCCCGGCAGGAAAGGTCCTCGGAGCCGCTGGAAAAGCGGGAATGGGGAGGGAAAACCGGGAAAAATGAGGGTCAGAATCTTGGGAATTTTATGGGGTTAATGGAGAGTCAATGAGGAGACAGAAATAAAGGGAAATATTCATTATCCATTAAATTATACGGCACGGAACTCAGGGGAAATTTCCTGGAAATTCTTCTGATCCCAGGGGATCAATGAACAATTCTGATCACTGGGGATCAATGAACAATTCTGATCCCAGGGGATCAATGAACAATTCTGATCTCAGGGATGAATGAACAATTCTGATCCCAGGGGATCAATGAACAATTCTGATCTCAGGGATCAATGAACAATTCTGATCACAGGGATCAATAAATTCTGATCCCAGGGATCAATGAACAATTCTGATCACTGGGGATCAATGAACAATTCTGATCTAAGGGATCAATGAACAATTCTGATTTCAGGGATCAATGAACAATTCTGATCACTGGGGATCAATGAACAATTCTGATCTCAGGGATCAATGAACAATTCTGATCTCAGGGATCAATAAATTCTGATCTCAGGGATCAATGAACAATTCTGATCACTGGGGATCAATAAATTCTGATCCCAGGGGATCAATGAACAATTCTGATCCCAGGGATCAATGAACAATTCTGATCTCAGGGATCAATGAACAATTCTGATCCCAGGGATCAATGAACAATTCTGATCCCAGGGATCAATGAACAATTCTGATCCCAGGGGATCAATGAACAATTCTGATCACTGGGGATCAATGAACAATTCTGATCTCAGGGGATCAATGAACAATTCTGATCACTGGGGATCAATGAACAATTCTGATCTCAGGGATCAATGAACAATTCTGATCTCAGGGATCAATAAACAATTCTGATCACTGGGGATCAATGAACAATTCTGATCTCAGGGATCAATAAACAATTCTGATCACTGGGGATCAATGAACAATTCTGATCCCAGGGGATCAATGAACAATTCTGATCTCAGGGATCAATGAACTATTCTGATCTCAGGGATCAATGAACAATTCTGATCCCAGGGGATCAATGAACAATTCTGATCCCAGGGGATCAATGAACAATTCTGATCACTGGGGATCAATGAACAATTCTGATCCCAGGGATCAATGAACAATTCTGATCCCAGGGATCAATGAACAATTCTGATCCCAGGGATCAATGAACAATTCTGATCTCAGGGATCAATGAACAATTCTGATCTCAGGGGATCAATGAACAATTCTGATCTCAGGGATCAATGAACAATTCTGATCACAGGGGATCAATGAACAATTCTGATCACTGGGGATCAATGAACAATTCTGATCTCAAGGGATCAATGAACAATTCTGATTTCAGGGATCAATGAACAATTCTGATCTCAGGGGATGAATGAACAATTCTGATCCCAGGGATCAATGAACAATTCTGATCCCAGGGGATCAATGAACAATTCTGATCCCAGGGATCAATGAACAATTCTGATCTCAGGGGATCAATGAACAATTCTGATCCCAGGGATCAATAAACAATTCTGATCACCATGGATCAATGAACAATTCTGATTTCAGGGATCAATGAACAATTCTGATCTCAGGGGATGAATGAACAATTCTGATCTCAGGGATCAATGAAGAATTCTGATCCCAGGGATCAATGAACAATTCTGATCCCAGGGATCAATGAACAATTCTGATCCCAGGGATCAATGAACAATTCTGATCACAGGGATCAATGAACAATTCTGATCTCAGGGATCAATGAACAATTCTGATCCCAGGGGATCAATGAACAATTCTGATCTCAGGGATCAATGAACAATTCTGATCTCAGGGATCAATGAACAATTCTGATCTCAGGGATCAATGAACAATTCTGATCTCAGGGGATCAATAAATTCTGATCACAGGGATCAATGAACAATTCTGATCTCAGGGATCAATAAACAATTCTGATCCCAGGGATCAATAAACAATTCTGATCCCAGGGGATCAATGAACAATTCTGATCCCAGGGATCAATGAACAATTCTGATCCCAGGGATCAATGAACAATTCTGATCTCAGAGATCAATGAACAATTCTGATCCCAGGGGATCAATGAACAATTCTGATCCCAGGGATCAATGAACAATTCTGATCCCAGGGGATCAATGAACAATTCTGATCCCAGGGATCAATGAACAATTCTGATCCCAGGGGATCAATGAACAATTCTGATCCCAGGGGATCAATGAACAATTCTGATCCCAGGGATCAATGAACAATTCTGATCCCAGGGGATCAATGAACAATTCTGATCCCAAGGGATCAATGAACAATTCTGATCCCAGGGGATCAATGAACAATTCTGATCCCAGGGGATCAATGAACAATTCTGATCCCAGGGATCAATGAACAATTCTGATCCCAGGGGATCAATGAACAATTCTGATCACTGGGGATCAATGAACAATTCTGATCCCAGGGATCAATGAACAATTCTGATCTCAGGGATCAATGAACAATTCTGATCCCAGGGATCAATAAATTCTGATCCCAGGGATCAATGAACAATTCTGATCCCAGGGATGAATGAACAATTCTGATCCCAGGGGATCAATGAACAATTCTGATCCCTGGGATCAATGAACAATTCTGATCCCAGGGGATCAATGAACAATTCTGATCCCTGGGATCAATGAACAATTCTGATCCCAGGGATCAATGAACAATTCTGATCACTGGGGATCAATGAACAATTCTGATCCCAGGGGATCAATGAACAATTCTGATCCCAGGGATCAATGAACAATTCTGATCCCAGGGATCAATGAACAATTCTGATCCCAGGGGATCAATGAACAATTCTGATCACTGGGGATCAATGAACAATTCTGATCTCAAGGGATCAATGAACAATTCTGATCACTGGGGATCAATGAACAATTCTGATCTCAGGGGATCAATGAACAATTCTGATCTCAGGGATCAATGAACAATTCTGATCACTGGGGATCAATGAACAATTCTGATCACTGGGGATCAATGAACAATTCTGATCTCAGGGATCAATAAACAATTCTGATCACTGGGGATCAATGAACAATTCTGATCTCAGGGATCAATAAACAATTCTGATCACTGGGGATCAATGAACAATTCTGATCCCAGGGATCAATGAACAATTCTGATCCCAGGGATCAATGAACAATTCTGATCCCAGGGATCAATGAACAATTCTGATCCCAGGGATCAATGAACAATTCTGATCCCAGGGGATCAATGAACAATTCTGATCCCAGGGATCAATGAACAATTCTGATCCCTGGGGATCAATGAACAATTCTGATCCCTGGGGATCAATGAACAATTCTGATCCCAGGGGATCAATGAACAATTCTGATCACTGGGGATCAATGAACAATTCTGATCCCAGGGGATCAATGAACAATTCTGATCTCAGGGATCAATGAACAATTCTGATCCCAGGGGATCAATGAACAATTCTGATCCCAGGGATCAATGAACAATTCTGATCCCAGGGATCAATAAACAATTCTGATCTCAGGGATCAATAAACAATTCTGATCCCAGGGATCAATAAACAATTCTGATCCCAGGGGATCAATGAACAATTCTGATCCCAGGGATCAATGAACAATTCTGATCCCAGGGATCAATGAACAATTCTGATCTCAGGGATCAATGAACAATTCTGATCCCAGGGGATCAATGAACAATTCTGATCCCAGGGATCAATAAATTCTGATCCCCGGGATCAATGAACAATTCTGATCACAGGGGATCAATGAAGAATTCTGATCCCAGGGATCAATGAACAATTCTGATCTCAGGGGATCAATGAACAATTCTGATCCCAGGGATCAATGAACAATTCTGATCACAGGGATCAATGAACAATTCTGATCTCAGGGATCAATGAACAATTCTGATCTCAGGGGATGAATGAACAATTCTGATCTCAGGGATCAATGAAGAATTCTGATCCCAGGGATCAATGAACAATTCTGATCCCAGGGATCAATGAACAATTCTGATCCCAGGGATCAATGAACAATTCTGATCACAGGGATCAATGAACAATTCTGATCCCAGGGATCAATGAACAATTCTGATCACTGGGGATCAATGAACAATTCTGATCCCAGGGATCAATGAACAATTCTGATCCCAGGGGATCAATGAACAATTCTGATCTCAGGGATCAATGAACAATTCTGATCACTGGGGATCAATGAACAATTCTGATCCCAGGGATCAATGAACAATTCTGATCCCAGGGGATCAATGAACAATTCTGATCCCAGGGATCAATGAACAATTCTGATCTCAGGGGAAGAATGAACAATTCTGATCCCAGGGGATCAATGAACAATTCTGATCCCAGGGGATCAATGAACAATTCTGATCCCAGGGATCAATGAACAATTCTGATCTCAGGGATCAATGAACAATTCTGATCCCAGGGGATCAATGAACAATTCTGATCTCAGGGATCAATGAACAATTCTGATCTCAGGGATCAATGAACAATTCTGATCCCTGGGATCAATGAACAATTCTGATCCCAGGGATCAATGAACAATTCTGATCACTGGGGATCAATGAACAATTCTGATCCCAGGGGATCAATGAACAATTCTGATCCCAGGGATGAATGAACAATTCTGATCCCAGGGGATCAATGAACAATTCTGATCACTGGGGATCAATGAACAATTCTGATCTCAAGGGATCAATGAACAATTCTGATTTCAGGGATCAATGAACAATTCTGATCACTGGGGATCAATGAACAATTCTGATCACTGGGGATCAATGAACAATTCTGATCTCAGGGATCAATGAACAATTCTGATCTCAGGGATCAATGAACAATTCTGATCCCAGGGGATCAATGAACAATTCTGATCTCAGGGATCAATGAACAATTCTGATCTCAGGGATCAATGAACAATTCTGATCCCAGGGGATCAATGAACAATTCTGATCCCCGGGATCAATGAACAATTCTGATCCCAGGGATCAATGAACAATTCTGATCCCAGGGATCAATGAACAATTCTGATCTCAGGGATCAATGAACAATTCTGATCCCAGGGATCAATGAACAATTCTGATCCCAGGGGATCAATGAACAATTCTGATCTCAGGGATCAATGAACAATTCTGATCCCAGGGGATCAATGAACAATTCTGATCCCAGGGATCAATGAACAATTCTGATCCCAGGGGATCAATGAACAATTCTGATCCCAGGGATCAATGAACAATTCTGATCTCAGGGATCAATGAACAATTCTGATCACTGGGGATCAATGAACAATTCTGATCTCAAGGGATCAATGAACAATTCTGATCACTGGGGATCAATGAACAATTCTGATCTCAGGGATCAATGAACAATTCTGATCACTGGGGATCAATGAACAATTCTGATCACTGGGGATCAATGAACAATTCTGATCTCAAGGGATCAATGAACAATTCTGATCACTGGGGATCAATGAACAATTCTGATCTCAGGGATCAATGAACAATTCTGATCTCAGGGATCAATGAACAATTCTGATCACTGGGGATCAATGAACAATTCTGATCACTGGGGATCAATGAACAATTCTGATCCCAGGGGATCAATGAACAATTCTGATCTCAGGGATCAATGAACAATTCTGATCCCAGGGGATCAATGAACAATTCTGATCCCAGGGGATCAATGAACAATTCTGATCTCAGGGATCAATGAACAATTCTGATCTCAGGGATCAATGAACAATTCTGATCTCAGGGATCAATGAACAATTCTGATCTCAGGGATCAATGAACAATTCTGATCCCAGGGGATCAATGAACAATTCTGATCTCAGGGATCAATGAACAATTCTGATCTCAGGGATCAATGAACAATTCTGATCTCAGGGATCAATGAACAATTCTGATCCCAGGGGATCAATGAACAATTCTGATCTCAGGGATCAATGAACAATTCTGATCCCAAGGGATCAATGAACAATTCTGATCCCAGGGGATCAATGAACAATTCTGATCTCAGGGATCAATGAACAATTCTGATCCCAGGGGATCAATGAACAATTCTGATCCCAGGGATCAATGAACAATTCTGATCCCAGTGATCAATGAACAATTCTGATCACTGGGGATCAATAAATTCAGATCCCAGGGGATCAATGAACAATTCTGATCCCAGGGATCAATGAACTCTGATCCCAGGGGATCAATGAGCAATTCTGATTGTAGAGGATCAATAAATGCTGATCACAGGGATCAATGAACAATTCTGATCACTGGGGATCAATAAATTCAGATCCCAGGGATCAATGAACAATTCTGATCCCAGGGATCAATGAACAATTCTGATCCCAGGGGATCAATGAACAATTCTGATCCCAGGGATCAATGAACAATTCTGATCCCAGGGATCAATGAACAATTCTGATCCCAGGGATCAATGAACAATTCTGATCCCAGGGATCAATGAACAATTCTGATCCCAGGGATCAATGAACAATTCTGATCCCAGGGATCAATGAACAATTCTGATCCCAGGGATCAATAAATTCTGATCCCAGGGGATCAATGAACAATTCTGATCCCAGGGATCAATGAACAATTCTGATCACTGGGGATGAATGAACAATTCTGATCCCAGGGATCAATGAACAATTCTGATCCCAGGGATCAATGAACAATTCTGATCCCAGGGATCAATGAACAATTCTGATCCCAGGGGATCAATGAACAATTCTGATCACAGGGATCAATGAACAATTCTGATCTCAGGGGATCAATAAATTCAGATCCCAGGGGATCAATGAACAATTCTGATCCCAGGGGATCAATAAATTCTGATCTCAGGGATCAATGAACAATTCTGATCTCAGGGATCAATAAATTCTGATCCCAGGGATCAATGAACAATTCTGATCTCAGGGGATCAATAAACAATTCTGATCTCAGGGATCAATGAACAATTCTGATCCCCGGGATCAATGAACAATTCTGATCCCAGGGGATCAATGAACAATTCTGATCACTGGGGATCAATGAACAATTCTGATCTCAGGGATCAATGAACAATTCTGATTTCAGGGATGAATGAACAATTCTGATCCCAGGGATCAATGAACAATTCTGATCCCAGGGGATCAATAAATTCAGATCCCAGGGGATCAATGAACAATTCTGATCACAGGGATCAATGAACAATTCTGATCACAGGGATCAATGAACAATTCTGATCCCAGGGGATCAATGAACAATTCTGATCTCAGGGATCAATGAACAATTCTGATCCCAGGGGATCAATGAACAATTCTGATCCCAGGGATCAATAAACAATTCTGATCACTGGGGATCAATAAATTCTGATCCCAGGGGATCAATGAACAATTCTGATCCCAGGGATCAATGAACAATTCTGATCTCAGGGGATCAATGAACAATTCTGATCACTGGGGATCAATAAATTTTGATCCCAGGGGATCAATAAATTCTGATCAGAGAGAATCAGTGAATTCTGATTGCAGGGGATCAATGAATTCTTCTGATTAATGTTAATTAATCAATTAATTATAATGAGTTAAATACATTAATAAATATATATATTAATATACAAAAATAGTATAGATATATAGAAATAATATAGAAATGATAATGTATAGAAATAATAAATAATATATAGAAATTAATACATAAATAGATAAAAATGATATCAATATATATAGATAATATAGAAACCATAGATAATATATAGAAATAATAAATAATATCTAGAAATATAATTTTATAAATATAAATATATAAATTACATATTTTTATAAATTATAATAATGATAGGTTATTATTGGTATGCATCAGTATACATAATTATAAAATTAATAGATGTAATTATAAATTTTAAAATGAAATGATTTATTTAACATTTACAAAAGAAATAAATTTATTTCCATTTCTAAGAGATACAATTATAAAATTAATTAAGTATGTAATTATAATATAACTCAGCAGCATGGATCTATCCAGCCTGGCATGTTCCTAAAGGGATTCCAAGAATTCCCAAGAATTCCTGAGAATTCCCAAGAATTCCCAAGAATTCCCAGGAATTTCCATTCATTTCTCATGGATGTGGGCACAGCTCTGGTCAGCAATTCCAGCCCAGCCAGGCAATCCAATCCCTGCGCCTTTCCTGGAGCAGGAACGGCCGGGAATTTTGGGAATTCTCGTCCTTGGCAGGGAATGAGGGACAGTAGTGCCTGGGGCAGGGCGGAATTCCTGGATTTCCTCAAGGATTCCCAGATTTCCTCAGGGATTCCCAGGATTTCCTCAGAGATCCCTGGAATCCCTCAGGAATTCCCAGATTTCCCTCAGGAATTCCTGGGATCCTTCAGGCATTCCCAGATTTCCCAGGAATTCCCAGATTTCCCGGTACCTGTGCCCGCCGGGCGTGTGGAACCCCGTCAGCGCCTCCTCGGTCTCCTCGGCGCAGCCGGAGCGCAGGAATTCCCAAAATCCCTGGAAAATCCCCGGCCAGCGCTGCTCCACCGGGAATTCTGTCTGGCCCAGCTGCCTGAGGGATGTGCTGGGGTTGGGATCACATTCCCAAGGATCCCACAGAATTCCCAGGGATCCCACAGAATTCCCAAAGATCCCATTCCCAGGGATCCCATTCCCATGGATCCATTGCCCAGGATCCCACAGAATTCCCAAGGATCCCATGGAATTCCCAAAGATCCCATTCCAAATGATCTCATTCCCCAGGATCTCACAGAATTCCCCAGGATCCCACAGAATTCTCAAGGATCTCATTGCCCAGGATCCATTCCCAAAGATCTTGTTCCCAATGATCCCATTCCCCAGGATCCCATTCTTAGGGATCCCAAAGAATTCCCCAGGACCCCGCAGAATTCCTGAAGATCTCATTCCCCAGGATCCATTCCCCAGGATCCCATTCCCAATGTTCCAATCCCAACAATCCCATTCCCTGGGATCCCACAGAATTCCCAAGGATCCCATTCCCAATTACCCATTTCCAAGGATCCATTCCTATGGATCCATTCCCACGGATCCCATTCCAGTGAACCTATTCCCAAGGATCCACAGTATTCCCGGTGATCCCACAGAATTCCCGGTGATCCCAATCCCAGGGATCCCATTCCCCAGGATCCCATTCCCAAAGATCCCACAGAATTCCCAGGGATCCCACAGAATTCCTGAAGATCCCACTCCCAGTGATCCCATTCCCATAGATCCCGTTCCCCGGGATCCCACAGAATTCCCAAGGATCCATTCCCCAGGATCCCATAGAATTCCTGAAGATCCCATTCCCGAAGATCCCATTCCCAAAAATCCCATTCCCAGGATCCCCCAGAATTCCCGGATCCCGTTTTGGGCTCACACGTCGGGGTCGTTGGCCAGGCTGAGCTTCCCCTGCGGGCGCGGAGAGACAACGGGGAAAGAAAGGAAAACTCAACCCAAAAATGTCCCAGAAACCCCAAAAACTCAACCCAAAAATGTCCAAAAAAACCCAAAAACTCAACCCAAAAATGTCCCAAAACCCCCAAAAATTCAACCAAAAATGTCCCATAAAATCCCAGCAAAGAACCCCAAATCCCAAATACTCAACCAAAAATGTCCCAGAAAACCTCAAAAATTTGACCAAAAATGTGCCATAAACCTCAAAAACTCAACCCAAAAATTTCCCATAAATCCCCAAAAATTCAACCCAAAAATGTCCCAAAACCCCCCTAAAACTCAACCAAAACTGTCTCATAAAACCCCAGGAAAAACAAAACTAAAATCCCAAAAACTCAATCGAAAATGTCCCATGAAACCCCAAGGGAAAAAAACCCAAAACCCCAAAAACTGAACCAAAAATATCCCATAACACCCCAGGGGAAAAAAAACCCAAATCCCAAAAACTCAATCAAAACTGTCCCAGAAAACCCCAAAACCCCCTAAAACTAAACCAAAAATGTCCCATAAAACCCTGGGGAAAAAACCCCACAAAACCCCCAAAACTCAACTAAAAATGCCCAATAAACCCCCAAAACGTCCCATAAAACCCAATAAAACCCCAAACACTCAACCAAGAATGTCCCAGAAAACCCCAAGGGGAAAAAAACCCAAATCCCAAACACTCAAACGAAAATGTCCCATAAAACCCAATAAACCCCAAAACTCAACCAAAAATGTCCCCAAAAAACCCCAAAAACTCAACCAAAAATGTCCAAGAAAACCCCAAAACTCAACCAAAAATGTCCCATAAATCACCAAAAACTCAACCCAAAAATGTCCCATAAATCCCCAAAAATTCAACCCAAAAATGTCCCATAAAACCCAATAAACCCCAAAAACTCAACCCAAAATGTCCCAAAAACCCCCAAAAACTCAACCCAAAAATGTCCCACAATCCCCAAAAACTCAATCCAAAACGTCCCATAAATCCCCAAAAACTCAACCCAAAAATGTCCCAAAACCCCCAAAAACTCAACCCAAAAATGTCCCATAAATCCCCAAAAACTCAACCCAAAAATGTCCCAAAACCCCCAAAAACTCAACCCAAAGATGTCCCAAAAACCCCCAAAACTCAACCAAGAATCTCCCATAAAACCCAAAAAACTCAACCCAAAAAGTCCCATAAATCCCCAAAAACTCAACACAAAAAAGTCCCATAAATCCTCCAAAATTCAACCCAAAAATGTCCCATAAATCCCCAAAAACTCAACCCAGAAATGTCCCATAAATCCCCAAAAACTCAACCCAAAAAGTCCCATAAATCCCCCAAAATTCAACCCAAAAAGTCCCATAAATCCCCCAAAATTCAACCCAAAAATGTCCCTTAAATCCCCAAAAACTCAACCCAAAAATGTCCCATAAATCCCCAAAAACTCAACCCAAAAAGTCCCATAAATCCCCCAAAATTCAACCCAGAAATGTCCCATAAATCCCCAAAAACTCAACCCAAAAAGTCCCATAAATCCCCCAAAATTCAACCCAAAAATGTCCCATAAATCCCCCAAAACTCAACCCAAAATGTCCCATAAATCCCCCAAAATTCAACCCAGAAATGTCCCATAAATCCCCAAAAACTCAACCCAAAAATGTCCCATAAATCCCCCAAAATTCAACCCAAAATGTCCCGTGAAACCCCAAGGGAAAAAACCCCAAACCCCAAAAACTGAACCAAAAATATCCCATAACACCCCAGGGGGAAAAACCCCAAAATTGGGAATTCCAGGGGATGAATCCATGGGAATTCCCAGATAACAAATCCATCAGGAATTCCCGGATAATGAATCCATCCAGAATTCCAGGATAACGAATTCATGGGGAATTCCAGGGACATGAATCCATTGGAAATTCCAAGGAAATGAATCCATCAGGAATTCATGAATAACGAATCCATGGGAATTCCCGGATAAGGAATCCATGGGAATTCCAGGGATGAATCCATGGGAATTACAGGGATGAATCCATCAGGAATTCACGGATAACGAATCCATGGGAATTCCAGGATAACAAATCCATGGGAATTCCTGGATAAGGAATCCACAGAATTCCCAGATAACGAATCCATCAGGAATTCCCGGATAAGGAATCCATCAGGAATTCCTGGATAACAAATCCATGGAATTCCCGGAGCCGTTCCCACCTGGCCCAGCTCCTCGGTGCCGCTCCCCTCGCCGGCGCCGTCGTCCTCCCGGAGTAGAATTCCTGAACCCTGGGGATGGAAGGAAAATCGGGAATCAGCACCACAAACTTCCCACAAATTCATCCTGGAAAAATGTCGGGATGCAAAATTCCAAGGAATTTTTGGGGGATTTTTTTTGTTTCCTTTCAATGTTCTGGAGAAGCTCCAAGAAAAATCTATGGAGAAGCTCCAAGGAAAATCCATGGAGAAGTTCCCTCAAGAATTCCATGGATTTTCCAAGGGAAAAGGAACAAAAAGCCGGATTGGCGCGGGGACAGACGAATTCCCGATCCCGGAATTCCCGGATTCCATGGAATTCCCGGATTCCATGGAATTCCCGGCTCACCACCATTTTATCCATGTGGAACGTGCCCTGGCAGCAGAGCCCCGAGTGTGTCACCACGATGCCGGCGCCGTGTCTGCGATCGTCCCGCCACAGCCCGATGTACCGCTGGCCTCTGGAAAACACGGAAATCCCAAAGGAATTCCTGATTTATCGGAACTAAATCCAGGGGGTTTGTCCTGGTTTGTCCTGAGACAACGGCCGGGCGGGATGTGCCACGGTGATGGAGATCTGGGAATGTTCTCCAGGGAATTCAAACATCCATCATCCATCCCACACCAAGTGAGCTCTGGAAATGTTCTCCAAGGAATTCCAGCCTTCCATCCTCATCCATCCATCCATCCATCCATCCATCATCCATCATCCATCATCCATCCATCATCCATCCATCATCCATCCATCCATCCATCATCCATCCATCATCCATCATCCATCCATCCATCCATCATCCATCCATCATCCATCATCCATCCATCATCCATCATCCATCCATCATCCATCATCCATCATCCATCCATCATCCATCATCCATCATCCATCATCCATCCATCATCCATCATCCATCATCCATCCATCATCCATCATCCATCCATCCATCCATCATCCATCATCCATCATCCATCATCCATCCATCATCCATCATCCATCATCCATCATCCATCCATCCATCCATCATCCATCATCCATCATCCATCCATCCATCCATCCATCATCCATCCATCCATCCATCATCCATCATCCATCATCCATCATCCATCATCCATCCATCATCCATCCATCCACCATCCATCATCCATCCATCCACCCATCCATCATCCATCCATCCATCCATCATCCATCATCCATCATCCATCATCCATCATCCATCCATCCATCCATCCATCATCCATCCATCATCCATCCATCCATCCATCATCCATCCATCCATCCATCATCCATCCATCCATCCATCATCCATCCATCCATCCATCATCCATCATCCATCCATCCATCATCCATCATCCATCCATCCATCCATCATCCATCCATCCATCCATCCATCCATCATCCATCCATCCATCCATCATCCATCCATCCATCCATCATCCATCCATCCATCATCCATCATCCATCCATCATCCATCCATCATCCATCCATCATCCATCCATCATCCATCCATCCATCCATCCATCATCCATCCATCCATCCATCCATCCATCCATCATCCATCATCCATCCATCCATCATCCATCCATCATCCATCATCCATCCATCCATCCATCCATCATCCATCCATCATCCATCCATCCATCCATCCATCATCCATCCATCATCCATCCATCCATCCATCCATCCATCCATCATCCATCTATCCATCCATCCATCATCCATCCCACACTGACTGAGCTCCGGGAATGTTCTCCAAGGAATTCCAGCGTTCTGTCCCCATCCATCCATCCCAAACCTTCAGGATTTATCCCACCAAACCCAAAGCTGTCTCAGATCCATCCCGCCTTTACCTCTCCCTGTCATCCCAGACCCCGTATCCGCTCTTCCTGTCCTTCTCCCAGTGGCCCATGGATGTCCCACAGTGACTGAGCTCCGGGAATGTTCTCCATGGAATTCAAACATCCATTCTCATCCATCCATCCCACACCAACTGAGCTCTGGGAATGTTCTCCCAAGGAATTCCATCCATTCATCCATCCATCCATCATCCATCCATCCATCCATCCATCCATCCATCCATCCATCCATACCAACTGAGCTCCAGGAACCTTCTCCGAGGAATTCCAGCCTTCCTTCCCCATCCATCCATCCCAGACCTCCAGGATTTATCCCAAAGCTGTCCCACACCTCAGATCCATCCCACCTTTACCTCTCCCTGTCATCCCAGACCCCGTATCCGCTCTTCCTGTCCCTCTCCCAGTGGCCCATGGATGTCCCACAGTGACTGAGCTCCGGAATGTTCTCCAAGAAATTCAAACATCCATTCTCATCCATCCACCCCACACTGACTGAGCTCTGGGAATGTTCTCCAAGGCATTCCAGCCTTCCATCCATCCATCCATCCATCCATCCATCCATCCATCCATCCTTCCCACATCAACTGAGATCTGGGAATGTTCTCCAAGGGATTCCAGCCTTCCATCCATCCATCCATCCCACACTGACTGAGCTCCAGGAATGTTCTCCAAGGAATTCATCCATCCATCCCCATCCCTCCATCCGTCATCCATCCATCCCACACTGACTGAACTCTGGGAATGTTCTCCAAGGAATTCCAGCCTCCCTCCCATCCATCCATCATCTATCCATCCAACCATCCATCCATCTCACACTGACTGAGCTTCAGGAATGTTCTCCAAGGAATTTCATCATTGAATCCTTCCATCCATCCATCCATCCATCCATCCATCCATCCATCCATCCATCCATCCATCAATCCATCCAACCATCCATCCATCCATCCCAAACCTCCAGGATTTATCCCAAAGCTGTCCCACACCTCAGATCCATCCCACCGTTACCTCTCCCTGTCGTCCCAGACCCCGTATCCGCTCTTCCTGTCCCTGTCCCAGTGTCCGGTGTATTTGAAGGGTCGCTGTGCCGAGAGGTTCTCCAGGACTCCGAAGCCGTGGCGCAGGTCGTCCTTGAAGTAACCTTTGTACACCAGCCCGTTCCCGTACCTGCAGGAGAGGGACGGAATTCCAGCCGGGAATATCTGAGCTACTCCTGGAGTAGGAAACCAGGGAAGTGAGGAGATCAGGCTCCTCCATCCCAAAATATTCCCAACGTTCATCCAACGGCGCCGAGCTGGATCCGTGTTTGCTGTTGAGACACCGGACATTCCAGAACTTCCCAAATTATCCAAGGACTCAACAGATGGGCTTGGAATTGTCCTGGGAGAGGCCACTCAGGCCTTGGGAGCTCTGGGGAATCCAGGCTGGGAAATCAGAGCCACAGGAGGGAGGCCAGGCCTGGATCCAGCACGTGGTGGTGGCCATGGCCACCAGCCCCTCCCTGGAGTGGGGAGAGCAGCTCCGGGGTGAAACACGGAGCCGAAGCTCCAGGCTGGAGGCCAGGCCCATCCCAGCTGGAATTTTGGCTCTGTCCCCCTTGGCTTGGGGAAATCAGGGACAGGGATGAGCAGGAGCTGGATCAGGGCAGTGATCCCGGCTCCCAAAGCATCTGGGGTGATCTGGGATGAGAAAATTCCAGGAGAGCTCAGAGCTCCTGGCAGGGCCTGAAGGGGCTCCAGGAGAGCTGGAGAGGGACTGGGGACAAGGGATGGAGGGACAGGACACAGGGAATGGCTTCCACTGCTGAGGTGGGATCTGGGGAAGGAATTCCTGGAATGGCAGGGAGGGGCTGGGCTGGAATTCCCAGAGCTGCCCCTGGATGCCTGGAATGTCCAAGGAAAGGTTGACACAGCTTGGAGAATCCTGGGATAATGGGAGGTGTCCCAACCCAAGGAATGGGACGGGAATGGGATCGTCCCTAATTCCCCAAACAACTCTGAATTCCCACAGAGCATTCCCAAAGATTTCAGGGAACATTTCCCTCCCTTTCCATCCCGGAATTCCCTTTGTCCCGGTGTCACTTACTCACAGATGCCGTAGCCCTGCAGTTTGCCCCGGTGCCAGTGGCACTTGTAGCAGTCGTAGCGATCCTCGGAGCGCCGCGGAACCAGGCGGATCCCGAACCTGCCGGGGCATGGACAGGGTCAGGGAGGGAAAGATCGGGGTGGGAAAGGTCAGGGTGGGAAAGGTCAGGGAGGAAAAGGTCAGGGAGGGAAAGGTCGGGCTGGAGAAGGTTGGCATGGAAAAGGTCAGGGTGGGAAAGGTCAGGGTGGAAAATGGCGACTCCATTGTGTGGATGAAGTTAAAAACCAACTTGAATTTCGTGGGATTGGTTTTTTTTTCTGTTAAAACTCCTCATTTCAGTTTATAAAAGGATCTAAAAATCACTTTAAGGCACTTCCTAGGAATAAATTCCCATTTTGGGATCTGGGCTCAGATTCCAACCGGATGGAAAAAGCCAACATGGAAGTGACTCCATTGTGTGGATGAAGTTAAAAAACCAATTTCAATTTCATGGGATTGGGTTTTTTTCTGTTAAAAATCCTCATTTCAGAGAGGTTCTAAAGGGATCGAAAAATCACTTGGAAGACACTTCCTAGCAATAAATTCCTGTTAATTTTGGGATCTGGGATCAGATTCCAGCTGGATGGAGAAAGCCAACATGGAAAATAGTGACTCCATTTTGGATGAAGTTCAAAAACCAATTTCAATTTCATGGGATTGGGTTTTTTCCTTTAAGAAAACTCCTCATTTCAATGAGGTTTCTAAAAGGACCTAAAAATCACTTCAAGACATTTCCTGGGAATAAATTCCCATGGATTTTGGGATCTGGGATCAGATTCCAACCAGATGGAAAAAGTTGACATGGAAGTGACTTCATTGTGTGGATGAAGTTAAAAACCAATTTAAATTTCATGGGATTGTTTTTTTTCTGTTAAAACTCCTCATTTCAGAGAGGTTCTAAAGGGATCTAAACATCACATTAAAACACTTCCTAGCAATAGATCCCCATGGATTTTGGGATCTGGGATCAGATTCCAGCTGCATGGACATGTTTGCATGGAGAAGGTCAGGGTGGAAAATGGCGACTCCATTGTGTGGATGAAGTTAAAAACCAATTTCGATTTCATGGGATTGAGTTTTTTCCCTTAAAAAAAATCCTCATTTCAATGAGGTTAATAAAAGGATCTAAAAGTCACTTTAAGGCACTTCCTATGAACAAATTCCCATGGATTTTGGGATCTGGGATCAGATTCCAGCTGCATGGAAATGTCTGCATGGAAAATGGCGACTCAATTGTGTGGGTGAAGTTAAAAAACCAATTTCAATTTCATTTGGATTGGTTTTTTTCTATTAAAAACTCCTCAGTTCAGAGAGGTTCTAAAGGAATCTAAAAATCACTTTAAGGCACTTCCTGGGAACAAATTCCCGTAGATTTTGGGATCTGGGATCAGATTCCAGCTGCATTGAAAAAGCCAGCATGGAAAATGGCGCCTCCATTGCATGAATGAAGCTTTAAACCAATTTCAATTTCATGCGATTGGGGTTTTTTTCTGTTAAAAACTCCTCATTTCAGTGAAGTTTATAAAAGGATTTAAAAATCACTTTAAGGCACTTTCTAGGAATAAATTCCCATGGATTTTGGGATCTGGGGTCAGATTCCAGCTAGATGGAAATGCATGGAAAATGGCAACTCCATTGCAGAGGATGAAGTTAAAAACCAATCTGAATTTCATGGGATTGAGTTTTTTTTTCTTTAAAAAAAAATGCTCATTTCAATGAGGTTTATAAAAGGATTTAAAAATTACTTAAGACACTTCCTAGGGATAAATTCCCGTGGATTTTGGGATCTGGGATCAGATTCCAGCCCACGGGCTCACTCACGGCCAGTCCCCTCTCTCTGGGTTCCAGGATCCATCCCAGTTCATTTAAAAATAAACTTCATTTAAACTTTAGGAATATTTTAGGCTTACCCGTGCTCCAGCCCCTCCTGGAAATCCCCGACGTGGTTGCGGCCGTCGCGCCACTTCAGCGTCCCCCTGGAACCCAAGGAATTCCCTCAGCAGCTGCCAAAGCTCAGCCTAAACATTTAGGCCGGCTCAGACGGAGCTGGAACTGGATTTTTTCCAACCCAAACCACTCCCAGGAAATTCCTCCGAGGTATTTCTTGGAGGTTTGCCATAAAATAAAGGGAAAATTCCTCGGAGCAGAGACAAAAGGGACCTGCAGGCCTTGGATTTCAGCGGGAGGATTTAATCCCATAATATTCCCCTGGGATGGGATGGGTGGGAAGGATCCATTCTCCAGGCCTTGGATTTCTGCAGGAGGATTTAATCCCATAATGTTCCCCTGGAATGGGATGGGTGGGAAGGATCCATTCTGTTCCCTAATCCCAAAAGTGTTTTCTGGAGGTGCTGGCTCGTGCCTCTAGGGCCTGGCAGTGATCCTGAATTAATGACAGGGATTAATTAATCCAGCTGGAGTTCCAGCCTGGCCCGTCCCCATGGGCACGGTGACGCCGTGGTCTGGAATTCCAGAAGCTGGGAAAACAGGGAGGAATCCCAGTCCTGAGGGATGGTGAATCCCAGTCCCGAGGGATGGTGAATCCCAGTCCCGAGGGATGGTGAATCCCAGTCCCGAGGGATTACAAATCCCAGTCCCCAGGGATGGCAAATCCCCGTACCCAGGGATGACAAATCCCAGTCCTGAGGGATGACAAATCCCAGTCCCCAGGGATGATAAATCCCATTCCCAAGGGATGACAAATCCCCGTCCCCAGGGATGATAAATCCCAGTCCTGAGGGATGACAAATCCCATTCCCAAGGGATGACAAATCCCAGTCCCCAGGGATAACAAATCCCAGTCCTGAGGGATGACAAATCCCAGTCCCGAGGGATGACAAATCCCAGTCCTGAGGGATGACAAATCCCATTCCCCAGGGATGACAAATCCCAGTCCTGAGGGATGACAAATCCCAGTCCCGAGGGATGACAAATCCCATTCCCGAGGGATGGTGAATCCCAGGGTCTCTGTGGGGCTGGCAGAGGATCCCAGGATTTGATACCGGAGCGGGCAGAGCCGGGAACAGGCGCTGATGGTGAAATTCCAGCCCAGCCGTGCCCGGCTCCACAGCCATTCCCAATTCCCGATTCCCGTCCCTCCCGGTCTCCCACTCCACCCACGGCTGGTGAGAGCTTCGATCCCGGCCTCACCCCAGGAAATCCCAGCCCAGCACATTCCCAAACAATGGAATTACAAAATCCCGGCACGGTTTGGCTTGGAAGGACCTTAAGGATTATCTCATCCCATGGGCAGCGACACCTCCCAGCACCCCAGGGTGCTCCAGCCTGGCCTGCGACATTCCAGGGATCCAGCAAATCTCTGGGAATTCCGTTCCAGCCCGGAATTCCAGCCCAAAGTTTCATCCAAGCCTCCTCGGGGTGGGTTTGATGGGAGATGGTGCAACCCCAAACCGTGAGGAGCTGGTTTGGAATGTTTGACTTTCACCGGGCGGTTCGGTCGTTCCCAACACCCCCGCGGGAGTGGCACCGGGCCAGGAACTCCCAAGCGTTGCTCGGACACGTTTGGGAATTCAGAGTTGGAATTCCAGAGCTCGGATGTGTTTGAAATTCCCATATTTGAATTCCAGAGCTCGGATGTTTGAAAGTTCAACATTGGAATTCCAGAACCTGGACATGTTTGGGAATTCAGTGTTGGAATTCCAGAGCTCGGATGTGTTTGAAAGTTCAACATTTGAATTCCAGAGCTCAAATGTGTTTGGAATTCCCACATTTGAATTCCAGAGCTCAGATGTGTTTGGAATTCCCACATTTGAATTCCAGAGCTCAGATGTGTTTGGAATTCCCACATTTGAATTCCAGAGCTCGGATGGGTTTGGAATTCCCATATTTGAATTCCAGAGCTCCGATGGGTTTGGAATTTCAATATTTGAATCCCAGAGCTCAGATGTGTTTGAAATTCCCATATTTAAGTTCCAGAGCTCAGATGTGTTTGAAAGTTCAATAATTGAGTTCCAGAGCTCAGATGTGGTTGGAATTCCCGCATTTGAATTCCAGAGCTGGGATGTGTTTGGAATTCCTATATTTGAATCTCAGAGCTTGGATGTGTTTGGAATTCCCACATTTGAATTCCACAGCTTGGACATGTTTGGAATTCCCATATTTGAATTCCAGAGCTCGGATATATTTTGAATTCCCATATTTGAATGAATTTCCTTTGGCTCTGTGGGCAGGAATGGAAAAGAGGAGCAGCCAAAGGGGATCAGGGAACAGCCGGAGCTGGGCCGGGTTTAGGTCGGGTTTTAGGAAAAGGTTTTCCCCCACAGGGTGTCGGGCACTGAACATTCCCAGGGAATTTCCATTGAACACTGAACATTCCCAGGGAATTGGGACATTCCCGAGGCTCCCCCAGGAGCTGGGCTGGGTTTTGGTCAGGCTTTAGGAAAAGGTTTTACCCCACAGGGTGTCGGGCACTGAACATTCCCAGGGAATTGGGACATTCCCAGGAGCTTGGCCGGGTTTAGGTCGGGCTTTAGGAAAAGGTTTTACCCCACAGGGTGTTGGGGACTGAACATTCCCAGGGAATTGGGACATTCCCAGGGAATTGGGACATTCCCAGGAGCTGGGCAAGGCTGGCATTGTTGGGGTGTCTGGGCCAGGCCTGGAGTTGGATCCGATCCCTTCCCACTGAGGATATCCCGGAATTTCCCGGCTGCTCCAGGCACGAGGACGTTCCAGCCCCACCAGAGGGGGAGTTTGGCCTCTTTCCCAACCCTCATGGAAACACCAAACACTTCCAACCTCATTCCCGCTTGGAAAAGTGACCTGGAGGTGTTTGGGTTGACCTTGGAGAGCTTTCCCAACCTCCATGGAAACTCTTCCAACACTTGGAAAAGTGACCAGGAGAAGTTTGGGTTGACCTTGGAGATCTTTACCAACCTTCATGGAAACACCAAACACGCCCTTCTAACCCAATTCCCACTTGGAAAAGGGGCCCAAAAGTCACTTCCAACCCCATTCCCACTTGGAAAAGTGACCTGGAGATGTCTAGGCTGACATAGAGATCTTTTCCAACCTCCACAGAAACTCCAAGCCAGCACTTCCAACCCAATTCCCACTTGGAAAAGTGACCAGGAAAAGTTTAGGTTGACCTTGGAGACCTTTCCCAACCTTCATGGAAACTCCAAACACTTCCAACCTCATTCCCACTTGGAAAAGTGACCTGGAAAAGTTTGGGATGACCTTGGAGATCCTCCCTAACCATCATGGAAACACCAAACACTTCTAACCCAATTCCCAGTTGGAAAAGTGACCTGGAGATATCTGGATTGACCTTAGAGATCTTTCCCAACCTTCATGGAAACACCAAACACTTCCAACACTTGGAAAAGTGATGTGGAGAAGTTTGGGTTGACCTTTCCCAACCTTCACAGAAACACCAAACCAGCACATCCAACCTTATTCCCACTTGGAAAAGGGGCCCAAAAGTCCCTTCCCACCCCATTCCCAGTTGGAAAAGTGACCTGGAGATGTCTGGGTTGACCTTGGAGAGCTTTCCCAACCTCCATGGAAACTCTTCCAACACTTGGAAAAGTGACCAGGAGAAGTTTGGGATGACCTTGGAGATCTTTACCAACCTTCATGGAAACACCAAACACGCCCTTCTAACCCAATTCCCACTTGGAAAAGGGGCCCAAAAGTCACTTCCAACCCCATTCCCACTTGGAAAAGTGACCTGGAGATGTTTGGGCTGACCTTGGAGATCTTTTCTCCACAGAAACTCCAAACCAGCCCTTCCAACCCTATTCCCATTTGGAAAAGTGAACTAGGGAAGTTTGGAATGACCTTGGAGATCTTCCCAACTTTCATGGAAATGCCAAGCCAGTACTTCCAACTTCATTTCCACTTGGAAAAGTGACCTGGAGAGGTTTGGGTTGACCTTGGAGATCTTTCCTTCATGGAAAGTCCAAGCCAGCACTTCCCACCCCATTCCCATTTGGAAAAGGGGCCCAAAAGGCACTTCCAACCCCATTCTCAGTTGGAAAAGTGACCTGGAGAGGTTTGGGCTGACCTTGGAGATCTTTCCCAACCTCCACAGAAACTCCAAAGCCAGCACTTCCAACCTCATTCCTGCTTGGAAAAGTGACCTGGAAATGTCTGGGTTGACCTTGGAGAGCTTTCCCAACCTCCATGGAAACTCTTCCAACACTTGGAAAAGTGACCAGGAGAAGTTTGGGTTGACCTTGGAGAACTTTCCCAACCTTCACAGAAGCACTAAAAGCGCACTTCCAACCCAATTCCCACTTGGAAAACTGACCTGGAGATGTTTGGGCTGACCTTGGACATCTTCCCCAACTTTCATGGAAATGCCAAGCCAGCCCTTCCAACCTCATTTCCACTTGGAAAAGAGGCCCCAAAGGCACTTCCAACCCCATTCCCAGTTGGAAAAGTGACCTGGAGATATCTGGGTTGACCTTGGAGATCTTTCCTTCATGGAAACTCCAAGGCAGCACTTCCAACCTCATTGCCCCCCAAAAGTCATTTCCCACCCCATTCCCGTTTGGGAAGGGCCCCAGGAGGCTCCTTACTTGCCGTGGGGTTTCCCCCAGAGCCACTCGCCCTCATAGGTGGCCCCTCGGAGCCGTCCCTGGCCGCGGAAGGCGTAACTGAAGAAGCGCCGGGCCGGGGCCTCGGCACCTTCACCGCGCCGGCCCCAGAGCGGGAAATCGCGGCGGCCCTGGAGAGCCTGGCGCACGGCCTGGGACAGGCGCCAGCGCCACAGAGCCTGCGGGGAGAGAACCGGAATCCTGGGATTGGTACGGGGAAGGGACTGGGGAGAGAACCGAAATCCCTGGATTGGCACGGGAAAGGGACTGGGATTGGCACAGGAAAGGGACTGCACAGCCTGGGACAGGCACCAGCGCCACAGAGCCTGCGGGGAGAGAACCGGAATCCCGGGATTGGCACGGGAAAGGGACTGGGATTGGCACGGGAAAGGGACTGCACAGCCTGGGACAGGCGCCAGCGCCACAGAGCCTGCGGGGAGAGAACCAAAATCCTGGGATTGGTATGGGAAAGGGACCAGGGTGAGCACCAAAATCCCGGGATTGGCACGGGAAAGGGACCAGGGAGAGAACCGAAATCCTGGGATTGGCACGGGAAAGGGACTGCACGGCCTGGGACAGCCGCCAGCGCCACAGAGCCTGCGGGGAGAGAACCGGGAAATCCTGGGATTGGCACGGGAAAGGGACCGGGGACAACACCAGGAAATCCCGGGATTGGCACGGGAAAGGGACCGGGGACAGCACCGAAATCCCAGGATTGGCACGGGAAAGGGATTGGGGAGAGCACCGAAATCCTGGGATTGGCACGGGAAAGGGACTGCACGGCCTGGGACAGCCGCCAGCGCCACAGAGCCTGCGGGGAGAGAACCGGGAAATCCTGGGATTGGCACGGGAAAGGGACCGGGGACAACACCAGGAAATCCCGGGATTGGCACGGGAAAGGGACCGGGGACAGCACCGAAATCCCAGGATTGGCACGGGAAAGGGACCGGGGAGAGCACCAGGAAATCCTGGGATTGGCATGGGAAAGGGACTGCACGGCCTGGGACAGCCGCCAGCGCCACAGAGCCTGCGGGGAGAGAACTGGGAAATCCCGGGATCAGCCCAGGAAAGGGACCAGGGAGAGCACCGGGAAATCCTGGGATTGGCATGGGAAAGGGACCGGGGAGAGCACCGGGAAATCCCGGGATTGGCACGGGAAAGGGACCGGGGACAGCACCGAAATCCCGGGATTGGCACGGGAAAGGGACCGGGGAGAGCACCGGGAAATCCTGGGATTGGCACGGGAAAGGGACCGGGGAGAGCATGGAGGGAGAGCACCAGGAAATCCCGGAGAGCACCGGGAAATCCTGGAGAGCACCAGGAAATCCCAGGATTGGCACAGGAAAGGGACCAGGGAGAGCACCGGGAAATCCTGGGATTGGCATGGGAAAGGGACCGGGGAGAGCACGGAGAGAGAGCACCGGGAAATCCTGGGAATCGGCCCAGGAAACGTGACAGGGGAGAGCAAAAGAGAAGAGATGGGAGTGTCCCTCCTGGAATTGAGGGAAGATCCCCAGCTTTTTTTGGGATTTTTGGTCGTGGGAAATTAGAATTCCCCAGCAAAATGTCCAGGCTGGATTTTCGGGAATATTTATCAATATCCATACTGGATTTTAGGGAATATTTAGCAAAGGAGATCCAGGTTGGATTTTTGGGAATATTTAGCAATATTCAGGTTGGATTTTAGGGAATATTTAGCCATGTGTCCATCCTGGATCAAAAAAGGTCCAGGTTGGGTTTTTGGGAATATTTATCAACGTCCAGCTTGGATTTTCAGGAATATTTAGCACAGATGACCCAAACTGGATTTTAGGGAATATTTAGCAACAAGTCCAGGTTGGATTTTAGGGAATATTTAGCAGGGGAGTTCAAGGTTGGATTTTCAGGAATATTTAGCAATGAAGATCCAGGCTGAATTTTCAGGAATATTTATCAGTGTCCAGGTTGGATTTTTGGGAATATTTAGCAAAGGAGTTTGAGGTTGGATTTTTGGGATTATTTAGCAATGGAGATCCAGGCTGGATTTTTGGGAATATTTATCCATGTCCAGGTTGGATTTTCGGGAATATTTATTGATACCCAGGCTGGATTTTCAGGAATATTTCCCCTCCAGGAATATTCACCCTGAGCAGCTGCAGATGGGACCCTGCGGGTTCTCCTGCCAGCTG
>JAJEOU010001963.1:227784-298285 GCA_021534815.1 Acrocephalus arundinaceus
GTGGGGTCTTCCACTTCCCCACGGACTGAAACGGCACATCCTGAATTCCGGAATCGCTGTTTTTATGGAATTCCAGCTCCCAGAGAGACACAGGAAAGAGAGGGAAAAACCATCAGAAGGTGTTGAGGAACAAAGGGAAATCCAGGAATGGAGAAGCAGAAAATCCAAGGATGGATCGATCCAGTTGGAAAAGAAAAGTCATGGGAATCATTCCCGAAATTCCTTGGAGAACCATCTCATCCCACAAGGATTAACTCCAGGGACAAGGATTGAGTGGAAGGACAAGGATTTATTCATGGGATTGGATTCAGCTCCACAGGGAGGGCTGGGAATTCCCAGTTTTGGGTCAGATATCCCAGAAATCCCCAGAAATCCCGGGATTTCTGCAAATTCCCGTTGTTAATTCTGCATTTGGCTGGTGTGAATTACTCCAAGGAATTCCTGAATTCCTACAGTTTGAAGCAGCACATCCCGAATTCCGGAATCGCCGTTTTTATGGAATTCCAGCTCACGGAGAGACACAGGAAAGAAGGAAAAAAAGCCATCCAAAGTAAGAATCCAGGAACGGAGCAGCAGCGAATCCAAGGAAAGGAGAAGGCCCAGGCCGGGTGGGAATTATTCCCTAAATTCCCTGGAGCACCATCTCATCCTCTTCCTCCAGCACGGGCAGCGAGCGCAGGGGCCGGGCCGGGCCCGAGGGAGGGAGGAGATTTTCGGCAGAGCCTGCGGAACCGGGAGAGGAGCGTGAGAGCGGCCGGGGAAAATTCGGGAATGTGAAATTCCGAGCGCGCCACCGGAGCCACCGGGATTCCCCAACCCAAAGGAATTGGAATTTCCACACGGAATTTAAATGTGGAACTCCCTGACAGGAGGGGGAGGGTTGGGAATGGATGGGAAAAGTGGGAAAAGTGGGAAAAGTGGGAAAAGTGGGAAAAATGGGGAAAATGGGGAAAATGGGGAAAGTGGGGAAAATGGGGAAAATGGGAAAAATGGGAAAAGTGGGGAAAATGGGGAAAATGGGGAAAATGGGAAAAATGGGAAAAGTGGGGAAAATGGGGAAAAGTGGGAAAAATGGGGAAAATGGGGAAAATGGGGAAAATGGGAAAAGTGGGAAAAGTGGGGAAAATGGGGAAAAGTGGGAAAAATGGGGAAAATGGGGAAAATGGGGAAAATGGGAAAAGTGGGAAAAGTGGGGAAAGTGGGAAAAGTGGGGAAAATGGGGAAGATGGGAAAAGTGGGAAAAGTGGGATACGGTCTCCGGTTTTCCCAGGAAAGGTTTGGATTGAATTTTAAGGAAAAAAGGATTCCTAATTGGGAGAGTGATTAAAGTTTGGGAAGAGTTGGAATCACCAGCCCTGGAAGGGTTGAAAAAATCAGGAATTTCACTGGGGTTTTTTGCGGGATTTGGGTCAAAACTGGATTTGTTGGATCTGAGGGGATTTTCCAACGTTAATTTGGGAATGAAGGAAGGATTCCGACTTGAACCGCTGGGAAAATTCCCACTGATCCAAAGGATTTTATCCCAAAATCCCGGCCTGATGCCCTCGGTCCTCACTGGGGGTGTTGATCTGGGTGGTGGCACCACGGGAGGGACTCTGAGCTCTCAGAATCCCAAAAACAAAAAGCAGGAATCTCCTCCAGGAATGTCAGTGAGCTCATTGAGGGACACAATCCCAAAAAACCATGGGAATTACCTCCGGGAATGTCAGTGGCCTCATTGATGGGCTTTGCACTCCCAGAATCCCAAAAAAAAAGCAGGAATTACCTCCGGGAATGTCGGTGAGCTCACTGAGGGATGTTGCACTCCCAGAATTCCAAAGAAAAGCGGGAATTACCTCCGGGAATGTCGGTGAGTTCATTGAGGGACTTTGGGTTCCCAGAATTCCATAGAAAATCAGGAATTAACTCTGGGAATGTTGGTGAGCTCACTGAGGGATTTTGCACTTCCAGAATTCCATAAAAAAGTGGGAATTACCTCCGGGAATGTCAGTGAGCTCGTTGAGAGACTTTGTGCTCCCAGAATTCCACAAAAAATCAGGAATTACCTCCGGGAATGTCGGTGAGCTCTCTGAGGGATTTTGCACTCCCAGAATTCCATAGAAAATCGGGAATTACCACCGGGAATGTCGGTGAGCTCGCTGAGGGATTTCACATTCCCAGAATTCCATAAAACCCCAGGAATTACCTCCGGGAATGTCGGTGAGCTCGCTGAGGGGCGGCACGGTGTCCAGTTTGTCCGCGTAGTTCTTGGCCGCCTTGCGCTGGGCGTAGCGCGCCTCGATCTCCTTCCGCGTGCGCGGGATGCGGCACTTGAAGATGCAGCACAGCGTGATAACTGGGAACGGGAAACCGGGAATGACGTGGGGAATGGGAATGGGAATAGGAAACTGGGAACAGGAAACCGGGAATGGGAAACCGGGAATGACGTGGGGAATGGGAATGGGAAACTGGGAATGGGAATGGGAAACTGGGAATGGGAAACCGGGAATGATGTGGGGAACTGGGAATGGGAAACTGGGAATGGGAAACTGGGAATGACGTGGGGAATGGGAATGATGTGGGGAACCGGGAATGATGTGGGGAACTGGGAATGGGAATGGGAAACTGGGAATGGGAATGGGAAACTGGGAACGGGAAACAGGGAATGACGTGGGGAATGGGAATAAGAATGGGAAACTGGGAATGGGAATGGGAAACTGGGAATGGGAAACCGGGAATGATGTGGGGAATGGGAATGGGAATGGGAAACTGGGAACAGGAAACCGGGAATGGGAAACCGGGAATGATGTGGGGAATGGGAATGGGAATGGGAAACTGGGAATGGGAATGGGAAACTGGGAATGGGAAACCGGGAATGATGTGGGGAATGGGAATGGGAAACTGGGAATGGGAAACTGAGAATGGGAAACTGGGAATGATGTGGGGAACTGGGAATGGGAAACTGGGAGTGGGAAACTGGGAATGAAGTGGGGAACGGGAATGGGAATGGGAAACTGGGAATGGGAAACCGGGAATGATGTGGGGAATGGGAATGGGAATGGGAAACTGGGAATGGGAAACTGGGAATGGGAATGGGAAACTGGGAATGGGAATGGGAAACTGGGAATGGGAATGGGAAACTGGGAATGGGAATGCGAAACTGGGAATGGGAAACCGGGAATGACGTGGGGAACCGGGAATGATATGGGAAACCCGGAATGGGAAACCGGGAATGACATGGGGAACTGGGAATGGGAAACTGGGAATGGGAAACCGGGAATGACGTGGGAAACCGGGAATGGGAGTGGGAAACCGGGAATGGGAATGGGAAACTGGGAACGGGAATGGGAAACTGGGAATGGGAAACTGGGAATGATGTGGGGAACCGGGAATGGGAATGGGAAACTGGGAATGGGAAACTGGGAACGGGAAACTGGGAATGGGAATGGGAATGGGAAACTGGGAACGGGAAACCGGGAATGACGTGGGGAACCGGGAATGATGTGGGGAACTGGGAATGGGGAACTGGGAATGGGAATGGGGAACTGGGAATGATGTGGGAAACTGGGAATGGGGAACTGGGAATGGGAATGGGAAACTGGGAATGGGAAACTGGGAATGACGTGGGAAACTGGGAATGACGTTGAGGGATTGGGAATGGGAAACTGGGAATGACGTGGGGAACCGGGAATGGGAAACTGGGAATGCTGGTAAGGGATTGGGAATGGGAAACTGGGAATGACGTGGGAAACTGGGAATGAGAAACTGGGAATGCTGGTGAGGGATTGGGAAGGGGAAACACGGAATGAGGTGGGAAACTGGGAATGCCATGGGGGACTGGGAATGGGAAACTGGGAATGTCAGTGAGGGACTGAGAACGGGAAACTGGGAATGCCATGGGGAAACAGGGAATTCTGTGGGGACTGGGAATGGGAAACACGCAATTCCAGTAGGGGATTGGGAATGGGAAACGGGGAATGCTGGTGAGGGATTGGGAATGGGAAACTGGGAATGCTGTGGGGAACCGGGAATGGGAAACTGGGAATGCTGGTGAGGGACTGGGAATGGGAAACACGGAATGCCGTGGGGAACCGGGAATGGGAAACTGGGAATGCTGTGGGAAACTGGGAATGGGAAACGGGGAATTGTGGTGGGGGATTGGGAATGGGAATGGGTAACACGGAATGACATGGGGAATTGGGAACGGGAATGGGAAACCGGGAATTCCAGTGAGGGATTGGGAACAGGAAACTGGGAATGACGTGGGGAACCGGGAATGGGAAACTGGGAATGCTGGTAAGGGACTGGGAATGGGAAACACGGAATTCTGGTGGGGAACCGGGAACAGGAAACACGGAATGACGGTGAGGGATTGGGAACAGGAAACTGGGAATTCTGGAGAGGGATTGGGAGTGGGAAACTGGGAATTGTGGGGGAGTTAAAGGGAATGTGAAATTTGGAATTCATCTCTCTCATTATAGAATTCAGGAATTCCAGAATTCCTTGGGAAATTCACACCAGCCAAATGCAGAATTAAGAGGTGAACAATGGGAATTTGCACAAATCCTGGGATTTCCGGGATGTCTGACCCGAAATTGGGAATTCCCAGCCCTCCCTGTGGAGCTGAAGCCAATTCCATGAATAAATCCTTGTCCTTCCACTCAATCCTTGTCCTTCCACTCAATCCTTGTCTTTCCACTCAATCCTTGTGGGATGAGATGGTTCTCCAAGGAATTTGGGATTGAAATTTCTTTTTCATTCTGGGATGAGATGATTCTCCAAGGAATTTTGGGAATGATTCCCATGACTTTTCTTTTCCAACTGGATCCATCCACTCTTGGATTTTCTGCTTCTCCATCCCAAAAAATCCTCCCCGGGAGCAATCAGCATGACGGGAAAATCCCCAGTGGGAACATTTTCCCTTTCTCCCAGATTTCCAGCTGGAATTCTGACAATTCCCGGCTCATTTCAATCCACGTCAATCCTTTCCCTGTTTTTTGTTTTTCTGTCCTTGGAAACAGCTCAGGTGGCGGAAGAAAAAAAGGAGGAAGAGGTTCCCACGGTGTCCGGAAAAGTGGAGAAGAAGGACGGGAAGAAGGACGGATCCAAAGGCTCCAAGCAGAAGGACGGGGAGAAGGAGCAGAAGGAGGAATCCAAGAAGGAAGGGAAGGACGGAGCCAAAAAAAAAGATGGAGAAAAGGGGGAAAAAGGGGAAAAAGGAGGGAAAGAGGAAAAAGGAGGGAAAGGAGAAAAGGGGGAAAAGGAAAAGGGGGAAAAGGGAAAGGACACGAACGACAAGAAACAAGGGAAAAAGGGGGAAAAGGAAGGAGAAGCTGGAAAATCCGATGGAAAATCCGGTGGGAATTCCAAAGCTCCGGCAAAGAAGAAGTGACAGCCCAGAAGGACAGAGCTGGAAATTTTTTGGGAATGCTCCAGCAAATTTCAGTGGGATGAGCAGGATTTGCTTTTCCAGATATTTCTGACTGGATGTGTGGAATTATTCCCGTTTGGAAACAGAGCCACTGGGATTCGGCTCTCCAAAGGAAAACCGGGAATTGGGTTGGGGAAGGAAGGGAAAAATCCAGCGGGAATGGGATGGAATGGAGCCGGAAGCCGGGGTGGGAATGAGGAGTTTGGATAAAAGTGGGAATGCCCTGGAGAAGGAGAATGGGATTCATCCCAAATTTCTTTTTCCAAGAGAAGCTGGAGAAAGATTTCCTGGCGCTCAGCACCTCCCCCCTGTGGGGAGTTTTTGGGATTATGGGAATTCCGGGAAAATCCCAAAGGATGGAATTCTCCCGTGGATTCCAAGAGGTTTTTTGACAAACGGGAATTTTTCCTTCCTTCTCCGGTGCCTCTTTCCCTGGATTGCTGCAAGAAACTCCGGGAATTCCATCTTTTCCAGGAGATTCAGCCGCATTTTCCCGAATTTTTTTGTGCTGAGGAAAGCCAGGAATTCTGCTCCGCTTCCATGTGGCCACTGCTCCCTCCCTTCCCGGGAATTCCTGCTGAGTGGTTTTATCAGGAGCGGCGTTTTCCAGCTTTTTGGGGGGAATATTCCAGCAATTTCTGCCTTAAAATTCTGGATTTAACTCCAGATTGTTTTGGGGATAGAGCGGAAAATCTCGGGATAATTCAAACTCGGGATATCCTGGAATTTTCTGCTCCATAGGGAGAATTCCCTCTGATCCTTTATCTGCAGGAATGGGATTTTTTAAAAAATTTTATTTTATTTATTTTAATTTTATTTAATTGATTTTATTTAATTGATTTTATTTCCATTTTCCTGCTGCTTTTCCAACTGGGCTGCCGAGATATTCCCCGTTTTTCCCACTTTTCCTTGTCCTGATTTCCCTTCCCCTTCTCTCCCCCCACCCTCCTCATCCAGGTGGGAAACGAGCCTGGAAAAACGAAGGGAATTTTCTGTCTGGATGAGGTCGCTCGGCTCCAAAATTCCCAAAATTCCGGAGCTCCTGAAAAGGTGGGAAAACTTCAGGAGAGAGGTTGGGAACGATGCCCAGAACCACGGGAATGTTTGGGAAGAGAATGATCAGTGCTCCAGGGAAACCTGGAATTCCAGGGTTGGGAATTCTGCCCTTGATCACAGAGGAGCCCTAAATGTCCATCCTTGGAAAAGCGGGAATATAGAAAAAAAAAAAAAGATGGGATTTCCTTGGAATTTCAATCCCAATCCCAAATTTTCATGTCCCTGTTTAATCAGGAGTGGGAATATGGGCACAGACTCTGGATTTCCTTGGAATTTCAATCCCAATCCCAATTTTTCAAAGCTCTGTTTAATCAGGAGTGGGAATATGGACACAGACTCTGGATTTCCTTGGAATTTCAATCCCAATCCCGATTTTTCGAGGCCCTCTTTAATCAGGAATCCCGACAACAAAAAGGTTTTCCATTGGATTCAGGCTTTTCTCCCTGGGATCTGTGGGAATTTTGGGAAGGGATTTTTATCCCTTAAAAACTCCAGGATGGAATTTGGGCTGGAAAACTTGGATTCCCTGTCCTGCACTTGGAATCACGATGGAAATTTGGGATGTGGCTCCATTTGGAGAATGGAGAGCAGCAGATTTATTCCCGATCCAAAGTTTTCCAGGAGGAAAATCCACCCCTTTTCCATGGAATTCCTTCTCCCTCATCCAACTTCCATCCCTATCCCATTAAAAATCCCAAATAAAATATTCACTGGGATTGGGGGATCCTTTAAAATCCACCCGAATCCCTTTTTTTCCCAAGCAAACGTTCCAAATCCTGTGGATCAGATCTGAAAATTTTGTGGGAATGTCCTATTGATTTAAAAAAAAAAGGGAATTTTTTGTTTAAAAAAAAAGAATTTATCCTTTGGGAATAATTGGGGTTGGAATTGTCAGGGTGGGGGTGGAATGAAGGGAATCCATTCTTGGCATTTGGGAATTCATTTCTGGGATTTGGGAATCCATTCCTGGATTTGGGAATCCTTTCCTGGCATCTGGGAATCCACACCTGAGATTTGGGAATGCATCTCTGGGATCAGGCAATCCATCCCTGGAATTTGGGAATCCATTACTGGGATTTGGGAATCCATTCCTGGGATTTGAGAATTCATTTCTGGGATCAGGGAATCCATCTCTGGATTTGGGAATCTCTTCCTGGGATTTGGGAATCCATTTCTGGGATTTGGGAATGCATCCTGGGATTTGGGATTTAATTTCTGGGATCAGGGAATCCATTCTTGGGATTTGGGAATGCATCCCTGGATTTAGGAATCCATCCCTGGAATCAGGGAATTTATTCCTGGGATTTGGGAATCCGTTCCTGAGGTTTGGGAATCCATCCCTGGGATTTGGGAATCCGTTCCTGGAGTTTCCAGGGATCATCCTGCCCATCAAACTCATCCCAATTCCTGAAATGGAAAGAGAGAACAGAAATTCCCAGCCCCATCCGATGTTTTCCCTGTTCCAGTGGGATTTGGGAAGTCAGGAAGTGAAAAAAAGATGGAAAATTCCAGCCTGGATCAATCCCAGGGATTTTTGGGAATTGTTTTTCCACCAGCAGATGGAGGAATTGCCTTGGAAAAAGCCACGGGAAGGGATTTTTAATGGAAAATGGGATTTATTGTCCTGGATTTGGGTGGAAATGGAATTCCAGGGGCCAAAGGTTGAATTTCATTCCCAGAAATCCAGGGAATAACGACAGGATCGCTCATTTCCTTGGATTCAGGTGATGCTGGTCCTGGAGGAGGAAAAATCATCCAGAGGACCGGGAATAAATTCCGGGATCTCGACATATTCCAGAAATTCCCGCTAGAGGGGATCTTGTCTGGAATATTAGACCCAATTGTGAGGAATTTGAATTTATTTGGGATGGGAAATCAAGCCTGGATTTGGGAAATCTTCCAGCTGAAGGCGTTGGTTTATCCCGATTTTCTCCCTGGATTGGTTTTCCATGGAAAATAGAAAGAAAAGTTGAGTTTCATTCATAATTCATGGAAGAGATTCCAAAAAAATCGGGGGTTTTACGGGAAAAATCAGCCTCAAAAGTTGATCCCCAAGGGATTTCCGGGAGTCTGAATGAGCAGAGAAGCTGGAAAACTGGGAATTCCATTCCTGCTTTATTTGGGAAAGAATCCCATGAAAAAGCTGCCGGTGGCATTTTCCCGATTCCACGGATTTTTAGGATTCGAGAAAAACGGGAAAAGCTCAGCTGGGTGCATCCATGGCTGGGGAATTCCAGGATATTTCCAAAGGATTGGATCCTCTGGAGAAATTCCAGCTCTCAGGGCCTGCCCAGGGCGAATTCCCGTTTTCCTTTTCCAGGGATACCGCCTGTCCAAGGCTGGATGTTGTCGCAATTTTTTGGAATTTCAGCCTGACCTTGGAAGAGGTCACCTCATTCCCTTATTTTTTCCCCAGAAATTCCTCCCAGCCAAGCCTGGATAATTCCGTGCCTCAGGGTTTTGGGAGCTTTTCCAAAGGGATTAAAACCGAGTTTGGGGCCAAATTAATCCTGGTTTAAGGTGCTCCAAGGGAGTGACAAAGTCCATGGCCGGAAAAAGGGGGAATTGTGGGATTGTGCCTGGAATGGGATCATGTTCCTCCTTCCCGGGAATGCAGAACCCATGGAAAACCTCCTGGATTTGGGATTCTCCTGGCATTTTCCTCCTTGTTCTCCCCAGACCCTTCTGGGATCCCTGGGATCCATGGGATCCACCTTATGGAAACGTCCTTTGGAAACCCCAGTGCATTCCATGGGTTGGATGTTCAGGAATATTGGAACTTTATGCATTTCATTCATCCAGGTGTCTTAGGAGCTCTTTTCCCACTTTTTTATGGAATCATGGATTGGTTTCGATCCCATAAAATCATCAACTCCAAGCTTTAATTCGTGTGTCCATGGATGAGAAATCCCTCTGGGGATGGGGAATTGTGGGATTGGGCCTGGAATGGGATCATGCTCGTCCTTCCTGGGAATGCGGAACCCATGGGAAAACCTCCTGGATTTGGGATTCTCCTGGCATTCCCGCTTTTTCCTCCCTGTCCTTCCCAGACCCTTCCGGGATCCATGGAATCCTTGGGATCCATCCTCATGGAAATGTCCAAAGGTGACCCTTTGGAAAAGCTGGGGCATTCCATGGGTTGGATGTTCAGGAAATATTGGAATGTCAGAACTTTATGCCTTCCATTCATCCAGGCGGCTTAGGAGCACTTTTCCTGCTTTTTTATGGAGTCATGGATTGGTTTCGATCCTATTAAATACTCAACTCCAAGCTTTGAACTGTGTCCCCATGGATGAGAAATCCCTCTGGGGATGGGGAATTGTGGGATTGGGCCTGGAAAGGGATTGTGCTCCTCCTTCCCGGGAATGCGGAACCCATGGGAAACCTCCTGGATTTGGGATTCTCATGGCATTCCCACTTTTTCCTCCCTGTCCTTCCCAGACCCTTCTGGGATCCATGGGATTCATCCTCATGGAAACGTCATTTGGAAAAGCTGGGGCATTTCGTGGGTTGGATATTCAGGAAATATTGGAATGTTGGAACGTGATGCATTCCATTCATCCAGGTGGCTTCAGAGCACATTTCCCACTTTTTTATGGAATCATGGATTGATTTCGATCCCGTAAAATCATCAACTCCAAGCTTTGAACCATGTCCCTGGTTTATGGGATCGATCCAGGGCTCCAGCCGGCCCTCGGGGATGCTTTTCCTTGGGATTTAAAGGATCAGGAGGAGGCGGCAGCTCCCTGGATCAGGGTCAGGGCAAGGTGAGGGCGAGTTTGGACTTTTGGCTCAAATTTGGGAGGTTGGAGGTGAGGAAAATCCAGGATCACAGGGAAAATATCGGCTACCGACCGCTGGAGCTGCTGGGAAGGGGAAAATCCACACTGGGACAATTCCCACTATCCCAGGTGATCCAAGCCCTTTCCAGCCTGGCCTTGGACACTTCCAGGGATGCAGGGGCAGCCACAACAAATCTGGGAATTCCATCCCAGTTAGGAATTTCTTCCCAATTCCCATCTAAATCTCCATTTTCCTAGTGGGAAGCCATTCCCTGTGTCCTGTCCCTCCAGGCCTTGTCCCCAGTCCCTCTCCAGCTCTCCTGGAGCCCCTTTGGGCCCTGGAAGGGGTCCTAAGCTTCATTTTCATTTTCATTTTCATTTTCATTTTCATTTTCATTTTCATTTTCATTTTCATTTTCATTTTCATTTTTATTTTCATTTTTTAAATTTATTTTTTGTTCTTATTTTTAATCGTTAATATGTATTTTAATTTTTTTAAAGTTCTTTTTATTTTCATTAGTTTTTTAAATTATTCTTAATATTATTATTGATATTAATATTATTATTATTATTTCTCACCCTTAGAATAATTCTATTTACCATTTCCTCCTTACTCCAATGAGCAAGAAATCCTAAAATGTCCACACAGCCACAAAGATAAAAAAGCTGCTCTGGGAATTCCAGCCCAGCCCCTCCCAGCCAGGAATTCCTTCCCAATATCCCCCTCTGTCAGTTTGAAGCCATTTCCTGTGTCCTGTCCCTCCATCCCTTGGAAATTGTCTCTCCAAATTTCTTCCAGGCTTCCTCAAGGTCCTGGAAGGTCACACTGAGCTCACCCCAAAGCTTCTCCTCTCCAGCTGAACATTCCCAGCTCTCCCAGCCTTTCCTCCCATCCCTGGGATCATCCTGGAGCCTCCTCTGGGCTCTCTGCAGCAGCTCCGGCTCCTTCCCCTGCTGGATCCGGGGTTGGGGCAGAATTCCTCCTCCCCTGGATCTCCCAGGATTTCCTCATTTTCCCAAAAAACTCTTGCCTTAAACCCTCCTGAGGATCGTTTTTGATTTCAAATTTGATGTTTTTAATTCCTCTCTGCTTTAGGATTTTTAGACTTTGTGCTCCTTTGGTGTTTCTCCACCGAGCGCAGCGTGGGCACCTCGAAATTTTTCCACCAGGATCCGGGAATCCTGGAAAAAATTCAGGGATCCCTGAACTCTTCCCCCTCCTTTTTTTGGGCTCCCAGGAAAATGAATTTTCCAACAGAAAACAGGAGGAGAACTTGGCCAATTCCTGGATTTTCCAGGGCCGGGGAGTTTGGCACTAAGCTGATTTTTGCTGCCTGGCAGCGCCGGGTCTTTATTTTCAACAAGGATTACGAGGGCCTCGTTAAAATAATGCCCTGGGAGCTTATTCCTTGTTGGAATAAAACAAGGAATGATTTTATTCCACGGTTATTGCTTGGAATGCTTTGAAAGGAGAGAAAAAAAACCAAGAGGAGGAAAAACTGGCAGGAATTGGGAATATATAAACACACAGAGATTTGTCTGGGGATATAAAGTGAGTTTTGTTTTGTTTCTGTTTTGCAGCCCTCGGGGAAATAATAATAATAATAATAATAATAATAATAATAATAATAATAATAATAATAATAATAATAATAATAACCAAATATAATAATAATAATAGTAACCAAATAATAATAATGATAATTAACAGCTCCCCCCGCCACTTAATCTAATTAATGGCGATGTTGCATGAGTTTTACCTTGGAGAAATGATCAATTAAAAGGGAAAAGTTGCTGTATTTACCTTTTTAATGGGGTTTAATAAATGGGAATCAGAAATCCGGGGAGTTCCGCGACGACGACAAAACGGGAAATCGGGAAGCGCCAACATTTTCCAAAGAAAAGGCGGGAAAACCTTTCCCTCAGGGCTTCGACTTGATCCAGAGGGGGAGAATATATAAACACACAGAGGTTTGTCTGGAGATATAAAGTGAGTTTTGTTTCTTTTCTGTTTTGCAGCCCTCGGGGGAAAAAAAAAAAATAATGATAATTAACAGCTCTCCTCTCTACTTAATCTAAATAATGGAAACAATAATAATAATAATAATAATAATAATAATAATAATAATAATAATAATAATAATAATAATAACTATAAATAAAAATAATTAAAATTTAATAGTGATAATTAACAGCTCTCCTCTCTACTTAATCTAATTAATGGAAAATAATAATAATAACAATAATAACAATAATAACAACTATAAATAAAAATAATAATAATAATAAGATAATTAACAGCTCCCCCCGCCACTTAATCTAATTAATGGCGGTGTTGCATGAGGAGTTTTACCTCGGAGAAATGATCAATTAAAAGGAAAAAGGAAAGGAATAGGAGTTGCTATATTTACCTTTTTAATGGGGTTTAATAAATGGGAATCAGAAATCCGGGGAGTTCCAAGCCGCCGACAAAACGGGAAATCGGGAAGCGCCAACGTTTTCCAAAGAAAAGGCGGGAAAACCTTTCCCTCAGGGCTTCGACTTCATCCAGAGGGCGAGAACAATCTGGGAAGATTCTCAGCTCTGCTGATCCCTGAGGTCTCCTGTGCTTCCAGGAGATCGGATCCACCCAGGAATGGAGGATCCGGAGGGAACAGGGACTGAGCGGGAATCTCCGGGATGTCACCCCGAGGCAGCAGCTCAGGAGATGGGATGGCTGAGGGGGAAATGAAATTCCTGGTGGGATGGAGAATCCCACAGAATCCCAGAATTCCAGGTTTGTGTTGGGAGGGACCTTAGAGATCATCCTGATCCAGCCAGGGAAACCTTCCCGTGTCCCAGAGTGTTCCAAGTGTCCAACGTGGCCTTGGACATTCCAGGGATCCAAGGGCAGCCACGAATCTCTGAGAATTGCAGCCCAGCCAGGAATTCCTTCCCCAAATCCCATCCATCCCCACCCTCTGGCAGTTTGAAGCCAGTCCCTCATTCCTGTCCCTCCAGCCCTTATCCCAAATCCCTCCCCAGCCTTGGAGAGGAGTGGGGAGCACCCAGGAGGAGCGGCCGGAATTTCATTTCCCAGGTCAGTCCCTGGCATGGATTTGTCTCCCCAGATCCATGTCTGACCATGGAATGGCCACACTGGGCCCGCCCAAAGTCTCTCCATGCATTCCTGGAATTTGGGATGGAACAGGGCAGGTATCCAATGCTCTTCTCCCAAATAATCCACACCCAGGGCTGGGAGAGCCAGAGATCCAATTCCCTTTGGAATCCTGCTGGTTTTGGGAATCCATGGATTCTCTGGCAAGGAATTTGTGCTGGGTGCTCCAATTGCTAATTTCATTCCAGCCTCTCTGGTTCTTCCACCCAAACCAGGAATGGCCAATCCCTCTTCCCTTTGTCTTTTCCCCTGGATTTGATCACCCTCCATCATCTCCCATCAATCCATTGTCAATAATTCCTCACATCCTTTTCTTTTCCTTGTTGCCTTTCTCCCAAAGGAATTTTTGTCCATCTTTATTGTGGTTTTCAATCCTTTGTCAAGAATCCCTTTCTTTTCCTTGTTGCCTTTCTCCCAAAGGAATTTTTTTCCATCTTTATCATGATTTTCAATCCATTGTCAATAATTCCTCCCATCCCTTTCTTTCCCTTCTCCCAAAGGAATTTTTTTTCCATCTTTGTTGTGGTTTTCAGGCCTTGCTTGGCTTTGGGAGCTGCCGTGACCCAAAACGTTTGGCAGCAATATCGTGCCAGGAAAGGGGACGTTTTCCTTGTCCCATCCCACCGTCGATGTCGCCCGCTCACACCTGCACTGGTCCCCATTCCCAGAATCCCAGCCTGCTTTCATCGGATGAACAGAGCAAAGAGAGCCCCTCCCTTTAATTAAATTTAACAAAAATCTTGGCCAAAAATCCCGGTTGGATTTGAGGATCTCAGTGGATCTGAGAGCAGGAGGGAACAGATGGAATCAGGAATCTCCAAGGAAATTTTTGGTCTTCTTAAACTGGGCTTGTAAAAAAGAGGGAGAGGGATTTTTTTTACATGGGCAGGTGGCGATAGGAAAAACAGGAATGGTTTTAAACTAAAAGAGGGAAAGTTTAGATGGGAAGAAAAATGGGAACGGTTTTAAATTAAATGGGAATGGTTTTAATTAAAAGAGGGAAGGTTTAGATTGGAAGAAAAATGGGAATGGTTTTAAATTAGAAGAGGGAAGGTTTAGATGGGAAGAAAAACGGGAATGGTTTTAAATTAAATGGGAATGGTTTTAAAATGGGAATGGTTTTAAATTAAGAGAGGGAAGGTTTAGGTTGGAAGAAAAACGGGAACAGTTTTAGAAGAGGGAAGGTTTAGATGGTAAGAAAAATGGGAATGGTTTTAAATTAAAAGAAGATTTAGATGGGAAGAAAAATGGGAACAGCTTTAAATTAAGAGGGAAGGGTTAGGTTGGAAGACAAATGGGAATGGTTTTAAATTAAATGGGAATGGTTTTGATTGGTTTTAAAATGGAAATGGTTTTAAATTAGAAGAGGGAAGGTTTAGATGGGAAGAAAAACGGGAATGGCTTTAAATTTAAAGAGGGAAAGTTTAGATGGGAAGAAAAATGGAAACGGTTTTAAATTAAATGGGAATGGTTTAAAATAGTTTTAAAATGGGAATGATTTTAAATTAAAAGAGGGGAGGTTTAGATTGGAAGAAAAACGGGAATGGTTTTAAAAGAGGGAAAGTTTAGATGGGAAGAAAAATGGAAATGGTTTTAAATTAGATGGGAACGGTTTTCAGTGGTTTTAAAATGGGAATGGTTTTGAATTAAAAGAGGGAAGATTTAGATTGAAAGAAAAATGGGAACAATTTTAAATTAAAAGAGGGAAGGTTTAGATGGGAAGAAAAATGGGGAATGGTTTTAAATTAAGAGAGGGAAGATTTAGGTTGGAAGAAAAACGGGAATGGTTTTAAATTAAAAGAAAGAAGATTTAGATTAGAAGAAAAATGGGAATGGTTTTAAATTAAATGGGAATGGTTTTAAATGGTTTTAAAATGGGAATGGTTTTAAATTAGAAGAGGGAAGGTTTAGATGGGAAGAAAAATGGGAATGGTTTTAAATTAAAAGGGAAGATTTAGATTGGAAGAAAAATGGGAATGGTTTTAAATCAAAAGAGAGAAGATTTAGATGGGAAGTTCGGAGGAAATTCCTCCCTGGAAGTGCCCAAGCCCGGGTTGGACGGGGTTTGGAGCAGCCTGGGATAGTGGAAGGTGTCGGGGTTGGAATGAGATGATCCCTTAAGGTCCCTTCCCACCCAAACCATCCTGGAATTTGATAATTCTGGGATAAGGAATGAAATCCTTGAGTCAGGGAATATTCCGGAAACGCCACTCGCACTCGAGTGGGGATAAACAGCCACTCCAACACTAAATACGAGTGGATTGGAAATTTTAAGGATTGAGGGAATCTTTATCCATGAAAAAAAACCTTGGGAGGTCACGGATTTTTCCGTGGGGACTGGAAGAGCCGGCGCTGCTCCCAGTTGGAGAGGGAGCACATTCCTGGAGCAGATATTTGTCGTCCTGTGAGGTTTGTGTCCCAAAAGGGATGAGGAAACGTCAAATCCGGGTTCTTAAAATCCATGGAGGGTGAAAATCATCCAAGTCACGGCTGGGAATTTACGGAGCATTTGGAATTTTTTCCTCATTGTATTGGAGAGCAAAAATCTGATGGAATTTTTGCTGCAGGGTCAGGGGAAAATTTGATTCCCAAATATCCTTCAGGACTTGGGAATGTTGAGTTGAGGATGTGAAAGGTCTTTTCCGAACTCAGTTATCCTAGAATTCCATGATTTTTGGTGGCCGACCCTGCAAAGACAAATCCACGAGGAAGGTGAGTCTCTCCTAAAATCCCTCCTTAGGGATCCTCCACAGGAAAACTCTAGAAACCAGGAATTCACCCGTGGATTTTAATATCCCAAAAAATATCTGCCCAATAATCCAGGAGCTGGAGAGAAACTCCAAATTCTGCTCCTGCTCAGCCTGATCCATGGGAATGTCCCCAAAGTGGCCGGGAAGAACAATTCCCGGTCATTGGTGTGGTCACGGACCCGATACCACAAAAATCCCACAGCATTCCCCAAATCCAGCTATCCTGGAGACTGGAACAGGAGAAAATCCTCCGGGATATGTGGGATTATTGCCCAATAATGCCAAGAAAAAAGTTGGAATATTAGGGAAGAAGCAGAAGGAGAAGCTGGAGGATGATGCAGAATTGGATAATTTCAGGCAGCATCACTGAGTTTAAAAAATTGGGGAATGTGGGGGATTAAATTAACTAAATTTAATTAAATATTAAATTAACTGCATTTTTTTTGGAAAATTGATGTTTCCTAGTGCATCCTTAAGAAAGCATCTCCAAGAAAATTCCTTGGAAAGGTTTCACGGTCAGTGCTGAGGGTTTTGCTGCACAAAATTCATGGGGGAAATTCCAGGGCACAAAAGCCGTTTCCAAATTCCCTGAGCAGCTGCGGATTGGTCTCCCAGGAGGGGTCAGCATTTCCCAAGGATTTGTGGGGAATTTCCCGACTCCTCCAAAGGAAAGCGCAATGCCTGGATGGAAAAAAATTGGGAATAACAAGGAGTGATGTAGTGAGTTTTATTTCCTGTATTTCAGGCTCTGTGCTGCCCAGGTTGCAGCTCTGAGCTCACAGTCAGTGTCACTCAGCTCTCTGCACACAGCACGGACACAAAACAAATCCTTCTCCTGCTGCACACCAAGGACAACTGGCACAAGTTTTCAGGCCCCAAAGCACAAACAATGGGGGCTGCAGGGAGAGAACAAGAAGGGTGGGACTGCATCAGCTGGAGCTGGGATTGGACAATGAAACCCCAATGTGCAAATGGACCCAAACTGATCAAAGTGTGAGACCTGGTGAGCGTTTGTCCATTTTGTGATCATTTTGTGTCCATTTTGTGTCCATTTTGTGTCCATTTTGTGTCCATTTTGTGCCCATTTTGTGTCCATTTTGTGTCCATTTTGTGTCCATTTTGTGCCCATTTTGTGCCCGTTTTGTGTCCATTTTGTGCCCATTTTGTGTCCATTTTGTGCCCATTTTGTGTCCATTTTGTGTCCATTTTGTGTCCATTTTGTGCCCATTTTGTGCCCATTTTGTGTCCATTTTGTCACCATTTTGTGTCCATTTTGGGTCCATTTTGTGACCATTTGGGGCCCATTTTGTGTCCATTCCATTCTCTCAGGAATTCCAGAATGTGGGAATTACCTTTGCCTTGTAGTGAGAAGAGGGGATGAGATGGGAATGCTGTGCTCAGAAAAGTGCTCAACATTCCCACTTTCTTTCCCTAAATCTCGTCTCAGGTGCTGTACCAGGAAAATCCTTTTCCCTGCTTCAAAGTCCTGGAAAATTCCAACTCCGGCAGCAAAGATGGATCTCAGGAAAATCTCCTGGAGCCGTGGGCCCTCCATTTTCCCTATCCCATTCCTGAGGTTCTGTCCCAAATCCCATTGGGATCCATCCCTCTGGATTTATATTTTTACAGCCTGTGGATGTGGATGATTCCCGAAATTTGGGGAGACCTTGGAACCTTCTCTCCCTAATTCCATCCCTCCTCTTTTCCACTGGTGTCTTCCCCAAATTTGAGCTTGGAATCCCTGGAAAGGCACTGGTGATCCTGGTGGATGGAATGATTGGAAAACTGGGAAATCCACATGGAAATCCTTGGATTGCAGCAGTGAGGGGGAAGATCCTAAAAGAAGAACTTTAAAAGAAGATCCAAGGTAAGAAACAAAGGAGGGAAAAGAGGAAAATGGGGACAGAGGTGACATCCGAGGAATATTTCAGTTGGTCGCAAGAAGGATAAAATTTTTCCTGGTGCAAATTGAATAAATAACAATTAAAAACCATTTTAAAAATTGATATTTCCAGTTTAAACCCCGGGATTAAACATTTCACCTCATAAAAGCCAACAGTTCCTCCTGGATCTCCAAACTCCGCTGGCTCGGGACTCGGAGCAGGATGCAGCCCGGATTTCCACCTGGAGGAATTCCCGGGACAGGATCCCGCCCAATTCCTTGTAGGGATTGGGATGGCTGGAAAACCCAACCCAAGCTTGTCAGGATCCTTCAAATCGGGGCAAAATGTTCCCTTGGGATATTTACAAAAAGCCAGGAGGGAAATATTTCCTTTCCTTTTGACGCTGTCAAGAAAAGAAAATCTTTCCAATTCTATTTCCTCGTCCTTGTTATCCAGGCGAATTTCGGTCATAATAAAAATTCCTTGAATTTCAAAAATATTGTAGGAATTCTGGTTTGGCCGTTTTCTTGTTCCGTTTCTCTGTGTGTATCAGAGGATATAAATAAATATATATAAATAAATATATAAAAATAAATATATTTCAGAATATTCCTAAGGATATTTTTCCCTCAATATTCCTAAATATTTTTTTCATAACACCCTTAAGTATATTTTCCACAATAGTCCTAATTATTGTCTCCATAATATTCCTAAATATATTTTCCACAATATTCCCAAGTATATTTTCCACAATATTCCTAAATATTTTTTCCACAATATTCCTAAATACTGTTTCCATAATATTCCTAAATAATTTTTCCATAATATTGCTAAATATTGTTTCCATAGTATTCCTAAATATATTTTCCATAATATTCCTAAATATTTTTTCCATTATATCCTTAAATATATTTTCCATAATATTCCTAAATATTTTTTCCATAATGTTCCTAAATATTTTTCCATAATATTCCCAAGTATATTTTCCATAGTATTCCTAAATATTGTTTCTGTAATATTCCCAAGTATATTTTCCACAATATTTCTAAATATATTTTTCCATAATATTCCTAAATATTTTTTCCATAATATCCTTAAATATATTTCCACAATATTCCTAAATATATTTTCCATAACATTCCTAAATATGTTCCCATAATATTCCTAAATATTTTTTCCATAATATTCCTAAATATTATTTCCGCAATATTCCTAAATACTGTTTCCAGAATATTCCTAAATATATTTTCCACAATATTCCTAAATATTTTTTCCCTGTGTGCAACTGTCAGGATCAGAATTCCAGCATGAAATTTTTGGGATTAAGCACAGACATCTGAATTTTCCTAACAATCCGTTTTCTTCCATGCCAAGGATGAGAAGAATCCATGAATCCATCCAAAAACTGAATCGCGAGGCTGGAAAAGACTCCAGGATCATCCATTCCTTGGTTGTCCATCAAATCCAGGAGAAAGTTCCTGGAGTTTTCCCTCAAACCTTTTCTTTCCATCAAGAGTTTGGTTTTCTGCTCCAGTTAAACCCACGGGGGTTGTTCCCATTCCGGAATATTCTCCGTGTCCAACGCTGATCCAGGGTTTTGGGATTAGGAGGAATTGGAAGGGACCTTCAGGCTCATCCCATCCCACCATCCCAGGGTGATCCAACCTGGACTTGGACATTCCAGGGATCCAGGGGCAGCCACAAATCTCTGGGAATTCCATCCCAGCCAGGAATTCCTTCCCAAGTCCCATCCATCCCAACCACTCTTCCCTGCCCCAGAAGCACCAAACCCTAAATCCCTCTCAACAATTCCTACAAATTCCAAATCCTTGGGATTCTCCAATGATCTGATCATCCCTGCATTCAGCTTCCATCCAAGTGGAAAACAAGGAAGTTCTTCCTTGCTATCCTTGTTTTCCAAAGTGGGGGAAAACCAGGCGGTGTTTATTGGGAATTCACGAGGTCCTGATTTCCCTCAGGAAAAGTGGGAATGCCGGAATTTTTCCTGCTGATTATTCCATGGAAATCAATTCCTCTGTCCTTCCCACCCCACTCATCCCACTGAGGAGCAGCCACAAATCTCTGGGAATTCCCAATTCCCAATCTCCCATCCATCCCTGCCCTCTGGCAGTGGAAGCCATTCCCTGTGTCCTGTCCCTCCATCCCTTGTCCCCAGTCCCTCTCCAGCTCTCCTGGAGCCCCTTCAGGCCCTGCCAGGGGCTCTGAGCTCTCCCTGGAGCCTTCTCCTCTCTCCAGGTGAACATTCCCAAATTTCCCAGCCTTTCCCACACATTCCCATTCCTTTTCCCAGAATTTGTGCTCTGCCCCTCCCACAGGAGCCGGTGCCTCTCTCCCCTTTGGATGCAGCTTGGGAAGAGGATTTGGAGCTCCTTTTTTTTATTTTTTCCTTTTCCCCCCTCATCCCCAATTTGCAATTTTCACTTCCCAAGCCACTCCTTCCTTTCTCTCCTCCTTCCCGGAGAAAATAATTAATTAGGAATTTAAACCCCATCAGTCGCTCCCCTTTTCCCCTTTCCCTCATCCCAACCTCTGGAATATCAATCATTCCCTGTGCTCTGCGGCTCAGCTGGAAAAACCAACAAGGCGGGTCCAAAATGTCACCAGGGTCTCATTTAGGGGATTTATGGGGTCTGGCCCGAAGCTCTCGCTGCTTTACAGCCCCTGAGTTCCCTCCTGCGGGAATTCCCGATGGATTCTGGCTCCTTATCCTCGACTCCGGCTGATCTCGGGAGCTTTTCCAAAGGCAGATCCTCATCCCTTGGAAAATGGGATCTCGGCTTTGTTCTTGTCCCTGATTGGTCCTGAAGAGGATCCCTGCAGGATTGGATTTGGGATGTGCTGGATGGCAAATGGAATAATTAATTCTCCACATGGAATAATCAATTCTCCAAATGGAATAATTAATTCTCCAAATGGAAAAATCAATTCTCCAAATGGAATAATTAATTCTCCAAATGGAATAATTAATTCTCCAAATGGAATAATCAATTCTCCAAATGGAATAATTAATTCTCCAGGGTGGATTTTTCGGGGTTCACACGTTGAGCGGGAAGAACGCGGCCGCCTCTCCTTTGGGCTCCCTCCAACTTTTCCGATTTTCCTCCAGTTTCCTTCTTTTCCTTTGAGTCTTTCCCAGTGCCTGGAATTGTCAGGGAGATGGGAATCACCAAGACCTGGAATCACCAGGAAATGTCGCAATTTCCTGCAAACTTTTCCCTGGATGAAGGAAGGATGAGGTGAAATTCCTTGCCCAGGTGGTGGCAAACCCGGCTGGCTCCGGGTGAGAACATTCCAGGAGACATTCCAGGTGACAACATTCCAGGAGCCACCTGGGATGAGCCAACCGTGGGGAGCAGCAGCTCCAAAAATCCATCAGCACCCTGGAGGAGTTCATGTGCTCCTCCACATCTTGGGGGAACGGGATCAAAACTCCCTGGAGTCCAAAAATCCGCGTGTACAAGATGTTGTTCAATGAGCAGGCAAAATCTGGGTCCCAAATTTTGTTCTCACACTGTGCCAGATTGAGGTGGGATTTTAGGGAAAGGTTCTTCCCCAAGAGGGTGGAAGGACACTGATCAGGCTTCTCAAGGAATGGGAACATTCCCAAGGCTGCCAGAGCTCCAGGAATGTTTGGATGTCGCTCCCAGGGATGCCCAGGGTGGCATTGTTGGGGTGTCTCATGATCCTTGTGGGTTCCCTCCCAGTCAGGATATTCCATGGTTCTCTGACAGATCCCAAACACGTGGGAATGAGACCATGACAGGAATTTCAGGATTCGGTCCTTTCCAAAACCCCCAGACATTTCCCCTTAGCTGCAGATTTTAGGGAAAGGTTTTTCCCCCAGAGGGTGCTGGGCACTGCCCAGGCTGTCCAGGGAATGGGAACATTTCCTAGGCTGCTCCAGGACCTCCCAGGGATGCCCAGGGAGTGTCTGTGTTCTGGATGATCCTTATGGATTCCTTCCCACTCAGGATATTCCACAATTCTCTGACAGATCCCAAACACATGGGAATGAAACTGAACACCAGGAATTTCAGGATCAGGCCTATCCTAAAAACCCCCAGACATTTCCCTTTAGCTGCAGATTTTAGGGAAAGGTTCCTACCCAGAGGGTGCTGGGCACTCCCCAGGCTGCCCAGGGACTGGACACATTCCCAAGGCTGCCAGAGCTCCAGGAATGTTTGGATATCGCTCCCAGGGATGCCCAGGGTGGCATTGTTGGGGTGTCTCATGATCCTTGTGAGTTCCCTCCCACTCAGGATATTCCACGATTCTCTGACAGATCCCAAACACACGGGAATGAAACTGAACACCAGGAATTTCAGGATTAGGTCCTTCCGAGAAACAACAGACATTTCCCCTTAGCTCCAGATTTTAGGGAAAGGTTCTTCCCCAAGAGGGTGCTGGGCACTGCCCAGGCTCCCAAAGGAATGGGAACATTCCCAAGGCTGCTCCAGGGGCTCCCAGGGGTGCCCAGGTTGGGATTGTTGGGGTGTCTCATGATCCTTGTGGGTTCCTTCCCACTCAGGATATTCTGTGATTCTCTGACAGACCCAAACACACGGGAATGAAACTGAACACCAGGAATTTCAGGATTAGGTCCTTCCCAAAACCCCCAGACATTTCCCTTTAGCTGCAGATTTTAGGGAAAGGTTCCTACCCAGAGGGTGCTGGGCACTCCCCAGGCTGCCCAGGGACTGGACACATTCCCAAGGCTGCCAGAGCTCCAGGAATGTTTGGATATCGCTCCCAGGGATGCCCAGGGTGGCATTGTTGGGGTGTCTGATGATCCTTGTGGGTTCCCTCCCACTCAGGATATTCCGTGAATTTCTGACAGACTCCAAACACACGGGAATGAAACTGAACACCAGGATTTTCAGGATTAGGCCTTTCCAAAAAAACCCAGACATTTTCCCTTTAGCTGCAGATTTTAGGGAAAGGTTCTTCCCCCAGAGGGTGCTGGGCACTGCCCAGGCTGCCCAGGGATTGGGCACATTCCCAAGGCTGCTCCAGGAATGTTTGGATATCACTTCCAAGGTGGGATTTTTGGGGTGTCTGATGATCCTTGTGGGTTCCCTCCCAGTCAGGATATTCCATGATTCTCTGACAGATCCCAAACACGTGGGAATGAGACCATGACAGGAATTTCAGGATTCGGTCCTTCCCAAAACCCCCAGACATTTCCCCTTAGCTGCAGATTTTAGGGAAAGGTTCTTCCCCAGAGGGTGCTGGGCACTGCCCAGGCTCCCAAAGGAATGGGAACATTCCCAAGGCTGCTCCAGGAGCTCCCAGGGATGCCCAGAGAGTGTCTGTGTTCTGGATGATCCTTATGGATTCCTTCCCACTCAGGATATTCCACGATTCTCTGACAGACCCAAACACACGGGAATGAAACTGAACACCAGGAATTTCAGGATCAGGCCTATCCTAAAACCCCCAGACATTTCCCCTTAGCTGCAGATTTTAGGGAAAGGTTCTTCCCACAGAGGGTGCTGGGCACTGCCCAGTCTCCCCAAGGAATGGGCACATTCCCAAGGCTGTCAGAACTCCGGGAATGTTTGGATGTCGCTCCCAGGGATGGCCGGGGTGGGATTGTTGGGGTGTCTCATGATCCTTGTGAGTTCCTTCCCACTCAGGATATTCCATGATTCTCTGAGAGATCCCAAACACGTGGGAATGAAATCATGACAGGAATTTCAGGATTAGGCCTTTCCCAAAAAACCCAGACATTTCCCTTTAGCTGCAGATTTTAGGGAAAGGTTCTTCCCCCAGAGGGTGCTGGGCACTGCCCAGGCTCCCAAAGGAATGGGAACATTCCCAAGGCTGCCAGAGCTCCAGGAAGTTTTGGATGTCGCTCCCAGGGATGCCCAGGTTGGGATTGTTGGGGTGTCTGATCATCCTTGTGGGTTCCTTCCCACTCAGGATATTCCACAATTCTCTGACAGACCCAAACACACGGGAATGAAAATGGACACCAGGAATTTCAGGATTAGGCCCTTCCAAAACCCCCAGACATTTCCCTTTAGCTGCAGATTTTAGGGAAAGGTTCTTCCCCCAGAGGGTGCTGGGCACTGCCCAGGCTCCCAAAGGAATGGGAACATTCCCAAGGCTGCTCCAGGAGCTCCCAGGGATGCCCAGGGTGGGATTGTTGGGGTGTCTGTGTTCGGGATGATCCCTTTCCTGGGAGATCTCCGATCCAACCTTCCACTTGGAGCAGGGAGAGGTAAAGGAATGCTGGAATTTTCCCTGGATGGATCCAGATCCAGAACAGAAGCCAGGCTGGATGGGACTTGGAGCACCCTGGGATAGTGGGAGGTGTCCCTGCCCATGGAATCAGATGATGTTGAAGGTCCCTTCCACCCCAAACCATTCCACGATCATATAAAAATATTCCCATTATGTATTTCTCTTATTATTAATTAAAAACTAGATATTTTTAATAATTATTTTCGCTCTTACAGGCAGTGGGTGCATTCCCCGCTCAAAATCCCCCAAATCCCAACCCCCAATTTCCTGCTGGCTGCCAGTTTGGATGGAATGTTCCCCACAAAAAAATCTGGGGCAGAATGGAATTGGTTAATCCAGAAATGAACAATGGAATTTGTTCATCGAAATAAACAAATTTGTTTCAATTTTTTAATTGAAATAAACAATGGAATTTGTTAATTGAAATAAATTAATTTCAATTTGTTAATTGAAATAAACAACAGAATTTGTTAATTGAAATAAAGAAATTTATTTCAATTTGTTAATTGAAATAAACATCAGAATTTGTGAACTGAAATAAACAATGGAATTTGTTAATGGAAATAAACAAATTTATTTCAATTTGTTAATTGAAATAAACAACGGAATTTGTTAATTGAAATAAACAACAGGATTTTTAAATTGAAATAAATTTATTTCAATTTTTAATTGAAATAAACAATGGAATTTGTTAATCAAAACAAATTCTTTTCAGTTTGTTAATTGAAATAAACAATGGAATTTGTTAATTGGAATAATCAAATTTATTTCAATTTGTTAATTGAAATAAACAATGGAATTTGTTAATTGAAATAAACAACGGAATTTTTAAATTGAAATAAACAAATTTAATTGAATTTGCTAATTGGAATAAACAACGGAATACGTTAATTGTAATAAACAATGGAATTTGTTAATTGAAATGAACAAGTTCATTTGAATTTGTTAATTGAAATAAACAAATTTATTTGAATTGGTTAATTGAAATAAACAACGGAATAAGTTAATTGAAATAAACAACAGAATTTGTAATTGAAATAAACAATTTTATTAATTGAATTTATTCATTAATTTATTAACAAATTAATTCATTAATTGAAATAAACAACGAGGACTGAGAGCAAAACCAGCAGCAGCCAAAGAGAGGCAACATCCGCCCATCCCCAAATTCCCGCTCCGGCCTTTCCCGACCTTTTTCCCTTTCCCTTTCATGTTCCTGGGAAGGGCGGGGCGGGATTTGGGCTCCGTCTGGTTTTGATCCTCGCTGAAGGCCGATGACATTCCCTGCTGACAGCACGGCCACGATTAGCCGGGATATAAAGGAGGGAAGTGTCCGCCAAGGAATTTTTTCCGTTCCTCGGCCACCGACGGCCTCAAAGCTTCCATTGTTGCTGTTGGGCAGGTGAACAATCCGAGCCTCTGAACTGGAGATACGGATCTGTCCCATCCCTCTGGAAGAGCCAGCCCGGCCTCCGGGACTCCTCCAATCTGCTGGAATGGCTTCAGAGGGCGTCGGGTGTCAGAGGGGACCCGGAGCCTCCCGGAATTTCCTCGGCTCTGCAGGTGTGGGGTGAAGGCGCCGAGCTCTGACTCGGAGATTCCCCAAAATCCCTCCTGGGGAGAAGTTTCTTTGGGAAATTCCTCGTTGCAAGGGATTCTGAGCAGAGTTTTGGGGTCCCAAACCTGATCCCACATCGTTGGCTTCCGTTTAAAAACATTCCCAAAAATTTGGAGCTTAATTACACAGCTGTTAATTACCCACTGAGAGTTCTGCTCGTGAAAAACCTACCCAGGGAAGAGTTTTAGGGATGTAATTCCCTGGATAATTATCCAGGTTTGTCCTGACTTGGGCAGAATGAATCCAAGGCCACATTGGACAACCGGAATATTCCTTATGCTGCTCCAGGAAAATTCCCACCCCGGACAGGTTCCACCTTCCACCGGGATGAAAATCTCCTCGGGATTCTTACAGGCTTGGAATGATTTAATAAAAGCCTCTCCCGGATTTATGGAGCTGTTCCAGGGGAGGGTTTAGGTTGGATTTAGGAAAAGATTCCTCATCCAGAGGGTGCTGGGCACTGCCCAGGCTTCCCAGGGAATGGGGACATTCCCAAACCTGCCAGAGCTCCAGGAATGTTTGGACAACACTCAGGGATGTCCAGGGTGGGATTGTTGGGATTGGGAGCTGCACTGGATGATCCTTGTGGGTGACTCTGGATATTCCATAATTCCATGATTATTTCTAATGCAGAACATGAGGTTCAAGTCCAATCCCCAACTCTCTTGGTTCCCGTCCTGGGGATAGGAATGAGTTGATCTTAAAGATCCCTCCCAACCCAAACTGTTCCAGAATCCCATATTTCTTCCCCCAAATCCTACAGGAATTGGGAGGAGCTGCTCCCTGTAGGAACAGAGACCAGCAGAGTTTCTGCTGGGCTCAGTTTATTTTCTCCCATTGAGACTGGATCCTTAATTACTTTTAAAAGGATTTAATGGGATTTTTGGCCACCAGGAGCAGCACCTTGATGGGATTTTTGGGCAGTCGCCATCTCCCTCGCAAGGCAAGCAACTTAAACAAAAAAAAGGGAAATAAAAAGAGAAAGAAAAGGTAAAAAGGTCCCATTTAAGTGATTTTTAGACCCAGAACAAACAGATTGGATGTCAGACCTCGCCCCACATCAGAAAGCAGAGCAGGATGTGGTTTGTCTTCGTTTACTCCAGGTGTAGCTTTATCCCTGCTTGGAAAACCAGGATTTTAATTCCTGTGGGGCATCAGCAAACCCTCCTGGTGCTGCGTGGAGGCTCCCCGAGCTGGGCGAGTTGTTTTTTTATTCCCTCGGTGAGGATTTACGGCCGGTGATTCACGGAGCGAGGCCGTGTTTGTTTTCCTTTTCCGACGCTATTCCGTGTTCCAGGAAACATGACATAGCTGTTATTGCTCGGAACGAGCTGCCGCCGGTGGTTTTCATCCACAACTGCCTTCGGAAGGAAGGAATTCCTGGCGCTGCTCCTCACGCTGGAGAGTTTTGTCCTTTCCGATATTCCACGTTTGGTTTTTTTCCCCAGATTCACAAAAAACCAGGAGATAACGAGGGATTTTTGCTTGGGAATTGGGATTTGGGGTGTGGGTGTGGTCTCCTCTGGAGTAGCTCAGTGCATTCCCAGTGTTTGCGTTTTGTAGGATCTGTTTATGGCCACGTGCTCCACCCACGGTGCGGAACAATGGGATCACCTCATCCACAGCCACGGGAAAATCCTGCCTGGGCAGGGATCCTCTGAATCCCCAAAAATCCGGCTCCAAGGTCACAGAATCATGGAATGGGTTGGGATGGAAGGGATTTTAATCATCCCATTCCATGGGCAGGAACAGCTGTCACTGTCCCAGAGTGATCCAACATGGCCTTGGAAAATTCCAGGTTTGGGGCAGCCACAGCAAATCTGGGAATTCCATCCCAGCTCCTCATCACCCTCACAGCCAGGAATTCCTTCCCAAAATCCCATCTAAACCGCCTCTCTGTCGGTTTGAATCCATTCCCCTGTGTCCTGTCCCTCATCCTTTGGAAATATTCCCTCTCCATCTTTCCATCCTTCAGGTCTTGGAAAAAACAGAGTGAGGTTATTTGTTAATAAGAAACAAATAATTGTTAATAATAAACAAACAAACAAAAAAAACAGAGTGAGGAATTTGTTAATTGGAATAAACAATTTTATCAATTGAATCTATCAATTGAATTTGAAATTATTTGAATTAATTTGTTAATTGACATAAACAACAAGGACTGAGAGCAAAACCTTATCTTCTCCAGGATGGAATAAATCCATGGGAGATCCAAGTTTTTCAACATTGCTGCCCAGAATCCGATGGTTTCAGGGAAAACTCTGCCTGAAGAGGGGAGTGACAATCCTTGCACTCGGAATGACCGATTTTCCAATGGATAACGAGTGGGATTCCATTTGTGGGTTGGTGGAGCAACATTGGAAAGAGGTTGGATGGGCTTGGAGCAACCTGATCTCCATGGAGGATCCTTAAGGTTTGTTCTGATCCAAACCGTTCCAGGATTCCACGGAGATTAAAATCCGGGTTGTGATGTCATGGTTCCACCAAAACTCTGAGGATGAAAATGGTGGAAACTGCTGGAATGCTGAATGTTTACCACGGGATTGTTCCACATTCCAACAGGCATGGAGGAGGTGTTTTCCTGAGGTTTTTTCCCCCCAGTTCTCATCCAAACCCTGGAATTTTCTGGAGATCAGGAATTCACCGAGCACCCTCTGGTTCTGCTGGTTTTGGCCAACATCGAGCTGCCCCCGTTGGGTCTGTCTGCATCTCGAGGAAATGATAAGTGGTCAGCAAAGAAAATCTGAATTGTGCCAAATGTGGGACATTTTGGCAGCCTCTGAATCCCCAAAAAATATAATTCCAACTCCTTTATTCCTTCATTTTATAGAACGAACCCTCATAACAAAATTTTCTTGGAAACACCACCAAAAGTGATGCTTTTAATTAAAAAAGCCCAAACAAACAGCAAATTAAAAGAGTAATTGCAATTGAGGTTTTTTTTTTTCTGGGTTCAATTTTCCTACTGGAAAGTTGGAAAAGGTTATGGAAATAAACATTTCTTTTTGCCTGGGCCTAAACATTTTTTATTCCAAGGTGTAAATGGATTCCCTGGGTTAGGAAAACAAAAATGCAAGGGCAAAGCAGCTTTGCTTTCAAAGGTGGAATTAGAAACAATTCAAGCAGATCCACCTGGATCCCTGGAATATTTGGAGGATCCCAGACCTTGGAGTGGGAGTTCAGCCTTTAAATGGGAAATAAATTTTTCCCATTTAAAAATAAATTAAATTTAAAAAAAATTAAATTAAATTTTTTTTCTGCCCACCAGGCAGAGATTTATTCCCATTACTTTTAAATCCTTTCAAAGGATGGGGATTCTATCACTGCCCTGGGCTGGAAAACCCTTTCCATGAAGGAATTGTTCCCAAAATCCACCCTAAATATCCTCTGAAACACCTTGAGGCTGTTCCCTCTCATTCTGTCCCTTTTTCCTTGGGAGAAAATCCAAAATCCCACTTGGATCCACGCTCCTCTGAGGGAATTTTGGAGAGTGAGAAAGTCCCCCTTGATCCATTGATACAACTGAAAGTTTGCTGGAGATGAAATTCCTGCCAGCTCCAGTGTGGAAAAACTGGGATTTAAGGAAAAATTTGCCTCTCATGGATGAGAAAATGAAGCCCCAAAGTGAATCCTGCCTCTCTCTGCTCTCCTCTTCAGGAATTTTTTTCTGCTTCCCGGATTTTTCTTATTTCCCTTTGAATATTTCCTGTTGTAAATTCCTTATCCGCTTCCAACCTGACCCACCCTGCGTCTCTCTGTGCAAGATGGGAATCCCAATTTCTGCCCAAAATAAGGAAAAATGGGGATTAAACCCAAGTTTTCTGCTATTTATGGAATATTTTAAACTATAAATAATTAATAAATAATTAAACTAAAAATATGAAAATATAAAATATTTTAAATTATGCAATTGGCAGCAGATAATAGTTCCTGCTAATGCTGCTCTGGGAGAAATTCAGAGTTAATTGCGATTAAAAGATGAGATTGTGCTGCATTTGTGGATCCTGCAGGGCTCCCTGAGCACTCCAGCAGCTGAAATCCAGGGATTTGGCTCCTAATTCCAGCACAAAAAATTCCTCTAAAAACTGTGGATATCTGCAGCCCAACCCCTGAAATTTAATCCTTCATTTATTTACCGCAGTGCAGAAAATGGAAATTTTTGGGATAACATTCATTTTATGTCATCCATCAGCTCTAGGAGTAGCACCCTCAATTCCTCAAATCCCAAGGGTGGTGATTAAATTTTCCTTGGAATTCATTTGGATATTAGGGGAGCTCTGGATGTGTGGGAACTCCAAAGGCTGAAATCTTGGAGCTTTCTGAATTTAAGGGTGCCAACCCTCAAGCAAACACCTCGTCTGACCTGAGACCTTGGAAAAGGCGTCAGGAATTGAGTGGTAGCACAGAAACGGTGTGTGTGCGGTTTGGATGGTGTTGCGTGAAAAGCAGGGTGGAAAATTGAAATTTGGGATTTTGGTGAGTGGTGGGGAGCCAAGATGGAGATTTGGGATTTTGGTGAGTGGTGGGGAGCCAAGATGGAGATTTGGGATTTTGGTGTGTGGTGGGGAGCCAAGATGGAGATTTGGGATTTTGGTGTGTGGTGGGGAGCCAAGATGGAGATTTGGGATTTTGGTGAGTGGTGGGGAGCCAAGATGGAGATTTGTGGGTGTGAGTCAGTTGTCGTTTTTGCACCTTCTCCTTCCTCCTTCTTCACGGATCTGGGTGAGTTCCTGTTATTGGGTGAAAGAGGTCGGCGTTGCGGATTTCGGGTGATCACAATTGGGTCAGAAACATCAATAATTTAGATGTCAGCTGTTTATTGGGTAATTAGGACTTAAATAACCTGGGACAGGCACCATTTCAGCTCAATTTCTCAGCTTGTTAGAGAGAGCTCACATCCCATGAGCCTGTGATAGAGGAGGAGAATAAATTTCAGAGTGAGACTGCAAAGAAACAACATCTCTTGAGTTTTATTTGCCCTGACCTCGGAGCAAGGAAGATCCAGGAATTCCCACATGGATGATCTCAGGGATGATCCTGTCGGCACTGCAGCCTCAATGGCGCAAACGCTCCTCACGGCTCCATTCTGGACCAAATTCTCTTCCTGGAAAAGGAATCCTTGGTGTGAAAGCGCCAAAATCCTTCAGTTTCCAGGAGATTTCCAGCCTTGGAGCATGGATTGATGGCTTGAGCAGAATGTTGGAACCCTGGAGGATGAGAATTCCGGAATTTCTGTGCTGACCCCCAAGCAAACACTACACTGACCTGAGGCCGTGGAAAAGGCTCCCAAAATTGAGTGACAGCGCTGGGACTGTGGGTGTGCAGGTTGGATAGAAGTGTGTGATATCTCAGAGTGAAAAACTGAGAGTTTAAGGGTTTAGAATACAGCAACAGATATAAAGCAAGATGGAGGATTTAGGGTGGGGGCTGAGTCCTTCTTTTTCACCTTCTCCTTCACGGGTCTGGGTGGGATTTGGGAATTGGGCAGAAAAATCCGCATTGCGGGCCAGGGGTGGTTGGTTGTTGGGTTAAAAGTAAAAATAATTCAGGTGTCATTTCTTAATTGGATAATTTATGCTTAAAAGGCCTTGGAGAGAGAGAAATGGGGGCCATTTTTCACTTTGTTAGCTAAAAATGCTGTAGAACTCGTGGTTTGTGAGAATGTAATAGAAATAAGAATTAATAAACATCTGAGTCTGAACATGAAACAACATCTCGAGCATTTAATCCCGACCCTGGCAAAAAGAAGATAAAATAAAACATCACATTCCTCACATTCCAAGTGTTTCCCATTAATTATTCACGATGTTAATTATCACCCCTTTGGATTGGATTTCCGAAGACTCTAAAACACCCCGAATTTGTCATTCCAGCGTGGTGGAGCAATCCTTCTTCCCGGCCGGCTGGCTGGAATTCCTTCCAGGAGCTGTAAAGCTCCACGTGTGGCATCGCTGCCTCCCAGTTATTTTAATGAGGATTCCCCTCAGGGCTGTCCAGACAGCAAATCCCATCAGTCCTGGAAATTCAACTCCTGACCCGAGGCTCCCAAATCCATCCCTGAGCCTCGTAAAATACTCCTGGAGGCTTTGGATGAGGTGGGAACGGCTGGAGATTGTGGAATGCACAGGTAGAAAAGTCCCTTCTTTATTTCCCGGCGCTGATTTCTCCTCACGAGTCCCAGGGTGGAGTTAAAGCCTCTCTCATTCTGGGAGCTTTGTGCCTCATAAATTTCCAGACAAACCACTCATTTTTCCCTTTTTTTCCCCCCGTCGTTCCTTCACTCTCTTGGAGTTGCTGGAGGGCAGATGTGGGGATGGTGAATAAATAAATAAAAAAAAAAATCTGGGAATGAGCAAAGGAAAAATCTGGGAATGAGCAAATCAATCCTAATTGATTTGGAGGGACAGGTGATTCCTGAGCCAGAATCCCAGGATGGATTGGGTTGGATTTAGGGATCGTTGGATTCCACCCCTGCCATGGGTTGGGACTCCTCCCACTGTCCCAGGGTGATCCAACCTGGCCTTGGACAATTCCAGGGATCCAAGGGCAGCCACAAATCTCTGGGAATTCCAGCCCAGCCAGGAATTCCTTCCCAAAATCCCATCCATTCCTACCCTGTGGCATTTTCAAGCCGTTCCCCATCACCACAAATTTTTCTGCTCTTCTTTATCCCCCCACACCCTCAAAGATGACTCCAGTCACTCCCGATTTTCTGTGGGATAAGGAACGAGGAAATGGCTGGTGAAAAATATTTTTATGGATTTCCATAAAATCCACATGCAGAGAAAATAATCCCAAATATTGGGATAGAGCTGGTGGTGAAACTTCCTTTTGGCAGGGGAGAACTTCTGCTTCCATGAATTTTCCCGTCGGAACTTGGCCATTTTTTAGCAGCCTAGGAATCCGTGGAAAATTCAGGATTGGAGAGTGATTTTGGTGCTTTTGAGTCCCTAAAAATACAAGAAAAATCAAGGAATAAGAATTGTTAAAGGAAGAGGCATTTAAATTTTAAATAAACACTTTAATTAAAGCTGTTTTGCATTTTCCATAGGGTAGGAGCCTCACAAAGCTCATCCCGAGTCGGGATTTAGCCTGGAATTAATCAAAACCTAATTTTGGGAGCTGTTGGGATGAAGGAAACCGGGATCAGCCTCCTGCTGTCGGATTTTCCTCTTTCTTTTATCCCAAGGTTTCCCCAAATGCTGAGGAAGGAATTCCTCCTGTCAGGAAGCGCCAGAGCCATGAAGGAAAAGTTCTAATTTGGGAGTTCAAAGCCTGGAGGAGAAAACCCAATCCAGGAGGAAATTCCTCCAGGGAATTTTCAGGGAAGAGTGAAAAGTGCAAATCCAGGAGTTCAAAACCAGGAGGACAAAACTCAGTCCAGGAGGAAATTCCTCCAGGGAATTTTTGGGAAAGAAGGGAAAGTGCAAATCCAGGAGTTCAAAGCCTGGAGGAGAAAACACAATCCTGGAGGAAATTCCTGCAGGGAATTTTCAGGGAAGAGTGAAAAGTTCCAATCCAGGAGTTCAAAGCCTGGAGGACAAAACTCAGTCCAGGAGGAAATTCCTCTGGGGAATTTTCAGGGGAGAAGGGAAAAAATCTCAATTTTTCTCCATCTAAATCTCCATTTTTCCAGTGGGAAGCCATTCCCTGTGTCCTGTCCCTCCATCCCTTGTCCCCAGTCCCTCTCCAGCTCTCCTGGAGCCCCTTTGGGCCCTGGCAGGGGCCCTAAGATACATTTTTATCTTTATTTAATTATTTTTATTTTTAAATTTTTATTTTCATTTTTATTTTTTAAAATTTTTCTATTTTTATTTTTGAAATTTTATTTTTATTCTTATTTTTATTCTTATTTTTAAAATTTATTTTTTCTATTTTTATTTTTATTTTATTTTAATTTCTTTTAAAATGATTTTATTTTATTTTAGTTTTATTTTATTTTTCTAATTTTATTTTTATATTTTTATTTTTATTTTTATGTTTTATTTTCATTATTATTTTAGTTGTATTTCTAGTTTAATTTTAATTTTAGATTTATTTTTTATATTTTTATTTTTATTTAATGTTAATTATCATTTTTAGTTTTTAGTTTTATTTCTAGTTTCATTTTCATTTTCATGTTTTATTTTTATTTATTATTATCTTTTTCTTTATCTTTAACTTTATCATCTTTATCTTTATCTTTAACCATTGTAATAATTCTATTTAGCATTTACTGCTTACTCTAATGAACAATAAACCCTAAAATGTCCTCATGACCATAAAGATAAAAAAACTTCTCTGGGAATGAAACCTGGGAAGGAGGAAGGGTCTGGGCTCTCTGCCAGCAGTTTTAGGATTTGGACAATCAAGGAAATCGTCCTTGGAAATGTTCTCGGCCCGTGTTGGGCTGCTTTTGAAATCAATCAATCAATCAATCAATCAGAATTGTTAATTATATCCATGTTATAATAAAAATAGTGTTAATTATTATATATTACAACCATTAAACTTATTAATTATTTATATAATATATAATATATAATATATTCTGACATAATATATAACTATGTGTAATTATTATATTATGATATATAGTATATAATAATAATTGAATTATTATATTATATTATATTAATTATGTTATATACAACAATGATTAATTGTTAATCAATCAGAACTGTTAATTATATCCATGTTATAATAAAAATAGTGTTAATTATTATATATTACAACCATTAAACTTATTAATTATTTATATAATATATAATATATAATATATTCTAACATAATATATAACTATGTGTAATTATTATATTATGATATATAGTATATAATAATAATTGAATTATTATATTATATTATATTATATTATATTATATTATATTATATTATATTATATTAATTATGTTATATACAACAATGATTAATTGTTAATCAATCAGAATTGTTAATTATATCCATAATATAATAATTATGGTAATTATTATATGTTATAAGCATTATAATTTATTAATTATTCATTAGATATAATAGAAGATATATGATAATATAATATATAATTGTGTATAATTATTATATTATGATATGAATTAGATAATTGAATAATTATATTATGTTATATTTTATTATAGATATGATATTAATGATATATAACAATGATTAATTGTTAATTTATCAATCAGAATTATTATATACATGTAATTAGAGCATGTTAATAATTATATATTAATTATATATGTTATATATAATACACATACATATAACATATATAATATATGTTATCATATGCATAATAATATATATACAATTTCCAATTGAAAGAATTGTAAAGTATATATTAATTATATATTGTAACAAGAATATTGTTAATTATAGTAATAATTATATTACTATATAATGTAATATATTATAAAATTGTAATTATATGTTAATTATGATTATATTTATTTATTATATATAAAGTTATATTTATAATTATATATCTATTAAATTAGTTGTGGATATATATATATGTGGATATTATATATAGGTCTTGATACCTGATGTGAATTTTTAAATTTCCATTAATTCTTTCTGTTCCAACTTTGTGTTTCCGTCCTGCTGAAGCATTGCTCGAACTTCTTGGGAGGAATAACCAGATTACGTTTCTATTGAAATCACTTTCCCCCATTCCATATTTTGAATTTAATTGGGGGTTTTTGTAGCTTCTTCGAGCCACCCCAGTATAAATAACCAGGATTACATTTCCTATTTAAATCACTTTTCCCCATTCCATATTTTGAATTTTATGGGAGTTTTTTTTGCAGCTTCTTCGAGCCACCCCAGTATAAATAACCAGGATTGCATTTCCTATTTAAATCACTTTTCCCCAATCCATATTTTGAATTTAACTTTTTTTTTGTAGCTTTTTCGAGCCACCCCAGTATAAATAACCAGATTACATTCCCTATTGAAATCACTTTCCCCTTTTCCATATTTTGAATTTAATTGGGGTTTTTTTTGTAGCTTCTTTGAGCCACCCCAGTATAAATAACCAGGATTACATTTCCTATTGAAATCATTTTCCCCCATTCCATATTTTGAATTTTATGGGGGTTTTTTTGTAGCTTCTTCGAGCCACCCCAGTATAAATAACCAGGATTACATTTCCTATTTAAATCACTTTTCCCCAATCCATATTTTGAATTTAACTTTGTTTTTGGTAGCTTCTTCCAGCTACCACGAGGAATTGGGGTGGAATTCCAGCCCAGCCCAGCCAAACTTTTATCACCTCCCACTTTCCCAATGAATTTTAATCCCAATTATCCACATGGGGAAAATCAAACCTCAAATCCGCTGTTGCTCCATACCTCCCCCAAACTTTTATCCCGAGAGGGTGGGAAACGCCGGATTTTATCCCAGCTCTGAGCAAACCAGACCCACGGAGCCCAGAGAATTTAATCCTGCCTAATTAAATCCCACTTTCCTTAATTAGGTGCTGCTCCAGGTGTTCGGTGACCGTTTTTTTTTATTTTTAAGTTACCCCTCCAAGCTGAAAAAGGGGAAAAAAAAATTTGGGAGACTCCTCCCCTCGCTGATCCCATCTCCAGGTTTATGAGCTCCGCTCCTGAGGAGATGAATGAGCTCCCAGTCCCCTCGGAATCCTAAATTTTATGGGGTCAAACATGACCTAATTCCCTGAATTTTGTCGTGCTCTGCTCGCCCTCTGAGGAGAACTCGGTGGTTTTAAGAGCAAAGAGCTGCGGGAGGTTTGGTGCCCAACTGGGGAAAATAACTGGGAAAAGTCGGTCAGGAGGAGCTGGGAAATTGGGGAATGTTGTGGGGGAAAGGAGCAGATTTATCTGGTTATTTTATTTTGTTATCTGATTCTTCTGTTTGTTTTATTAGCTCCCAAATCACGTCAAGTATTTGTAAATTAGAAATATTAATGTGTGTTAGCTCCCAAATCAGATCAAATATTCGTTATTTAGAATGTTAATGTTTGTGTTAGCTCCCAAATCACATCACCTATTTGTAAATTAGAAATATTAATGTGTGTTAGCTCCCAAATCAGATTATTTGTCAATTAGAAAAGTTAATATTGTGTGAGCTTCCAAATCAGATCAACTATTTGTTAATTATTTATGGACTTATTAATAACTTATTAATAATTTATTAAATTTGTTAACAATTTAATAAATTTAATAAATATTAATCTTTGTGTTAGCTCCTAAATCACATTGATTATTTGTTAATTCAAAATATTAATGTGTGTTAGCTCCCAAATCAGATTATTTGTCAATTAGAAATGTTAATATTTGTGCTAGCTCCCAAATCAGATTATTTGTTAATAATTTAATAAAATATTAATAATATATAAATAAAATTATTAATAAATTATTTATGAATTTATTATTTATTTAATTCATTAATAAGTTATTATTATCTTGTTCAATTTATTTGTTAATAATTATTATATTAATTATTACATTTTTATATATTAATATAATATATTAATTATTACATTTAATAAATATTATTTTTTGCATTAGCTCCCAAATCAGATCAATTATTTATTAATTAAAACCATTAACATTTGCACGGCTGTGTCCATATCCTGCCAATGGAATGGGCTCGGGATGAGATGATCTTTCCCACCTCAAACCCCTCAGCGATTCTGCAAATTTTTTGGGATTTCTTGATTATTTCACACAATTTTTGACCTTCTGCTTGAGGAATTTGGCGGAAATGAACTTTTTTGGGGTTTGGCCAAATCGCGGCACTTTCGGAATGTCTCCCCCTGGTGGCGTTTCGGTTCACAACCAGAAACGTCACGGAAATGCCCGGATCGAAGTTTTGTCTCTTTGATTAAGAAAATGAGAATGCTCAAAGTTGGAATTTGGTTTGCCAGATTTGGAGACAGGGATTGAGCTCCTCACAGGATTTGGCCCTTCTCATTTTCTCGTGTTTCCAACAAATTTTTAATAATTCATTTATTTTTCCAATTTTCAACATCCCGGTGCTGTCACACCTGTCTTGGGTGAGGCCCCACCTGCAGATCCCAGCCCCGGATCCAGCACGGGAAGGAGCCGGAGCTGCTGCAGAGAGCCCAGAGGAGGCTCCAGGATGATCCCAGGGATGGGAGGAAAGGCTGGGAGAGCTGGGAATGTTCAGCTGGAGAGGAGAAGCTTTGGGGTGAGCTCAGTGTGACCTTCCAGGACCTGAAGGAGCTGCAGGAAAGATGGAGAGAGAATTTCCAAAGGATGAAGGGACACGACACAGGGAATGGCTTCAAACTGCCAGAGTGGGATTTTGGGAAGGAATTCCTGGCTGGGATGGTGGGGACGGGCTGGGCTTGAATTCCCAGAGCAGCTTTTTTATCTCTGTGGCTGTGTGGACATTTTAGAATTTCTTGCTCATTAGAGTAAGGAGGAAATGGTAAATAGAATTATTCTAAGGGTGAGAAATAATAATAATAGTCATAATAATAATAGTAATAATAAATAAACAAAAACTAAAATAAAAAAATTAAAGAAGTAAAAATAGGTATTAAAAATTAAAAAATAAAAATAAAAATAAAAGCAAAAATAAATAAAATCCCCCAAATAAAAATAAAAATAGATATTAAAAATTAAAAACAAATACAAAAGAAAAAACAAACAAACAAACAAACAATTTAAAAAACCAAACAAACATAAAAATAAAATGAAAATGAAAATCAATAATAATAATAATAATAATAATAATAATAATAATAATAATAATAATAATAATAATAATAATAAAAATGTAGGTTAGGGCCCCTGCCAGGGCCCAAAGGAGGGACTGGAGAGCTGGAGAGGGACTGGGGACAAGGGATGGAGGGACAGGACACAGGGAATGGCTTCCCGCTAGAAAAATGGAGATTTAGATGGGAATTGGAAGAAATTCCTAACTGGGATGGATTCCCAGATTTGCTGTGGCTGCTCTTGGATCCCTGGAAATGTTCCAGGCCAGGCTGGACATTGGGGCTTGGATCACCTGGGACAGTGGGAATTGTCCCAGTGTGGATTTTCCCCTTCCCAGCAGCTCCAGCAGTCAGTAGCCGATATTTTCCCTGGGATCCTGGATTTTCCTCACCTCCAACCTCCCAAATTTGAGCCAAAAGTCCAAACTTGTCTTGATTGAGCTGTGGCTGCCCCTGGATCCCTGGCTGTCCCTCCATCCCTTGTCCCAAATCCCTCTCCAGCTCTCCTGGAGCCCCTTTAGGAGCCTGGAAGGACCTTCAGCTTCTTCTGGATGGAAACATCTCCGTGAGGGTAAAATGTGCTCTGGGGCATTTTTTGGGAATTCCTTTTCCAGGTGTTCTGGGTGGCTCATGGAAAATGAAGGATGGGCCGAGGAAATGGAATGAAAACTCATTTCAGGGAGCTTGAGCTGTGGAGGTGAAGAAAGTGATGATTATTTGCAATTATCACTGGAATGGTTCAGAACATTTTTGGGCTGCTCCCAACTGAGTGATTTGGGGCAGAATCACCCAAAGTAGCATCAGCAGAGATTTCCCTGGAATTGAATTTATTTTGGGGCTGAGCTAAATCCAAGGAGGGATTTTGCTGTTGGCTTTGGAGTGGTTGAGCCACGGGACAAGAAGGTGACAAAATCCATGTGGAAGTAGGATTGGTCCCATCCTGGAAGGTGGAAAATCAAGGAAAACACATCCAACAGAGTTCAAATAATTCGTTTATAAGGAAATTCTGTTCCATTTGAATTCCCAGTGCTGAGCTCTGTCCATGCTGGGAAAGGCTTTGAGGAAATCCGTCAGAACCTCTGGGAATTGTGAGCCAAGCCTGGAATTCTCCTAATGGGATGAGCTGTAGGTTTGGAGCCATCTGACTTCCCAATCAAAACCAGGGGAAATTCAGAGGAAATTCAGAGGAAATTCAGATTCCCAGAAATTGATATCACCCAAGGATAAACCAAGGGAATTTATTCCTATGAGATTTTTGTCCCTACAGTCCATGAAGAGGGAGAAAATCCAAGTTCTTCACCTCTGAATTCCCCAAATCCTCGGATCATCCCTCTCTCCTTTCCTTACCTGCAGAATTCCCAAAGTTTGAGAGGCAGCATGGTTTGAGATCTCCCAAAAGCTGCTCCCTCCCCTCTGAGGGAATTTTGTCAGCTGGAATTTCGCCCCTCTTTGAGGAAGTTTCCAACTTGGAACACAAACCAGAGCAGGAACGTGAGGGAGCTGCTGTTTTCCTTCATCGCCTCCTCTGTTTTTCAGCAGTCAATCAACTCCTGCCTTAATTACACTTTAATTAATTGGAGAGCCCATGGCCACCACGGCTGATTCCCGGGAGAATTCCCAAAGTTTTGAGTGAGGGCTGGGTTGGGTCACCCGTTAAATCAACGCACAAAATCCTCTTTTTTCAGCAACCTCGCCTCACGCCACAGGAATAACGACTGGAAAAACAACTCGAGGGCCACTTCCAACCTCCAGCCGCTCCTCAGTCCTCCAAGGAACGGGAAAAATGGAATGAAAAACAACTCGAGGGCCACTTCCAACCTCCAGCCACTCCTCAGTCCTCCAAGGAACGGGAAAAATGGGATGAAAAACAACTCGAGGGCCACTTCCGACCTCCAGCTGCTCCTTAACCCTCCAAGGAACGGGAAAAATGGGATGGAAAACAACTCAAGGACCACTTCTGACCTCCAGCCGCTCCTCAGTCCTCCAAAAAATGGGAAAAATGGGATGGAAAACAACTCAAGGACCACTTCTGACCTCCAGCCGCTCCTCAGTCCTCCAAAAAATGGGAAAAATGGGATGGAAAACAACTCGAGGACCACTTCTGACCTCCAGCCGCTCCTCAGTCCTCCAAGGAACGGGAAAAATGGGATGAAAAACAACTTGAGGACCACTTCTGACCTCCAGCCACTCCTCAGTCCTCCAAAAAATGGGAAAAATGGGATGGAAAACAACTCGAGGGGAAAAATGGGATGAAAAACAACTCGAGGGCCACTTCCAACCTCCAGCCGCTCCTCAGTCCTCCCAAAAATGGGAAAAATAGGATGAAAAATAACTCGCGGGCCACTTCCGACCTCCAGCTGTTCCTCAACCCTCCAAGGAATGGGAAAAATGGGATGAAAAACAACTTGAGGGGAAAAATGGGATGAAAAACAACTTGAGGGCCAGTTCCATCCTCCTGTTGCTCCTTAACCCTCCAAGGAACGGGAAAAATGGGATGAAAAACAACTCAAGGGGGAAAATGGGATGAAAAACAACTCGAGGGCCACTTCTGACCTCCAGCCACTCCTTAACCCTCCAAGGAACAGGAGAAATGGGATGAAAAACAACTCGAGGGGAAAAATGGGATGAAAAACAACTCGAGGGCCACTTCCATCCTCCTGTTGCTCCTTAACCCTCCAAGGAACGGGAAAAATGGGATGAAAAACAACTCAAGGGGAAAAATGGGATGAAAAACAACTCGTGGGCCAATTCCGACCTCCAGATGCTCCTCAGTCCTCCAAGGAATGGGAAAAATGGGATGAAAAATAACTCGCGGGCCACTTCCGACCTCCAGATGCTCCTCAACCCTCCAAAAAATGGGAAAAACGGGATGAGGGAAGGGGAAATACTGCACCTGCCCTCTGGGATAATATCATGGGTGCTGCAGGATTTTGGATTATCCTGTAGGCAGGACCAGCTGGAAATCGGCTGGAATGTGGTGATCCCAAACAGGAATGAGCAAATGGTGCTGGGACAGATGAGCCATCCCTTGGGCTGCTGTTAAAAACTCATTTTTCCGGAATTTTGGGATTTTTCCGGGTTGGTGATGGCTCTTCTCCCTCCTGCTGATTGGAATAAAAGCCTTTAATGCCTCTAAATGCCTTTTGATCCCTTCCCAACATTTGAGTCCCACTGGGATCCCCATTTTTTGTGCCGGGATCCCCATTTTTTGTGCCAGGATCCCCATATTCTGTGTTGGGATCCACATTTTTTTGGATGGGATCCCCATTTTTTGTGCCGGGATCCCCATTTTTTGTGTCAGGATCCCCATTTTTTGTGCCAGGATCCCCATTTTTTGTGCCAAGATCCCCATTTTTTGTGCTTGAATCCCCATTTTTTGTGCTGGGATCCCCATTTTTTTGAGCCGGGATCCCCATTTTTCGGCCGGGATCCCCATTTTTTGTGCTGGGATCCCCATTTTTTGTGCTTGAATCCCCATTTTTTTGTGCTTGGATCCCCATTTTTTGTGCCGGGATCCCCATTTTTTGTGCTTGGATTCCCATTTTCTGTGCCAGGATCCCCATTTTTTTTGTGCCAGGATCCCCATTTTTTGTGCCGGGATCCCCATTTTTTGTGCCAAGATCCCCATTTTTTGAGCCGGGATCCCCATTTTTTGTGGAGGGATCCCCATTTTTTGTGCCGGGATCCCCATTTTTTGTGTTGGGATCCCCATTTTTTGTGTTGGAATCCCCATTTTTTGTGCCGGGATCCCCATTTTTTTGCCGGGTTCCCCATTTTTTGTGTTGGGATCCCCATTTTTTGTGCCGGGATCCCCATTTTTCGTTCTGGGATCCCCATTTTTTGTGCCAGGATCCCCATTTTTTTGCCGGGTTCCCCATTTTTTGTGTTGGGATCCCCATTTTTTGTGCCGGGATCCCCATTTTTTGTTCTGGGATCCCCATTTTTTGTGCCAGGATCCCCATTTTTTGTGCTGGGATCCCCATTTTTTGTGCCGGGATCCCCATTTTTTTGCCGGGATCCCCATTTTTTGTGCTAAGATCCCCATTTTTTGTGCCTGAATCCCCATTTTTTTGTACTGGGATCCCCATTTTTTTGTGTTGGAATCCCCATTTTTTGTGTTGGAATGCCCATTTTTAGTGCTGGGATCCCCATTTTTTGTGCCAGGATCCCCATTTTTTGTGCCGGAATCCCCATTTTCTGTGCCAGGATCCCCATTTTTTGTGCCGGGATCCCCATTTTTTGTGCCTGAATCCCCATTTTTTGTGCAGGCATCCCCATTTTTTTGTGCCAGGATCCCCATTTTTGTGCCAAGATCCCCATTTTTTGTGCTGGGATCCCCATTTTTTGTGCCAGGATCCCCATTTTTTTTTGCCAGGATCCCCATTTTTTGTGCCGGGATCCCCATTTTTTGTGCCGGAATCCCCATTTTTTTGGATGGGATCCCCATTTTTTGTGCTGGGATCCCCATTTTTTGTGCTGGGATCACCCTTTTTTGTGCTGGGATCCGCATTTTTTGTGCCGGGATCCCCATTTTTGTGCTGGGATCCCCATTTTTTGTGTCGGAATCCCCATTTTTTATGCCGGGATCCCCATTTTTTGTGCTGGGATCCCCATTTTTTGTGCCTGAATCCCCATTTTTTTGTGCTGGGATCCCCATTTTTTGTGCCTGGATCCGCATTTTCTGTGCCAGGATCCACATTTTTTGTGTCAGGATACCCATTTTTTGTGCCGGAATCCCCATTTTTGTGCTGGGATCCCCATTTTTTTTGCCGGGATCCCCATTTTTTGTGCCAAGATCCCCATTTTTTGTGCCAAGATCCCCATTTTTTGTGCTGGGATCCCCATTTTTTGTGCCAGGATCCTCATATTCTGTGCGGGGATCCCCATTTTTTTGGATGGGATCCCCATTTTTTGTTCTGGGATCCCCATTTTTTGTGCTGGGATTCCCATTTTTTGTTCTGGGATCCCCATTTTTTGTGCCGGGATTCCCATTTTTTTGTGCTGGGATCCCCATTTTTTGTGCCGGGATCCCCATTTTTTGTGCCGGGATCCCCATTTTTTGTGCTGGGATCCCCATTTTTTGTGTTGGAATCCCCATTTTTTGTGCCGGGATTCCCATTTTTTTGTGCTGGGATCCCCATTTTTTGTGCCGGGATCCCCATTTTTTTGTGCCAGGATCCCCATTTTTTGTGCTGGGATCCCCATTTTTTGTGCCGGGATCCCCATTTTTTGTGCTGGGATCCCCATTTTTCGTGCTGGGATCCCCATTTTTTGGGATGGGATCGCCATTTTTTGTGCTGGGATCCCAATTTTTTTTTGCCAGGATCCCCATTTTTCATGCTGGGATCCACATTTTTTTGTGCTGGGATCCCCATTTTTTTTTTGCCAGGATCCCAATTTTTTGTGCCAGGATCCCCATTTTTTGTGCCAGGATCCCCATTTTTTGTGCCAGGATCCCCATATTTTTTTGCCAGGATCCCCATTTTTTGTGCCGGGATCCCCATTTTTTGTGCCGGAATCCCCATTTTTTTTGATGGGATCCTTATTTTTTGTGCTGGGATCCCCATTTTTTGTGCCAGGATCCCCATTTTTTGTGCTAAGATCCCCATTTTTTGTGGCGGAATCCCCATTTTTTGGGATGGGATCCCCATTTTTTGTGCCGGGATCCCCATTTTTTGTGCCCGGATCCCCATTTTTTGTGCCAGGATCCCCATTTTTTGTGCCGGGATCCCCATTTTTTGTGCCGGGATCCCCATTTTTTGTGCCAGGATCCCCATTTTTTGTGCGGGGATCCCCATTTTTTGTGGCGGAATCCCCATTTTTTGTGCCAGGATCTCCATTTTTTGTGCGGGGATCCCCAGTTTTTGTGCCGGGATCCCCATTTTTTGTGCCGGGATCCCCATTTTTTGTGCTGGGATCCCCATTTTTTGTGCTGGGATCCCCATTTTTTGGGATGGGATCACGGAGACACCAAATGCCACACAGAATGAGAGGAGCAGGGATCAGTGTCTTCATGTGGAGTGGTTTAATTCAGGAGGAAAAGGATGGCATTTACACATTGCAGAGTGAGGGAATTTAATTTCCAGGTTTTGGGATATTTCTGGCAAATCCAGATTTTGAACTTGAATTCCTTTCAGCGGAAAAAAAACCCAAATCTGCTTTAAGTGCAAGGCTTGAAACAGGGAATTTGGGAGGTCAGAGAGCAAAATTTTGGGGGAGGGAGTTTAAATCTAAACTTTAAACCTAAATCTTTAAATCTTTAAATCGAAACTTTCCTCTAAAAAGGAGGAAAAATTTCCTCATGGGACGGTTCCTCAAACACTGGCACAGCTGCCCAGGGAAGGGGTGGAATTCCCATTCCTGGATGGATTTTAAAACATGGATGTGGCACTGGGGCCGTGGATTAGTGATGGCTTTGGGAATTCTGGATTTACAGACTTTATGCTCTTTTTTATTTTTTTCAGAGCTGTTTCCATCAGTCAATCCCCAAGGGTTTTCTGGGATGTTCCTCCCCATGGAGAGGCTGGAACAGGTTGATCCTTAAGGTCTCTTCCCACTCAAACCATTCCAGGATTCCCTGATTTTCATGGAAGCGCTGATATCTTATTTTCACGGCACAGAGAAACGACGTGAGCCACCCAAAACAAATTATCAAGCTGATAACCCAGGCAGAAATTCCTATTCCAGCTGGAGCTGGCTACTTAAATCCCAAATTATCACCTGGAAAAATACGGGATTTGAAACCTTTTCTTGTATGTGTTCAAGAAAGAATCCAAACAATTCCTTGGATGCATCCAAAGTGTTAAATCCCTTCCCACTTTTCCAGCTGCCAGCAGGATTCAGGCACAACTTTATCAATCACACCTGGAGCAGAAATAAAAACCTTTTCCTTATCTCCCGGTGTTTGCCTGGGGCTGTTTGGTTTCCAAAGGTCACCGGGTGGAAGCAGAAGGAGCTATCCAAGGGTGATGTTTCCTTTGGAATTAGGTGACGATTTTACTGGAAAATGATCGGGAAAAAGGCCAAAAAGGTTTTAAAGCAAAAATTTCAAGGAAAAATTTAAAGGAAATTTAAAGGGGAAAAGATTAAAAAAAAAAGAGGGATGTGTCTGCACAGCTTTCAAAAATCGTGCAGCTGAGGAGGAAAAGGGAAAGACAGATGAAAAATTAGGATTTCATCCAGCTCCTGTCTTATTTTTTTTTTGTAAATTATAGGGAAGTATTTCTTTTTTTTTAATGGTCTTTTAACTTGCCATGCCGCAGGTGTCATTTTAATCGGGTTTAAATGCTCACTGTGCACCTTATCAGGGCTCACCCCGTGAAAATGCCAAATTTGCTCCTGGAATTACTGAACTTCTGGCCTATAAAGGAGTTGTTAATAAGATAATATTTATTTAAGTTTATATTTGTGTTATATTTATATTCATGTGTCATTGCAGTTGTTAATAAGATAATAAGAGAGTTTGGAGCAGAGTATTTCCCTCAAAATCCACAAAATCCTCTAAAAACCTCCCTCTGGGTTGGGTCATCATTCTGGAAAGGCATTGGAAGATGGAGAAATTATTTTAGAGGTCCTGGATGGAAAAAATCAGGGATTTAATGAAATCTGAATATGGAAAACTTTAATTCTATGCTGCTGGATTTTGGTGTTTCTTGTCCTGGTTAACTGCAGGATCTGCCCCCAGTTGGACAACATGAACACAGGGGGAAATCTCAGGAATCTTTATTTGTCTGAAATAAAATTATGATACAGTTTTTACCAGGGATTTGTCAAAAAAAAAAAAAAAAAAAAAAAGAGGATTATTTAATGAAAAAAATTAAAATCTGCAGGCAAATCAGTGAAAATTGGATTTTCTTCTGGTGCAAACAAAAAATTCCTGGCTGGGTCTTGGATCTTAAAACAAAAACTCAGGGAGTACTTCAGTGATCTGCAGGAAATGCTTAATGCAGAATTATTGGGAATTTTTGGAGGTCCATCCTTTCTGTGGCAAAACTCCTTTTTCCATATTTAATGTAAACCCACAATCAATTTACTGGAGATTCCCTGAGAATTCCTGGTGGTGAAAGAATCAGCTGAGCACAGGGAGGACCAATTTAATCTCTAACTGTTCATCCCAAAATTCCTTCCGTGAGAAAATTTCAGCCAATTCTCCATTCCAGGAACTCGAAGCAATTTGGAAAAATGATGGAATTAAACCATGTCCGATCTGAAGTAAGCAAGAGTTTTTATCCCAGTTTTTTTGGAAAACTCGGGTAGGGAAATCTTCATTGACTTGCTCGGGGTCACAATGGAAAATGTTGCCCTGGAATTGTGTTTAAACCCATTTGCTCCAGAATTTCTTATCCTAAAACCCCCCAAATTCCATTTGGAGCAGATTCCTTGTGCAGGGAGTGGGAGCAGAGCCCACGGGAGGAGGAATCAAGGTGGTGAGGTCAAAGAGGAACACAAGGACACGCCGGCACAGCGGGATAAAGGGATTAAGGAGCTGGCTGGCTTTGGAAGCAGGAAACGCTGTCTCCTCCTGGAGAGGCTGGAATGAGTTCAAAGTGCCCTGCCGTGGGATTGGGAAAGCTGTGAGGGGAACGGGCAGGCCCAGAATCCCGGGATGTGACCCAGGAGAGCAGGATGGATCCACAGCCCAGGCCAAGAGCTGAAATTCCGTTCCTCGCCACTTTTGATTCCTCCTTGGGTCACTCAATGTCCTGGTTTAGGGCAAATTTGAGAGGAAACCCCTGAATGGGGGTCCCCTCTGGGAAGCAAACCCAAATAGCATCTCCTCCATCCAGCCCAGGAAAAAAAAAAATTACTTAAAAACTTTTCACTATTTTTTATTATTATTTTTAAAAATAAATTATTAATTAGTTTATTATTAGTTTTTTTAATTTTTTAAAAAAATTATTTCTTTAACAAAGTGCCTGCGAGCGTAAAGAATGAAAAATATGAAACAATAAAACCTCTCATTGCTCTGGAGTGAGATGGTAAATTGAGAAAGTCCCATGGGCAGCTCAGCTCTCCCGGTCTCTGACCAGGCCCTCAGGAGATCCAGGCCCTGGTGGGCCACAGGTTTGAGCTCCTGGTGCTCCTCTGAGGTGGAGCTCTCCACAGATGCACTTTGGCACCTGGATCATATTCCCAAATGAGGAGCTCACAGAGCCGTGTCTCCAGGGAATGAAAAATATGAAACAATAAAACCTCTCGTTGCTCTGGAGTGAGATGGTAAATTGAGAAAGTCCCAGGGGCAGCTCAGCTCTGCCAGTCTCTGACCAGGCCCTCAGGAGATCCAGGCCCCGGTGGGCTGCAGGTTTGAGCTCTCAGTGTTCCTCTGAGGTGGAGCTCCCCACAGATGCACTTTGGCACCTGGATCATTTTTCTGGAATGAAAAACTCACAGTTCCGTGTCTCCATGGGGGTCAGAACTGTCCACGGACACTTTTGGGCCATCCGTGAGGCCACAGCTCCTTTTCCTGTCCTCTCCATACTCACGTGGGACAGTTTTCCCACACCCGTTCCCTCTGCCCACGCAATGGAATTCAGCCCCTAATTAGCACAGCCAGTGTGTCCCAAATAATTGTCCAGGTCACCCTAAATCCCTAAATTTGGTCTGGATTTGGACTTTTGGATAAATTTGGCCTTTTCCTCACTTTTCACCAGACGGATCCAAATTTATTTGTGTAAATTTGCAGATTAATTAACGCAGAGGAAATTAAAGGAGTTCACTCCCACCTTCACACATTCCAGTGCTCCCTTCCCAAACTTTGGGAAGGGCTTGGAGCAAACACAGCAAAAAATGGAGGTGATTTGCATCCTGAGCACCTGCATTTCCTTCTGATTAACTTGGATAACAATTCAAATCAGACAGTGGAATCTGATTTTTTTCTGGATTTGGGAAGGGATTAAAGATAGGATGACAACTGAAGGAAATTTTTCCAAGTTTTCCACATTTTTCCTTACATAACTTAGGGAAAACATCTTCTGTCCTTCACTTCCTGGCCAATTCCTGCTGTAGCATCCCTTGGATTTTGTGGTCTGGAAATTCTGAGTTTTATATTGAAAGCTGTGGTTTTATGTTGTATTTTTTGTATTTTTTGTATTTATGTATTTTTGTAACCCCTTTTTGAGATGGATCAGCAAAAAATTTGCTTTTTTGGATATATTAATAATTGTAAAATAGAAAGAAATATAATCAAAAAGATATAATTTGCATAAAATACAAATAAATATTTTTGTAAGTTTATATAGAACCTCCAGGAAGTATCTTGGGTGCACATTCAGATGAAGGAAAAGGGAAAATCTGAAGTAATTTTTGTGGGGTTTTTGGATTTCAAGCATTCAAAGTTTTTGCTTTAATTAATATTTTAACACCAAACTAAAACCAACACCTCACCTGGGGGCTTCACTTGGAAATAAAATCACTTCCTTAGTTTAGGCTGAACCTCATTTTTAGCCCCAAGATTAGCGGTGATATTTAAGCCAAAGTGAGATTTTTGTGAGTTCTATTTCTCTATCTTAGCCAGACATTATTTCATTTAAAAAAATTTAAAATCCGTGGGCAAATCAGTGAAAATTGGATTTTCTCCTGGTGCAAACCAACAATTCCTGGCTGGGCCTTGGATTTTAAAACACAAATTCAGGGAGTACTTCAGTGATTTGCAGGAAATGCTTAATGCAGAATTACTGGGAATTTTTGGAGGTCCAGCCTATCTGTGGCAAAATTCCTTTTTCCATATTTAATGTAAACCCACAATCAATTTACTGGAGATTCCCTGAGAATTCTTGGTGGGGAAGGAACCAGCTGAGCACAGGGAGGACCAATTTAACCTCTGATTGTGCACCCCAAAATTCCTTCCGTGAGAAAATTTCAGCCAATTCTCATTGAGGAACTCAAAGCACTTTGGAAAAATGAAGGAATTAAACCATGTCCATGCCCATCAGAAATTCCAAGATGTCCTCAGCTGGGACTTGTAATTCCCGTGACAGTCACACAGCACAGGGATATAATTTTCCTGCTGATCCATTATTTCCCCTCCTTTTTCCTCTGATTGCTTTTCCAAAGGAGCCTGCAAATCCCGTTCCTGATTCCGCCCCCCTTCTCCTGCAGTGACGTCACTTTGCTGCCATGGGGATGGTGACATCACGGTGACATTCCAGCTGGTGACACAGATCCTGTTTGATTTTCCATCCCTGCTCCCGACAGAATTGTGCCTCGTAGAGGAAATATCCTTTGGATAGAGAATATTCCTAATATTCCAAATTTAGAGGAGCTGCCTCTACCCACCGGAATATCCTTCAGGAAACCACCCGAGAGGTTTCAAGGATGATAATCCATAAGTCCACGATAATCCAATTTCCACAGAAATTCCAGGCCAGGGAATGTTTATGGAATTTAAATCCCTGATAACAAAAAGTTCCAAGCTTTTTCCGAAGTGACAAATCCATCCATGGTGTTACAGGCACTGCTGGAAAATTCTCCCAGAGATAAGATTCCTGTCAGATCCCTGGAAATTTATGAGCTTGTTCACCCTGGGCTCCCTTTCCAGCCACCAAGGGTTTCTAAAGTAAGATTCCCTGGATTCATCCCAAATTTCTGTGTCTGGATCATTTTCTCCCACTTTGCCTCCATTTCTGTATCTTCAGCTGCACAAAGAAATCCTGTCCTGGTTATTTTAGCATTTCCTTGGAAGAAATATTCCATGTGCAAAAATCTCTCTCATATTTAAGACATCTTTAAAATTTTCCTTCCATATTTTTGCTTCCTGAATGATTTTCCTTTCCTTCTGTCCATGATCCTGTCATTTTTTTTGTGTCTCCGAGCAGTTTTGCTACACCCCATTCCCAACTGATCCCAAAGGTGCATTAGAGGGGAAAATGATAAAAATGATAAATGATAAAAAACGTGGGTCAGAGTGACAGAAAAGAAACTTTCTATCAAACCTCAAAACTCTCCACAAAAAGGGACATAAAATGTAATGAAAAGGCAAAAAAAAAAAAAAAATCAAAAAATCGTGAATTTTGTGGATTTGGCTGGAATCTTTCCTGCTGGGCTCTTCCCTAGGAGCCAACAATCACTAGGAAAGTTTTTCCTTTCCTCACAAACCCCTTCCACCCTCGACTTTTTCCACAGAGGTTGGCAAGGAGCTGCTCCAAAGGAGTGGGAATGATTTGGACAACCAAGAATCCGCCTGGGAATTGCCACCAGCTCATCCTTGTGGAAGCCACCACAAGGATCCCAGAGCCCTCCAGGGTCCGACTTTCCGACACTCTTGGCCCATTCCCACCCAGGAATCGCTGACCCGGGGAGAGTGGATGGGATTTAAATCCCATTTGCTAAATCTTGGGTTTGGATTGTTCCTCCCCGTTGGGATCCCTAATTGAATTAGCGGTAATTAGGGACCAGCTCCCATTCCTTGGATTTTGGCTGAGCCGGAGCAAACAGGATTAGAATTCTTCCTCCCAGCTCGGCGGTGCAAATTAAATGTTTGTTCTTTCGTGGAGGGGAAATGTCAGCTGCTTCAAATTACCTGGGAAAGATCCCAAAAGATTGGGGAGTTTGGGAGATAAAAGCTTGAATTTTTGGAGGACAGCGTTCTCTAGGTTTGGAATCTTTTTCCACCTTTTTTTAATCCCTTTGGATTGAGATCAACCTGTGAGCTGAATACTGAATTTATGCCATTTGTTCTTCTTTTTCCTTAAATTTTCAATTTATTTGTCGAAGTCGGGAAGGTGTTGGAGTCAGAAGTGATCATTTTGCTTTTATATCCTGTAAAATTCCAGGCTTACACGGATCCTGTCAAGTCAAATTTGACTCCAAATTAAATTTTGGGCTGGGAATCAAGAGATGTGGATTCTAATCCCAGTATCTTGGGTTGCACATTCAATGAAGGAAAAAGTGGAAAAATCTGAAGTTATTTGTTGGGGTTTTGGATTTCAGCATTCAATTTTTGCTTTAATTAATATTTTTAACACCAAACTGTCTGAAATAAAATTATGATACAGTTTTTACCAGGGATTTGTCAAAAAAAAAAAAAAAAAAAAAAAGAGGATTATTTAATGAAAAAAATTAAAATCTGCAGGCAAATCAGTGAAAATTGGATTTTCTTCTGGTGCAAACAAAAAATTCCTGGCTGGGTCTTGGATCTTAAAACAAAAACTCAGGGAGTACTTCAGTGATCTGCAGGAAATGCTTAATGCAGAATTATTGGGAATTTTTGGAGGTCCATCCTTTCTGTGGCAAAACTCCTTTTTCCATATTTAATGTAAACCCACAATCAATTTACTGGAGATTCCCTGAGAATTCCTGGTGGTGAAAGAATCAGCTGAGCACAGGGAGGACCAATTTAATCTCTAACTGTTCATCCCAAAATTCCTTCCGTGAGAAAATTTCAGCCAATTCTCCATTCCAGGAACTCGAAGCAATTTGGAAAAATGATGGAATTAAACCATGTCCGATCTGAAGTAAGCAAGAGTTTTTATCCCAGTTTTTTTGGAAAACTCGGGTAGGGAAATCTTCATTGACTTGCTCGGGGTCACAATGGAAAATGTTGCCCTGGAATTGTGTTTAAACCCATTTGCTCCAGAATTTCTTATCCTAAAACCCCCCCAAATTCCATTTGGAGCAGATTCCTGTGCAGGAGTGGGAGCAGAGCCCACGGAGAGAATCAAGGTGGTGAGGTCAAAGAGGAACACAAGGACACGCCGCACAGCGGGATAAAGGGATTAAGGAGCTGGCTGGCTTTGGAAAGCAGGAAACGCTGTCTCCTCCTGGAGAGGCTTGAATGAGTTCAAAGTGCCCTGCCGTGGGATTGGGAAAGCTGTGAGGGAACGGCAGGCCAGAATCCCGGGATGTGACCCAGAGAGCGGATGGATCCACAGCCCAGGCCAAGAGCTGAAATTCCGTTCCTCGCCACTTTTGATTCCTCCTTGGGTCACTCAATGTCCTGGTTTAGGGCAAATTTGAGAGGAAACCCTGAATGGGGGTCCCCTCTGGGAAGCAAACCCAAATAGCATCTCCTCCATCCAGCCCAGGAAAAAAAAAAATTACTTAAAAACTTTTCACTATTTTTTATTATTATTTTTAAAAATAAATTATTAATTAGTTTATTATTAGTTTTTTTAATTTTTAAAAAAATTATTTCTTTAACAAAGTGCCTGCGAGCGTAAAGAATGAAAAATATGAAACAATAAAACCTCTCATTGCTCTGAGTGAGATGGTAAATTGAGAAAGTCCCATGGGCAGCTCAGCTCTCCCGGTCTCTGACCAGGCCCTCAGGAGATCCAGGCCCTGGTGGGCCACAGGTTTGAGCTCCTGGTGCTCCTCTGAGGTGGAGCTCTCCACAGATGCACTTTGGCACCTGGATCATATTCCCAAATGAGGAGCTCACAGAGCCGTGTCTCCAGGGAATGAAAAATATGAAACAATAAAACCTCTCGTTGCTCTGGAGTGAGATGGTAAATTGAGAAAGTCCCAGGGGCAGCTCAGCTCTGCCAGTCTCTGACCAGGCCCTCAGGAGATCCAGCCCCGGTGGGCTGCAGTTTGAGCTCTCAGTGTTCCTCTGAGGTGGAGCTCCCCACAGATGCACTTTGGCACCTGGATCATTTTTCTGGAATGAAAAACTCACAGTTCCGTGTCTCCATGGGGGTCAGAACTGTCCACGGACACTTTTGGGCCATCCGTGAGGCCACAGCTCCTTTTCCTGTCCTCTCCATACTCACGTGGGACAGTTTTCCCACACCCGTTCCCTCTGCCACGCAATGGAATTCAGCCCTAATTAGCACAGCCAGTGTGTCCCAAATAATTGTCCAGGTCACCTAAATCCCTAAATTTGGTCTGGATTTGGACTTTTGGATAAATTTGGCCTTTTCCTCACTTTTCACCAGACGGATCCAAATTTATTTGTGTAAATTTGCAGATTAATTAACGCAGAGGAAATTAAAGGAGTTCACTCCCACCTTCACACATTCCAGTGCTCCCTTCCCAAACTTTGGGAAGGGCTTGGAGCAAACACAGCAAAAATGGAGGTGATTTGCATCCTGAGCACCTGCATTTCCTTCTGATTAACTTGGATAACAATTCAAATCAGACAGTGGAATCTGATTTTTTCTGGATTTGGGAAGGGATTAAAGATAGGATGACAACTGAAGGAAATTTTTCCAAGTTTTCCACATTTTTCCTTACATAACTTAGGGAAAACATCTTCTGTCCTTCACTTCCTGGCCAATTCCTGCTGTAGCATCCCTTGGATTTTGTGGTCTGGAAATTCTGAGTTTTATATGAAAGCTGTGGTTTTATGTTGTATTTTTTGTATTTTTTGTATTTATTATTTTTGTAACCCCTTTTGAGATGATCAGCAAAAAATTTGCTTTTTGATATATTAATAATTGTAAAATAGAAAGAAATATAATCAAAAGATATAATTTGCATAAAATACAAATAAATATTTTTGTAAGTTTATATAGAACCTCCAGGAAGTATCTTGGGTGCACATTCAGATGAAGGAAAAGGGAAAATCTGAAGTAATTTTTGTGGGGTTTTGATTCAGCATTCAAAGTTTTGCTTTAATTAATATTTTAACACCAACTAAAACCAACACCTCACCTGGGGGCTTCACTTGGAAATAAAATCACTTCCTAGTTTAGGCTGAACCTCATTTTAGCCCCAAGATTAGCGGTGATATTTAAGCCAAAGTGAGATTTTTGTGAGTTCTATTCTCTATCTTAGCCAGACATTATTTCATTTAAAAAATTTAAAATCCGTGGGCAAATCAGTGAAAATTGGATTTTCTCCTGGTGCAAACCAACAATTCCTGGCTGGGCCTTGGATTTAAAACACAAATTCAGGAGTACTTCAGTGATTTGCAGGAAATGCTTAATGCAGAATACTGGGAATTTTTGGAGGTCCAGCCTATCTGTGGCAAAATCCTTTTCCATATTTAATGTTAAACCCACAATCAATTTACTGGAGATTCCCTGAGAATTCTTGGTGGGGAAGGAACCAGCTGAGCACAGGAGGACCAATTTAACCTCTGATTGTGCACCCCAAAATTCCTTCCGTGAGAAAATTTCAGCCAATTCTCCATTTGAGGAACTCAAAGCACTTTGGAAAAATGAAGGAATTAAACCATGTCCATGCCCATCAGAAATTCCAAGATGTCCCTTCAGCTGGGACTTGTAATTCCCGTGACAGTCACACAGCACAGGGATATAATTTTCCTGCTGATCCATTATTTCCCCTCCTCTTTTTCCTCTGATTGCTTTTCCAAAGGAGCCTGCAAATCCCGTTCCTGATTCCCGCCCCCCTTCTCCTGCAGTGACGTCACTTTGCTGCCATGGGGATGGTGACATCACGGTGACATTCCAGCTGGTGACACAGATCCTGTTTGATTTTCCATCCCTGCTCCCGACAGGAATTGTGCCTCGTAGAGGAAATATCCTTTGGATAGAGAATATTCCTAATATTCCAAATTTAGAGGAGCTGCCTCTACCCACCGGAATATCCTTCAGGAAACCACCCGAGAGGTTTCAAGGATGATAATCCATAAGTCCACGATAATCCAATTTCCACAGAAATTTCCAGCCAGGGAATGTTTATGGAATTTAAATCCCTGATAACAAAAGTTCCAAGCTTTTTCCGAAGTGACAAATCCATCCATGGTGTTACAGGCACTGCTGGAAAATTCTCCCAGAGATAAGATTCCTGTCAGATCCCTGGAAATTTATGAGCTTGTTCACCCTGGGCTCCCTTTCCAGGCCACCAAGGGGTTTCTAAAGTAAGATTCCCTGGATTCATCCCAAATTTCTGTGTCTGGATCATTTTCTCCCACTTTGCCTCCATTTCTGTATCTTCAGCTGCACAAAGAAATCCTGTCCTGGTTATTTTAGCATTTCCTTGGAAGAAATATTCCATGTGCAAAAATCTCTCTCATATTTAAGACATCTTTAAAATTTTCCTTCCATATTTTTGCTTCCTGAATGATTTTCCTTTCCTTCTGTCCATGATCCTGTCATTTTTTTTGTGTCTCCGAGCAGTTTTGCTACACCCCATTCCCAACTGATCCCAAAGGTGCATTAGAGGGGAAAATGATAAAAATGATAAATGATAAAAAACGTGGGTCAGAGTGACAGAAAAGAAACTTTCTATCAAACCTCAAAACTCTCCACAAAAAGGGACATAAAATGTAATGAAAGGCAAAAAAAAAAAAAAAAATCAAAAAATCGTGAATTTTGTGGATTTGGCTGGAATCTTTCCTGCTGGGCTCTTCCCTAGGAGCCAACAATCACTAGGAAAGTTTTTCCTTTCCTCACAAACCCTTCCACCCTCGACTTTTTCCACAGAGGTTGGCAAGGAGCTGCTCCAAAGGAGTGGGAATGATTTGGACAACCAAGAATCCGCCTGGGAATTGCCACCAGCTCATCCTTGTGGAAGCCACCACAAGGATCCCAGAGCCCTCCAGGGTCCGACTTTCCGACACTCTTGGCCCATTCCCACCCAGGAATCGCTGACCCGGGGAGAGTGGATGGGATTTAAATCCCATTTGCTAAATCTTGGGTTTGGATTGTTCCTCCCCGTTGGGATCCCTAATTGAATTAGCGGTAATTAGGGACCAGCTCCCATTCCTTGGATTTTGGCTGAGCCGGAGCAAACAGGATTAGAATTCTTCCTCCCAGCTCGGCGGTGCAAATTAAATGTTTGTTCTTTCGTGGAGGGGAAATGTCAGCTGCTTCAAATTACCTGGGAAAGATCCCAAAAGATTGGGGAGTTTGGGAGATAAAAGCTTGAATTTTTGGAGGACAGCGTTCTCTAGGTTTGGAATCTTTTTCCACCTTTTTTTAATCCCTTTGGATTGAGATCAACCTGTGAGCTGAATACTGAATTTATGCCATTTGTTCTTCTTTTTCCTTAAATTTTCAATTTATTTGTCGAAGTCGGGAAGGTGTTGGAGTCAGAAGTGATCATTTTGCTTTTATATCCTGTAAAATTCCAGGCTTACACGGATCCTGTCAAGTCAAATTTGACTCCAAATTAAATTTTGGGCTGGGAATCAAGAGATGTGGATTCTAATCCCAGTGACCTGCTGCGCGACCTCTCTGGACCTTGGAATACCTCTGGATAAAATAGGGATACAAAGCTCCTTTCTCCATGACCTTTATCTCCCAGGATGATCCCACAATTCCAGGCACCACGGATCAATTTTTCCTCCTCAAAGGACGGGATAAAATGGGAAAAAATAAGTTATTTAGTAGTGAAAGAAACAGATTTTGGAGCCACTTGAAGAATTCCAGGGTCAAAGTTGTCCCTTTTTTGCAGCTCTGCTGGCGCCAGGTGCTGCTGAACGGGATCCAATGCGCACATTCCGCTTCCTGCGCCGAAACGCGGCCAGCTGGAAAAGTCATCCCAAAAAAACCCGATCCCGGAGCTCCACCTGCTCGGACAAGCCCTCTCCCATCCTTATCAGTGCTCGGCCCAAATCTGACCTCGATTTTGGAACTGGAGAGGCTGTGGGGAGGAAGGAGCTTCGTGAACGTTGCAAAATCCAACCCATTTCTCCAAATGATCCCATGCCCTGACTTGCTCTCAGTTCCAGGAGGGACGCATGGAGAATTTTTGATTTTATTTTGGGGAATTTGGCTGCACCCCTGTGAATCTGCGTCCTCCTGGAAGTGCAGCCTGGAGAGATTTAAAAACCACTCAGGGATGTGGTTTAGTGGTGGCTTTGAGCAGTTAAATCCAGGGATTTAAAGGTTTTGCCAACTGAAAGGATTCTGGGATGAGACGATCCCATGATGGTGCTGCCTCCCAGAGCAATTTGGGGTTTTTTAGGGCTCTGTCAAAATAAAACTTTCTCCCGTTGCCATTCCATAAATGCAACTCTTCTCCTGCTCTGTAGTCCCCACCTGGTGCCTACATGAAATGAAGGTAAAATTTAAAATCTGTGATTTCCTCAGGTTGGAATTTGGTTTTCTAAGGCCCCCTGGGATGGCCGGGAATGGTTGGTGGTGGCTCTGGTGGAGGGATGGGAAAAAAATAAAGGAGAAAAGGGTCTGTGCCCCTCTCCAGCCATGGTAACCCAGGTGATCATGGAATCATGGAATGGTGGAAGGGTTTGGGTTGGGAGGGACCTTGGAGGATCACCGAGTTCCATCCCGTGGGCAGGGACACCTCCCACTGTCCCAGGGTGATCCAAGTGTCCAACCTGGCCTTGGACATTTCCAGGGATCCAGGGGCAGCCACAGCAAATCTGGGAATTCCATCCAGCCCCTCCCCACCCTCCCAGCCAGGAATTCCTTCCCAAAATCCATCCATCCCTGCTCTCCTTCAGTGTGAAGCCATTCCCTGGGAGAATCCAGTGGAGGATCTGAACTGGGAATGTGGGACATATGGACAGTGCAACACCAGCTGTTCCCAGGATTTAAGGGAATTCCTTCCAAACAGGAGCAGCTGCTGAATCCCAGCCAATATTTGAAGGGAAATCTGCTGTGTTTGGGGTTAATCATGGAAAAGCATTTGGGGATAAATGTGAAAAAACAAGTTTTAGGAGCTGTGGATAAATTATATTTCCATCCCACCTCTGCGTGTTGCCAGCCATGGTAACCCAGGTGATCATGGAATCATGGAATGATGGAAGGGTTTGGGTTGGGAGGGACCTTGGAGGATCACCGAGTTCCATCCCGTGGGCAGGGACACCTCCCACTGTCCCAGGTGATCCAAGTGTCCAGCCTGGCCTTGGACATTTCCAGGGATCCAGGGGCAGCCACAGCAAATCTGGGAATTCCATCCAGCCCCTCCCAGCCCTCCCAGCCAGGAGTTCCTTCCCAAAATCCCATCCATCCCTACTCTCCTTCAGTGCGAAGCCATTCCCTGGGAGAATCCAGTGGAGGATCTGAACTGGGAATCTGGGACACATGGACAGTGCAACACCAGCTGTTCCCAGGATTTAAGGGAATTCCTTCCAAACAGGAGCAGCTGCTGAATCCCAGCCAATATTTGAAGGGAAATCTGCTTTGTTTGGGGTTAATCACATAAAAGCATTTGGGGATAAATGTGAAAAAAAAGGTTTTAGGAGCTGTGGATAGATTATATTTCCATCCCACCTTTGCACGTTACCAGCCATGGTAACCCAGGTGATCATGGAATCATGGAATGGTGGAAGGGTTTGGGTTGGGAGAGACCTTTGAGGATCACCAAGTTCCATCCCATGGGCAGGGACATCTCCCACTGTCCCAGGCTGCTCCAAGTGTCCAACCTGGCCTTGGATTGGTTTCAGTCCTGTAAAATCATCAACTCCAAGTTTTGAAACATGTCCTTGGTTGATGGGATCGATCCAGGGCTCCAGCCGGCCCTCGGGGATGCTTTTCCTTGGGATTTAAAGGATCAGGAGGAGGCGGCAGCTCCCTGGATCAGGGTCAGGGCAAGGTGAGGGCGAGTTTGGACTTTTGGCTCAAATTTGGGAGGTTGGAGGAGAAGAAAATCCAGGATCCCAGGGAAAATATCGGCTACCGACCGCTGGAGCTGCTGGGAAGGGGAAAATCCACACTGGGACAATTCCCACTATCCCAGGTGATCCAAGCCCCAATGTCCAGCCTGGCCTTTGACACTTCCATGGGTCTAGGGGCAGCCGCAGCAAATCTGGGAATTCCAGCCCAGCCCCTCCCCATCCTCCCAGCCAGGAATTCCTTCCCAAAATCCCATCTCACCACTGGGAAGCCATTCCCTGTGTCCTGTCCCTCCATCCCTTGTCCCCAGTCCCTCTCCAGCTCTCCTGGAGCCCCTTTAGGCCTCGGAGTTCTCCCTGGAATTTTCTCTTTTCCAAGCTGGGCACCCCCAGCTCCTTTCCACAAATCTTTCCTTAACCCCCAGCAATTCCTCAATCCAAACAACCCTGAGGGATTTCCCATCCGAAGGGTAAATCCACACCAAACCCGTGCTCCATCCCAAAGTCCTGAACCCCCTGCCAGCCGTGGCTGGGAGCCAGGCCAGGGCTTGCCCGGGGGTTATTTTACGAGCCCTTCCATGTGGGGCTCTTTTCCTGCCCTTTTTCCTGGGAATTACAGGTGGGACAGCCATAAATTTGCGCCACGTCATCGCTCCCGTTCCGGGCTGAATCCGATATTCCCTCAGCGAGGCTTCACGAGGAGGAAATTCATGCCTTCAACACCTCATGGGCCGCGCTTTTCGACAAGTCATCGCATTTTTGTGTGCCCTGCTCTGTTTTAAAGCCCCTCTCTAATGACATTCCTGAGCTTTGCCGCCTCTGGAGGGGGGAGAAGGAAAAGTGGGATGTGGAATATTTATTACCATGCAGGGGGCACAACCTGTCGGGTAATTTCGGCTCCTCACGCTGTCCCTGTTTGGCTCAGGACAGAAAGAAATTTTTATGTTAAATCAGGAAATAATCAGGAAAATAAGGAGATAATCAGACATGAGCAGGGGCAGCTGAAATGTGGATTAAAGCACATGGAAAAATGGGAAAATTGTCTTCAAACTTCCCCATTCCACCCTGGTTTTTCATTGGAAAAATCACCCACCCAGCTTTCCTCAGAGGTCCCCCAGGTGAATCCCTCTGGTCTGAAAGTCTTCAGGGTAACCAGGGAGAGTTTTCCATGACTGATTTTATTTTTATTTTTATTTTTATTTTTATTTTTATTTTTATTTTTATTTTATTTTTATTTTTATTTTTATTTTTATTTTTATTTTTATCTTTATTTTTATCTTTATCTTTATCTTTATCTTTATTTTTATTTTTATTTTTATTTTTATTTTTATTTTTATTTTTATTTTTATTTTTATTTTTATTTTTATTTTTATTTTTATTTTTATTTTTATTTTTATTTTTATTTTTATTTTTATTTTATTTTTATTTTTATTTTATTTTTATTTTTATTTTTATTTTTATTTTTATTTCTATTTCTATTTTTATTTCTATTTTTATTTCTATTTTTATTTCTATTTCTATTTCTATTTCTATTTCTATTTCTATTTCTATTTCTATTTCTATTTCTATTTCTATTTCTATTTCTATTTTTGGTTTAATTTAGTTTTGTTTTGTTTATTATTTTAATTTATTTTTTTATTTTGTTTTGTTTATTATTTTAATTTATTTTGTTTTAGTTTGTTTTATTTTTATTTTATTTTACTTTATTTTATTTTAGTTTGGTTTGGCTTGGTTTATTTTGCTTAATTTCACTTTATTTCATTTTATTTCACCCCATTTCATTTCATTTCATTTCATTTCATTTCATTTTTCATTTCATTTCATTTCATATTTTATTTCATCTCATTTCATTCTCCCAGCTTTGGTGACCAAGGACAGCTGCCCAATTCCACATGTGGATATCAGAAGGAACGATCCTTGTGGAAATCCTGAGGCTTTTCCCTGATGATAAGAGATTAAAAAATGATTTAAATTTGGGTTTTACCTCTATGAAACTCTCACACCAATAAAAATGAAATTAAGACAAGTCCTAACTCGTAAATATCCGTTATCCCCTAAAAATGCCTTTATCCAAGATTCCAGGGAGAAAAATCTCCTTTAACAACCTGAATTTTCCTGCATTTCTAAAAGCAGAGAAATCTTCCATGTCCTGAAGGTTTAGAGGATCTGTAAAGCCACTTTTAAAGATTTAATTGACCCTTTCCATCCAATTAATTTTGTGAAAAATCTCTTACAGTGAGAACCTGATGGGTTTTGTAAGTGCAAATTCCAAGAAATTTTATTAAACTGGTTTAACTGGGAATTTCAACTAAATCCTATGGAATTTGGACTGAAAAACCCTCAAATGTGCTGATATCCCAATAAAATAAAAAAAAATATTTAGCTGTGCTAGGAGCTGGGTTGGTGAGCTGGGATTTGAAATTTCTGGGATGATCCAACTCCCCTTTTCCCGCCAAATTCTGAAAAAATTGATTTTCATGATTTTTTCTGAAAAAAATCATGAAATGACAGGAAAAACGTGAAATCTCCTGAGTTTGGGTGAATCTTCACCTCCAGCCAATCCTCTGATCTTCCTGGGATGTGAACCAGGACAACCAGGACACAACCAAGGATTATTTCTCCAGCAGGATGGATGAGGATGGGAATTTCAGGGAGCTCTCAGAGGGTCCCTTCTTTGTTGTGCACCTACCAAAGACCCTGCAAAGGGATCTTTTAAATTAATTAATTAAATTAATTAATGGAGCTTTAAGCTGTGAGCTCATCGGGCCACTGAACTTAATCTGAAGTTCTCTCCCTGACCCAAGAAAAGAAATTTATTTTACTTCATTTTATTTTACTTCATTTCACTTAATTTCATTTTGTTATAATTTCATTTCATTTTATTTCTCTCCATATCATTTCATTACTTCATTTCACTGCATTTAGTTTTCATTCTTTGTCAATTTAAATCTCCACGTATCTTATTATTCCTAACGAAATAATTTCTGCTGTAATCAGTGTCCTGTCTGACTTTCAAATTCCATCCTTCTCTGGTGCTTCATCACCCATTTTGGTGAGTGGAAAAACAGGCTGAAAGGAAAATTTCACTCTGGAAATGACCCATTCCCCTTCAAGGTAAATCCTTCAGGATTTGATTTTGCAGCTGGAGAAATTTTGGGATAAAAAACGTTTTCCGAGATGATTTTCCTTTGCTATGTGATCACTGAAATGAGGGAATAAAAAGCTGCTGATTAGAGGTGCAGGGAGTTCACTGGTGCTGCCTGTGGAATACCAGCAAGATCCTTTATTTTTTGGGAGCAAGGGTAGAAATCATGGAAAAAAAAATTATTTAAGTTTCCTGTGGGTTAAAAAGTGGGGAAAGAATCCCCAGTCTAACTTCAGACTGGAAGCTCACATGGATCTGTCCAGGAATATTTGAACACCAGGAGCTCCTGGAGGCCAGGGGTGAAGTCAGGAACTCAAATTGCTTAAAAAATTGGGGCAGGAATTGTCCTGTGCCAATGCTTTAAAAAATCCAGAGGTTTCCAGGAGAGTGGTTATTAATTATAAAAAGGTAGGGCAGTTATTAGGAAGAAATCAGTTGAATCAGGAACAGGAGTATCTTGAAATAATAGCTTTAAAGCATGAAAAAAGAGAAAAGAAACCCAACCTGAAATTCCAACCTGCTCGCTTTGGGAGGGATTGCAGTGATCAGACCCTTCATGTCCATGAAATGCATGGAAAAGGTCTGGCAGGAGCAGAATTTCTTAGGGAACAAGGGCACGAGGCACTTTGGGATTAGGTATGAGCTACTCCGAGCTAGGCCTCAGATTTGGGTCTGTGTAGTAGTAGAGAAGCCTGTGGCGCAGTAAGAAATTAGATTAAGGTGTATTAAAGTATTAATTAAGTTAATAATTTAGGATTAATTAAGTTAAGAGTTAGGATTGTTTGCATTTTTTTCTATCTGAATACCAGTTAGAAAGCACCTGCGAGTGTAAACTATCTGGAACTGTATTTAAGCCGCCATTTCAAGAAATAAACAGAGAACACCCGATGAAACCAAGTTGGTTGTGTCTACGTTGCTCTGTCCAGCTTCCCAGGTGGATCCCTGGCTTTAGCTGGGCAGGAGCAGAATTTCTTAGGGAACAATGGGCACGAGGCACTTTGGGATTAGGTATGAGCTACTCCGAGCTAGGCCTCAGATTTGGGGTAGTGTAGTAGTAGAGAAGCCTGTGGTGCAGTAAGAAATTAGATTAAGGTGTATTAAAGTATTAATTAAGTTAATAATTTAGGATTAATTAAGTTAAGAGTTAGGATTGTTTGCATTCTTTTCTATCAGAATATCAATTAGAAAGCACCTGTGAGTGTAAACTATCTGGAACTGTATTTAACCCGCCATTTCAAGAAATAAACAGAGAACACCCGATGAAACCAAGTTGGTCGTGTCTACGTTGCTCTGTCCAGCTTCCCATGAATTAGGTGGATCCCTGGCTTTAGCTGGGCAGGAGCAGAAGGTGACAAAAGCCACCTCCATTTTGTCACCTCCAGCCATGCCCACGTTGCAGAACCGCCTCTCTCCCAATCTTCCCTCACTTTCCCCCTTTTGTGGGAAAATCTTTAGGGTTGCCTGAAATATTTTCTGAAGACGTTTTCCCGTTTGCTCTCCTTCCACTCCGTGGATTTCTCCCCTCTCTGCCCCCTCAGCCCGGAGGATGGAATAAATTAACGAGCAGCACGCCAAGCCCTGCTCTGCTTTGGTTACACCTAAATACCGCTAAGCTTATTAAGTTTATTCCTGGAACTGTCCTGGCCTCCCACCCCCCACCCAATGATTTTCCATTCAGGAGATTTCATTCCCTTTGTTCTGGCTTAATTTCCCTGCAGCCAGGGACTCCAGGAGCCGGTCCCAAGCTGGCTGCTAATTAGCTGGCACTAACAGCCTCTCGTTAATTAGTCGGGGAGGTTTGGGGAATGTTTGCCGGGAGTCACATGTTGGGACCGCTGTGAATTGTGACAGTTTGGGCTTCTTTTCTTCTCTGCCAAGGTCGGGATCGAGACGGGAGAAATGAAGGACCAAGTTTGGACTTGGATGTTTATTGTTTCTTTATTATTATTATTATTATTATTATTATTATTATTATTATTATTATTATTATTATTATTATTATTATTAATATTTCTTATCTATTTACAGACTCATGAGGTGTGAGGTCTGATTAGCAAGCTAGAAAAATTGTAAAATGGAGCACTTCTAACTTTTTCTAAGGTTATTTAAGTGATAATTACCCAATGATGAGGTGACACCTTTATTATTTATACTTTTGACCCAATAATGACCACCCGAGTACACAATAAGAATCTTTTTCATTCAATTGCAGAAAACCACCCAAACCCATGAAGAAGAAGGAAGAAGGAGGTGAAGAACAAGGACTTAGGCAAGACCCAAAGCCCTCCATCTTGTCTCATGTGTAATTGAATAGACTAAAACCCCAAATTCCAAGTTCCCAGAATTCCAACGTTTAATGACAGCCATCCTGGAGATTCTGGCTTTTCCCTCGGATCCTCCTCACAGTGACCAGGCTGGATCCATCGGGGGCGTTTTTAGAACAGGTGGAAAAGGAGGAGAAGCTCTTTGGTGACACTTTTATTTTCCCTGGAGGTTGTTCCTCCTCTGGTGTGTCCAAGATGAGGTGAGATGTGGGTGTCCCTACAGAAGGGAAGGAGGAGCAGTTTCCTCCCTCTCTGCTGGGTCAGGATGTCGCTGATTCCCCCCTCATCCTCTTCCCTGACACCACATTAGAGCACATGGAAAAATGGGAAAATTGTCTTCAAACTTCCCACTCCACCCTGATTTTTTATTGGAATGCTGTCCCCACCCACTCAACTTTCCTCAGAGGTCCCCTGAGTGAATCTCTCTGGTCTGGAAGTCTTCAGGATAGCCTGGGAGAGGTTTCCATGGCTTATTTTATTTTATTTTATTTTGTTTTCTTTTGTTTCATTTTGTTTTATTTTACTTTTTAAATTTTAAATTCTATTTTTAAATTTTATTTTTAAAATTTTTAAATTTATTTTTTAGATTTTATTTTATTATTTTTTATTTTATTTTATTTTAATATTTTATTTTATTTTTTATTTTTTATTTCATTTAGTTTCATTTTATTTCCTTTTATTTAATTTTGTTTAATTTTGTTTCACTTTATTTTATTTTATTTTGTTTTGTTTTGATTTGTTTTGATTTGTTTCGTTTCACTTCACTTCACTTCACTTCACTTCACTTCACTTCACTTCACTTCACTTCACTTCACTTCACTTCACTTCACTTCATTCCATTTCATTCTCCCAGCTTGGATGACTGAGGAGAGCTGCCCTTAAGGATTAAGGGGATCCTTAATTTGGGGATCACCACTGAGCTCCCCTCTTCTCCTCTGACACATTCCCCATGATTTCCTCAGGGTTGGGGATGGATATTCCAAGATTTTCCACCTCTGGCTCACGGTTTTCCGCATCACCTCCCCACTCTGGGCTGGGCAGGGAGGTCCAGGATGCCATCCCACCCCGTGGTGTGTCTGTAAGGTGAATTTTGGGTGTCCAACTCCCAGAAACCGGAGGTTAGGACACAACCAGGAGCTTGGAGAGAGCTACAAACATCCCAGCCTCTGTCCCACTTCCCAGCGGATCAGCTGGTGTTTGTCCTGGCAAACGGAGAGCTCTGGTGATCCAGGAGCCCAGCAACCACCCCCACACCCTCCCCAACCCCCAAAGATGCAACTTCTGGCACTTGCCAGGCTCCAGGTGCCTCTTTTCCATCTGGGCAAAACAGGAAATGAGTCAGGCAGGGAAACAGAATCACAGGAGGGATTTGGAATTTGGGAAGAGACCGCCCTGGAGTTGTTTGTTATTCCTGGGCAAGGAGGAGACATCTGGACATCATTCCCTGAGGTGCCATGGGTGGCAGGAAAGCGGGGGGACAGGTGGGAAAAGCTGATGTCTTCTGCACCTGGTTTACTCCAACCCAGCTTGGAAGAGTTCTTCCACAAAGAGTTTTTCCAGCAGCCGGTGCTGGAGGAGCTTTGCACTTCCTGCAGGCCTGAGAGAGGGGCCGGACATGCAGCTTGTGGAATCCTGGAATGGTTTGGGTTGGAAGAGACCATCCCATCCCCAGGATGGATGGGGAAGGCAGAGGGGAAGCAGAGCTGCAGGAAAGCCACAGGAGCAGATCCCATGCCAGGGAATTCCCTGCAGGAAGAAGGGAGATGACATCATGGGATCTGCTGGTTGGAACAGCGTCCACATTGCTGCTGATTTTTTCCTGGAGGTTTTCGTTATTCCTGGGCAAGGAGGAGACATCTGGACACCGTTCCCTGAGGTGCCATGGCTGGCAGGAAAGGGGGAGGACAGGTGGGAAAAGCTGATGTCTTCTGCACCTGGTTTACTCCAACCCAGCTTGGGAGGGTTCCTCCATAAAAAATTTTTCCAGCAGCCGGTGCTGGAGGAGCTTTGCACTTCCAGCAGGCCTGAGAGAGGGCCGGACGTGCAGCTTGTGGAATCCTGGAATGGTTTGGGTTGGAAGAGACCATCCCATCCCCAGGATGGATGGGGAAGGCAGAGGGGAAGCAGAGCTGCAGGAAAGCCACAGGAGCAGATCCCATGCCAGGGAATTCCCTGCAGGAAGAAGGGAGATGACATCCCAATGGACATCACGAGATCTGCTGGTTGGAACAGCATCCACATTGCTGCTGACATTTTCCTGGAGGTGTTTGTTATTCCTGGGCAAGGAGGAGACATCTGGACATCGTTCCCTGAGGTCCCATGGCTGGCAGGAAAGCGGGGGACAGGTGGGAAAAGCTGATGTCTTCTGCACCTGGTTTACTCCAACCCAGCTTGGAGGGTTCCTCCATAAAAAATTTTTCCAGCAGCCGGTGCTGGAGGAGCTTTGCACTTCCTGCAGGCCTGGGAGAGGGCCAGAGGTGCAGCTTGTGGAATCCTGGAATGGTTTGGGTTGGAAGAGACCATCCCATCCCCAGGATGGATGGGGAAGGCAGAGGGGAAGCAGAGCTGCAGGAAAGCCACAGGAGCAGATCCTGTGCTAGGGAATTCCCTGCAGGAAGAAGGGGATGACATCATGGGATCTGCTGGTTGGAACAGCGTCCACATTGCTGCTGATTTTTCCCTGTAATTAGGAAAATCATCTTCAAAGTCTTCTAATGTCAACAAAATCCCTGAGGAAGTGGAGTTGTTGGTTGCGTACCTGAAGAGAGCGGAGCAGTTAAATCCTCAGATTTAACAAGAATTAAATTCCAAGAGAGCAGAGAATGAATATTTAGGATCCCAAATCCTCACCAAATGATGTTTTGGATACTGAAGCAGCATCCAAGGGATTTATGAAGGTAAAAGACAACCCTTGTATTCCAGGGAGAACGTGAGCTGTAAAATTTTGGAAGTTGAGAGAGTATTTTGAGAATTATCACAATGTGTTCTGTCTATCCAAAGCCTTCCAGGGCACCTGGATTTGGGAGTGATGTTGGCAATTTATGGAAATAAATTGTGTGAACAGAACCCTACATCCCTGGAATTGTGGAAAGGAAGGACATGCAGCCGCTTTAAATAAATCCCCGATAAATTTAGATCCCATAAAGGGAGAAAGATTGACATTAGGGAAGTTCAAAAGGGTTGAGGAGTGCACAAGGTAGAACTGAGAAATTGTGGGATTTTGTTTGGGGTTCTTTTCCTATTCTCCATACAACAGCTTCGCACATGAATATTCCTTCCAAATGTTGGAAATTTCCCAAAGCAAGAGGATCACACCACTGGGTGGGTGAGGAATGTGAGGGGTATCTTGAAAATCCCAAAGTAAGGGAAATGATTGGGATAGAAAGGGTTGGGATACATTTGCTACTTAAGGAAAGGCTCCAGAGTGAGCCTGATTCCAGTGGGATGTGTCTCTCTCCATGGCAGGGTTGGAACTGGATTATCCTTATCATCCATCCATCCATCCATCAATTGATTCATCCATCCATCCATCATCCATCCATCCATCATCCATCATCCATCCATCCATCATCCATCCATCATCCATCATCCCATCCATCATCCATCCATCCATCCATCATCCATCCATCATCCCATCCATCATCCATCATCCATCCATCATCCATCCATCCATCCATCATCCATCCATCATCCATCCATCATCCATCATCATCCATCCATCCATCATCCATCATCCATCATCCCATATCCATCCATCCATCCATCCATCCATCATCCATCCATCCATCCATCCATCCATCATCCATCCATCCATCATCCATCCATCATCCATCCATCATCCATCCATCCATCCATCATCCATCCATCCATCCCCATCATCATCCATCCATCCATCATCCATCATCATCATCATCCATCCATCCATCCATCCATCATCCATCCATCCATCCATCATCCATCCATCCATCCATCCATCATCCATATCGATCCATCCATCATCCATCCATCCATCCATCATCCATCTATCCATCATCCATCCATCCATCCATCCATCCATCATCTATCCATCCATCCATCATCCATCCATCCCGGCCATTCCATGGTTCTATGTTTACGAGCAGAGACCCCACACATATTTCCCTAAGGCTCCCAAAATTCTGCTCCTCAAAATCCCTTCTCAGCCCTGCCGGGAGCTTTTTCTTATTTTTAATCCTAAAAATGACATTTAGGGGTGTGATTTTGGGGCTGTGTGTGGGATGGGCCTCAAGCATTATCAGGATGTGTTTATAGGGACAGATGTCCAGCTGGGGCAAATTGGCCCCGTTATCTCACTGGGATCCCCTGGTGCTTGGAACTTTGCTGCTGATTTTTCCTGTCATTAGGATTTCAAACCCAGACCTGGAAGCTCCTGCTCCTCCCCACACAAGGCAGGGATTTAATCATCCAATAATTCCTATATTATGGCTTTACTGATGGATATGAGAACATGCAGAGGTTCTGTTTTTCTGTTCTTGAGTTTAACCAATGGGATTGGAGAGGCGTCATTCCTATTCACCAATCATGTTAAGTCTGTATCGATATGCCTTATAAAAAGTAGCAAGAATTAGACAATAGAGTTTCTATGCTTTTGCCTTCTGAAGTATTTTAAAGCTCTTTTCTTCCGTGTCTGTTGGGGAAGATGAAACAGGAAAGCCTTATAAATACGACTGCTTAGATTTAGAGAATATGAAACCTATAAGTGAAATAGAGTTGAAGGCAAGTTTCGATGTCTGAGATACTGAACTTTAGTTACTGAACAACTGGAAAACAATGGTATGGCCAGCTGAAGGTTAAACAATTTAATTATTAATTAAACAATTCCCTTCTCCTTACCAAGAACCCAAGGGTCAGAGCAGACCCTGCTAGCTTGGCAGGAGGGGTCCAAAGAGTCGTTTTTAGGGTTTAAAATATAACGTAAGTATGGTAATGTAATGAATCTTATAGGCTGTGTGTAAATGCTGTAGGATTTGTATCCTGTACTGGATTGGTTGGTGTAAATTAGAATATTCAGTATAGAAGAAGATTTAATGGATTGTAACGGGAATTTTGCTCTCTTCCTCCTCCTCCTCCTCCTCCTCCTCCTCCTCTTGTTCTTGTTCTTGTTCTTGTTCTTGTTCTTGTTCTTCTTCCTCTCTTCTTCTTCTTCCTCCTCCCTTCTTCTTCTTCTTCTTCCTCTTCTTCTTCTTCCTCCTCTTCTTCTTCTTCTTCTTCCTCTTCTTCTTCTTCCTCCTCTTCTTCTTCTTCTTCTTCTTCTTCTTCTTCTTCTTCTTCTTCTTCTTCTTCTTCTTCTTCTTCTTCTTCTTCTTCTTCTTCTTCCTCTTCTTTCTTCTTCTTCTTCTTCTTCCTCTCTCTCTCTCTCTGGCCTGCTCCTGCTGGCAGCTGGTGGCAGGCCCCTTCACCCACGCCCTGTGCAATAAACCCCATGCTCCAAAACCAGCCTCGACTCCAGAGATCTCTCGTCTCCATCCATTCCATCACCATCCCGATTGTCCAACCACATTCCCACAGTGTCCCACAGCCACAGCAGGAGGCAGCCTTGAGCTTTCTTTGGAAAACCGTTTGTGGCGACAACATTTGGATGCTTTCCCGAGGTGTGGATGAACGCCAGGATAAAAGCGAGCGTGTGTAGGCCAGGGCGATGAATTTCCTTGGGTAAGGAGATATCCAAGCCCGGGATTATCTCCAAGGCATTTCCTCCCATGTTTATCCCTTTGCTACAGCGTTCTCCCTTCCCTCCTACCCAGTGGTTTTCGGATCCATCCAAAGGCTGGAAGTGGCACCTAGAAGGAATCCTGTCACACAATCCGTCACCACACCTCTCCTTCAAACACTCCATGAACGGCCTTGCCTGCGGCTTCCAGGTCAGGGAATTTTTTTTGTTGTTGCTTTTCCAGGAATTTGGTATCTTTTCCTTTTCCGTGTGCTCACGAGGCCTGATGGCACTTGGATATTTCTTA